>JANAVB010020600.1:8513273-8929367 GCA_029216955.1 Iris pallida
GAGAATGTTGATACTATTTATTTCAGCCTCCGGAGACTTCTGTATGTGTTGATTGATTGTGGCTCATTTTGTGATATAGTATTGGTTTCTCCAGCTAAGGACCTCAGGCAAGTGCACTTTCTGATTGTTTTTCGATTCATAGTAGTTTTTTCATTTCATGTCTATACATATATCTTGCTGCTTGTTGACACGCTCGTCACACGGAGTTGTCGGGAGGGGAAATATCTTAGTATACATGTGGACTACCCAGAAATATCCCAATATGTCTATTCTTGAATGCTAGCCGCTGCACACGACACGTGCAGTGTGCCTTATTTACCCCCTAGCCGTCCACATGTTGAAACGGATATTTTACACCACCTAGATAGATGTCTTTTTATTAGTTTTTTCTTGTTTACTTCTCTATCGTGCTATGTCATCAGTTTTCATACTAGCTTTCATATTCCATATGCTATTTTCATGTCTTATTAATTCTATTGTGTTTTGCATTGTCGTCGGTTTGTGTACTTGTTCCAATCCTGATTGGATAACCAACATTTTTTAGGTTTAGCCGCGATCACTTTTAGCACTGGGAAGAATTGGGTATGCTGAGGTCAACCTAGAAATAGAAAGCAATTGTATCAATTTCATTAATTGTAAAATCTTGTATTTTCTTTAGTTGTAAATGTTGTAATAAATCTAGAAATGTGAATGAGCAAATGTTGTATTTTTGAGCATTTATTTCTTGCGGGCTTGACAGCGTTCTACCGTCGACTCTGCGGCACAGGCTGGCTTAGACACGTCTCGTATCCGAAAAGCGGGTGCGGGTCGTGACATTTACGTCCTTGGACTATCGATTGAATTCTTTAACTCTTTATTTTCGCAAACTCTGTTGCTTCCGCATGTTGATATCGTTGGTGCGCTCTCTCTCAATTGTCCCACGGGATGTCCATGCAATAAGTCTATCTATTTTTACAAAACATAGGAGAACAGTTTTTGATAAAACAAAAAGATGGTTTGCGTAAGCACGGTTGGCTAAGTCGGGCTGGGCATATACACCAAAGTTGCGTCGACCTTAGAAAAGTCGAGTGCGGGAATTAAATTATGTCGGACGAGAATGAGTTGAACTCGATTGAGTAAAGTGAGATGGCTATCGATAGGGGTGCTATCGAATGGCGATATCGTCGGTGCGATATAGATGAGCGTGCTTTGAAATTGAGGAATGGTTCGAACGGAAAATTTGAAGAAGTAGATTTTGATTCGAATGATAAGTTGAGGATTTGTGGAATGACTTCATCCCTGAGTGGTGTATGCGATAGCCTCAGGAATGTTGATCGATTGATTGAGGAAATTGATGTTGTGAATGATTCGAGGGGAAATGATCGAATTTGAATTTGAATGTCGAGAGATTATCCAGTCGGACGATAGCATCATTCGCACGACTCAGAACTTGTCGCAAAGGAAGATCGTCAGGTTACGCATATCGTCGATGGTATTGAGGCGTATTAAAGATCGATATGCGATAACTCGGGGGTACTCTGACTCGGCGAATGACGATCGTGCAAGTGTTATTGTTCGGTTGGATGCGATACTTAGGATTTTGATCGAGATGAATGTTGGATGAAAATGATCGTGTCTTGATGGTTACGTTGATAGCCACAACGTCGACGATCTTGTCTTGCGCAAGCGCAACTCCAGCCTCGCACATGCGTTGCGTCGAATTTGGGGCGATCGTTCCGCGTGAGAGTTGACATGGTAATTCATGTCGCGGGAATGATCAAACTCGGAAAATCAGGACGCAACAACTTTGATTGTCTCAACTTGTTGGCTTGATGCGAAGGAAAATTCGAGGATGTTTGGACTTGCGACTGATGAATGAAAGAAACTTGAGGATTGAGTAGGTCCAATCCGCGCATCGAGAATGAATTAGTCTAGACGCAAAACAAGAGTTACGTCCCGATGAGGATAATTATCCCGCGGGAGCGTGCAGGGTGATTCATGTCCACCGTGGATAATCTGCTTCGCGTGAGATCAGGGCACAACATATTGTTAAGTTAGACGACCTCATGATCGAATACGTGAATTGGAATAGATGACTGAGAAAATGTGGAATGTGAATTATGGATTAGTGATGAATTGTGTCGTAGCGTGCTTGAATTGAGAAAGATTGATAAGCGATCTATGTCGAACATGTTCAAAGAGATAGACTATGAGAAGATGGTTTGTTGAACGGGGGATATCGATATGTCGTAGAATTGGTTGAACGTGAATTATCGTAGGATGGCTTTGCTGAACGACTCGGACCCCGTGCGATAAATGTTGGGATGTGTGTAGGCAATCTATGCTTGAAGTTTAGAAATCGGAGTGATGCGAGCTTGGGTAGAAATTCCCGTACTATCAACTTGGTTTGACCTTAGGATGGGGTCAGTGTTGATATCGTTGTTTGGGAACTATGATTCCAATACTGACGGAAAGACATAGCCTAGCGGTTAGGTAGACGTTCCGGTGCGGAGCGATAGGAATGGTGAAGGCACCACTCATGAGGCTCAGTTGACATGCATGTATATCAAGGACGCTTGAATGCATGCACGATCCGACTCGAGTGGTGATGGCGGGATTCGCTATCACGAGGCTTGGTTGAAATGCATGTAATTTAGGGACGCCTAAGATATGTACACGATCCATACTAAGTGATACGTTAAATTCAAGTAAGATTTGAGGAATAGAAAAGTGTCGAGGATTTTAAAATCGAATTGAAGGAAAGATTGAGGGTAGCACGAGCGTGGCTCGGATTTGAGAAATGCATAGGAGAAATGTGTGCGAGAAACGTAAGATGTTGAGTCGAGTGATAAGTCGATAAGTGTACTCAGTTAGTTTCGAGGACGAAACTTTTTCTGAGTAGTGTATGATGTAGTGCCCCATCCCGCTCAGTCAATCGGAGAAATCAAAACGCCGACGGCGTTCGAACTTAGCCTTGCAACGGCTACTCGGAGAAATCGCTCGGTCGAGACGACCGCTCGCTCAAGTGGGGTAGTTTCGGTGAACTTGCCTCATCTTAGCCTTCACATAATAAATCACATGTTTTCAACTTGTACAAGTAGCCTTGATAATAAAAGTGACGAATCCACATAGCTAAAGGGAATAATCCCGACGGTCGAATTGAGTTAGAATATGGAAAGGTACACTGGTCGGCTTAGAGTTGATGCACGGTGTGCTTTAAAAATGACACACGATCCTTCGTCCCGTGGCTTGGGAGAAGGAAAGTTGGTTGAGTAGGCAAAGTTATGAACGTAGCCTAAGTCATAGGCGTCGTCCGCGTAAATGCTCGATAAAGCATACACGCTTCCATGATGCAAGGCCTGGCATAGCCTTTGCTCGTCCCTTGAGTTAAGTTGTAGGCTTGGTGAAGTTAGGCAAAGTGATGGTGGTCGACCTAAGTCATTCCAAGCACAGTCCTACGAGTTCTACGGCTGGGTATGACAACTTAGTCTTACGGTTTCAAGCCGTCATATAGAGTATGTCTTGGGTGGTGGCGTCGCGTAGAGTTCAAGTTGGTTTAAGGCACGATGTCACGGACTTAGTATTTTTAGGCACGGGCCACGGTTTATTCATTGAGTTTGGAAGGTGTTATGAATAATTGTTCTTGAGTTGAGTAAAATGATAGGGCAAGAAAGAGGAATGCTCGCGACTACGGGTCGTCGAGGCAAGATCTCAGATGTGAGACGTACTGAACTTGGCCCTGAAAGAGATGATAACACAAGAGGTGGAATGACTGTGTGAGACGTCAGTTGAGTCGAGTCTTGCATGGTCATGGACAACTTGTCGACAAGGTAGAGTTTCCTCGAACGATAGCCCGACGGAAGGGGACCGGTTCTTGAGAAGCAGCATTAGCACGTGCTGGATGACCGCACAAGTTAGTGCAGAGGCTTGCCAGCGGGGCTAGCTACCCACCTGGCAAGGGCGGCCGCCTAACAAGCTAAAGGAGTCCAGGATGGCTCTGGGAGTCAGTGACCAAATCATATAGATGAGTCGGCATGGCAGAAATCCGCGTGAGTGCCTTTGGATTGAGTTGAGTTGTTGAATATGTATACAAGTTAGAATACAAATATTTGGGCTTAAGAAGGGCTACAACATAGGCGACGTGCTTCGGCACGAGATGTGGCGTCGAGTTTTGAGTTGTCAGCATATAAGCTGTATAAGTTGGTTGAGTTGGTTGAGTTTATGTCGGAAAACCGTCGCAAGGCAAAGTTGGTTGTATGACACTAGATTCACAAGTCTTGATTGGGTCGGTTGGTGATCAAAGTAGCACGGGCCGCGAAGCGGCGATATGGTTAAGTCTTAGTGAGTTGCGAGGCACGGCCTCAATATGGATTTCGTAGCACGGTCACATGAAAAAGGAATTGGTTACTATCGCGTAGTGCGTCTCTGGTTATGGCCATAAGGCAAACACGACTTGATAGGTTAACGTTGAATGTTGCAAGCACGAGATGGTCTAGAGGCACAGAATAGGCCAAGGCGTCGGTCCTAAAACTGATCCTAAGGAAAGAGTAGAAAGACAATACAAGAGGGACTAAGCTGCATAAAGTAAATTAACGTGTTGGTTTTGTATGGGTGGGCGAGGAGCTCATTCCACCAGTACAGTTGAGTACTGACACCCACATAGTTTACATGTGCAGGCACAGGTAGAAGCTCGTGGCACGGAGCTCGCTTGGATGCGTCGAGGCACGGAGTTCCTTGGCAATTCGAAGCGCACCGCCGCATGGAGTAAAGAATTATACGGGACATAATGTATGGATATCGCCTTCCGAAGCTTCCGCTAGATCGACAAATGTATTGAGAGATGGGAGAGAGAGCTGAGTGACATTGTAATATGAGCTTGAGTGAGTATGAGAGACTTGTAATCTTGGCCTTGCGCCCCCAATATAACCTCTGTTCAATATTAATAAAGAGCTTCTTTGAGTAACTTGTGTTTTGTTCTAAAATTCTGCTGCTATAATTCAATGTCTCTGCTTGGGAGTTCTATGCGACGACCCCGTCGCAGCGGCTGAAATCAACCGTTATGGAATCCGCCTTGCACGAGCGCAATCTAGGCTCGTGCGGCATTACGCCTTAGCGAGGACGATCGCTCCTACGGGAGCGGGGCGTGACACATTATGCCCTTTATAAACAGAAGACATTATCTTGTACAAGGAGAGGTTCTGTATGCCCAACAAATCTTCGATGCCGCGGGACCAATCAAGCCAATCTTCGTGTGTAGAACATCCCAAGCACGAGCACCTGCCCACAAAACGTGGATCAGCATATTATCTATGTACTGGCGAGCAGAATCCAACCCACTCGCCTAAACCAACATATAGTGATCGATTTTATCAAACATTTAATAGAATGATCTTTCTAGTTGGTGCCTAGCATCAGTTTACAGTTCATGGACAATAATCATAGTGAAGCATGTAAACTTATTCTTAGTAGCGTTCATGTGAAGCCATCATTAAAGCATAATGGTGTTATCATGAAAAGACATCATTGAGGCATAATTGGTTCTAACATCTTGAACATGTGATGACAATTCTCATAGAAGGCATCACTTAGCATGTAAGTTATGTTTAAGCAGTTTCATAGCAAGGCAACATGTTGACATACTAAATTTAGCATGTTAAGGAGACTATTCAACTAACATATATTGCATATATCACATTTAAGTGATTTTATACCGACATCCGATTCCGTATACCTGCATAAGTACAGGATAAAATGATATACTTACTCTGTCTGTACAAAACATTCATTAGCATGCATCTTGACTACATGACCACTGGTGCTGCGCACCATTTAAGGACTTGCCATATAAGACTTCAAGGGTATCGATGTACCATTCATCCGGGTTGCAAGTCCGAAATGAATATCTCGATACCAATCATGCCACCAAAGCATGCTGTATTTTCTCCTAGGTCGAATCGGTCCCAAGGGCCCTAAAAACCTGTAAAACCCCCTAATTTATTAAATTATTTAATTTTAGTTTTGTGTAGAAATTTTTGCTAAAATACATGTATGCATAATATTAGAAGTGTAATGCATAGTATGGGTGAAAGTTTATATGATATATTTATATATATGTATATATGTGTGTGTATGTATGTGTTGATTTATTAAGGTGTATATATTTGTATATACATATATGTGGGAATATACGTGTATATACATATATCTAATTATTGTATTATTGAAAAGAGTTTTTAATTAGAAATAATAAATAAAATAGAATTTAGTTATTAAATATATTAATAATAGAAAATAGAAATTAGTTTAAAAAAAGAATTTTAATAAATAAAAAGAAAAGAAAAAGGAATGAAAAAGAAAAAGAAATGAGAAATGAAATGAAAAAAGAAAAGAAAAAGAAAAAAAATAAATAAAAGCCACCCACCCACTTAAGTGGACGGGCCCCCACCCTATCCATGCTTGCTGCGTTTGGCAGCAACCCAACAATTCCGTGAGAACCGTAGGCTATGGGTTATTAGCATTAGTAATAGTAGTAGTATTAGGATTTTCGCCCCACTTGTTATATATATAACTTCCTTTATAGACCTCAAAACCCTAGGCTCCCCAAACAAAAATTGTGGCAGAACATACCCTCTTCGCCTACGAGTTCGTTTCACCAACGACGGAGTTGTGTGCGCGACGAACGGAGCATCGAAAGTCAGCCCTTCGTCATCTACAGAGCAGTTTTCCCACTCAAGGTACCCTATTTTCCGACGACGTAATTTTTTACTCGTAGCACCGATTTTCGATCCGTAAGATTTTCTAGAAAATAGACTTGACTCTCTTCGAGATCCTCCAGGAGGATTTCGAAACAATCCATCGACTTGCTCGAAAAATCGAGACGAAGTTGAAGAAAAACCTGTTTTCTGTAATACTAAAAACTGTTTTAAAACGACTACTTGTCGGCCAATTTTTTTGCTGTGCATTAAAGATTTGTAGAAACTAATCAAAAACAGTAGAAGACAACATAACCAAGATCACAACGCATCTTTTGAATCATCGTTTCGATTAACGTGTAAAAAATAAATTGATGTTGAAGTGGGAGGAAAAACTGTTTTAAACTTATATAAAATTCTGAAATTTTATCGATACGGCGTGCGCCCCGATGAACCGGGTGACGTGGTCGTGCGTTATATGCATCGAAAGATGCATATGGACGTTGCTGACGTGTGGGAACTGATGGAACTCAGTTTCGTCGCGTGTGCGCTACGAAATCAGTCTGTATCCGTCAAGATACCCCCGTATTGCCAATTTGCAAACTTGACCCTAACTTCGTGTACAGTCGTCGATTCGAGACGAAACTTGCACGAACAGGTCTGAATTGAAATTCTGGTCCTGTGTGCCAAGTTTGGTTCGATTCTGAGAAGATCGAATCGGAACCCCTTTTTGGCGGGCCCGCGACCCACTCAAACGGGCGATTTTGTACGTGGCTCATCGGAATCCAAAACTGGACATACCGTTGAGTTCGTCTCCTCAAACTGAATCCATAGATATATAGTTTGACGACTTTAGAGACCATAGACTTTGGCATGCGTTTCGGTGCGAAGCGAGTCCAACCACTACTAAAATATGCTCTATTAGCGACGTTATTTAGCGACGGAATAAAATTCCGTCGCTAAACATATAATATAGCGACTCACTTCTATGTATGTCGCAAACCGTCGCTGAATAGCGACGTTCAGCGACACTATATACACTACGTCGCTGAATAGCGACGTCCAGCGACATATTTTTAAAATATGTCGTCTATATTAAAATGTTTGCGACGGTTAGCGACGTCGACTGGTGACGTCGCTAACTATTTTACTTAGGGCACGCTGTGCTCTTTTTTTTCCCCCACTCAAAATTTTCCCCCCCTCTCCAAATTTTTTCCCCCTCCTCGAGCTCCTCCGGCGACTCCCCCCCCCCCCCCCCCGCGATTTCCTCCGGCGACTCCCCCCCGGCGACCCCTACCCCGTCGTGCTCCTCCTCCTCCTCGAGCTCCTCCTCCTCTTCATCAGGTAAACCCTAACCTAACTCCTCCTCCTCCTCCTCCTTCCTCTCCCACGGACACACACACACACACACACACACACACACACACACACACACACGGACACAGACACACACACACAGGCACAGACACATACACACACGGACACGGACACACACACACACACACACAGACACACACACACACACACACACACACACACACAGAGACATAGACACACACACATACTCCTCCTCCTATATTGGATTCGAATATAGGAATGGGCTATTTAGACTGAACAGTCCTGTTAGTTTAAATTCTGATTTTAATTCCTTGTTCTCAAACTAATTTTGATGATTAACTTTCATGTTAAATACTTTCACCTGTGTGTTAGCTACTATGGTTAGGATTTGCATTGGTCAAATAGGGATTTTGAAATGAATTTTGGATTGGTTTGGGGTTAATGAACTGTCACAAACCTGGGAACCATTTTCCTGAGAATGGCTCACACCACTGATTCACATGTACCATACACATCCACATGAACACTGAATTTCATTACATACATTACACTAGCTGCTTTTTCCTATTAACACATTATTTTACCTGTTACATGTCCACTCTCTACACACACACCCTCATTTGACACACTGTTTTCCAGGTTACAAATACACACACACATACATGTACCACCACACAACACCCTAGTAGCTAACTGCCATTTTTGACACACACCTATGTCTAAACCATTTTTGACACATACACAAAATGAGAACAGTCCCATATACATTACACACATATGCAAACCTATCACATACACCTTATCTATATGCACCATGTACTCTACACACACACATTGCCCCATTTACACAAAATGGTATCACATCCAAACACACACACATATGCAAACCTATCACATACACCCTATCTATATGCCATCTTCATTTTCGAGATTTGACTGTCTAGATTGATACTGATCCATCCTTTGATCTCTGAACAACTATGGAGGTTTGTAGTGTAAGGATTTCTTGATTGTAATGAATATAGAGAAAGTGTTCTAGTTTTATTATTGATGATTGTTGTTTAACAATGTTTTTTGTTGTTGTTGTCTTCATGTTTGTTAAATGGTCAACAGTGTATCTATCTTTCCAAGTTGATTGGCATTCTTTAGTCTGATCAGTTTGCTTTGGTAACTCACTGTTGCTCATAACTTGGTACTAGTTTTAGTTGATTGTGTTTTTTTAAGACTAAACAAATGACACCAAGATAATACTTGTGTGTATGAGATAGCTTGAGTTGACTTTGGTCATTATTGGTACTTGAATTATAGGTTAGGCTTGTATAGCCTTGAATGGTGTGTGCTAGCTAGTATGGGCTAGTTAGGGCCTAGTAAGATATGAATTATAAGGTATTGGTATTGGGATACCAATAGCGATAAGGTAAAGGGTACCTTGGTAGGTAATGACTAGAAATATGATATTTGACTTAGATTTGACCTTGTTTGACCAAGGTTGACTATTTTGACTGAAAGTCAAAGTAGAGTCAACATCTGACCTAGATTGGACTAAGAGTTGACAAAGTCGACTATAGGTCAACCCTTGACCTACTTTGACCTTGTTTGACCTTGTTTGACTTTGTTTGACTTAGCTTGACCTTGTTTGACTTAGTACAACCTAGTTTGACCTAGATTGCATATCATTGTTATTAGTAACTGTCCGCTACTAATGTGTGTCCCATAATAAGACATAATATACGAATTTGTGCCTATTAGATAATGTGTGTCCATCTTTGCAGAATTATTTCCGAATGGATATGAATTACTACTTGCAGAATCGTTCATGGATGTACAATCGTCGTTCTGATGATATATATGGTGTGCGGGATGAATACATAGCGGGAGTAGAGCAGTTTCTACAATTTGCTAAGGCGTTCCCTCAGTACATGGACGGCACCAAAATTAAGTGTCCGTGTGTGAAATGTCATAACGTGAAATATTATCCACAAGTGGAAGTGACATATCATTTATACTCGAGGAATTTTACGCCTAATTACTATCAGTGGACCGCACACGGAGAACTTGTGTCTTTAGCATCAGAGTCGGAGCCTTATGTTGAGCCGTATATGCATGCGGGACCTAATTTTGTTTCAGATAATCATGCATACGACGACGGGTGTGTGAACATGGTTTTCGACGCTGCGGGGTCTAGTTTCGTTCATGATGCACCTGAGGAGGCACCGAACGTCGATGCTGCACAGTTCATGGAGTTGCTGGAGAATGCAAGGACTCCATTGTATCCTGGTTGTCAGGATTATTCACCGTTGGAGGCAGTTACAAGACTGTTGAGCATTAAGTCAGATTTTAACATGTCACAAGAATGCTACAACTAAGTGTTGGAGTTGATTATAGAGATCTTGCCGGCGGGTGCTAAGTTGCCTAAAGACTTCTACCGGTCTAAGAGGATGGTAAGATCGCTCTGGATGGGATACGAGAAAATCGATTCCTGTCGCAATGGGTGCATGCTGTACTACAAAGACGACAAGGACATAGATGTGTGCAGATTTTGTGGTGCTGATCGCTATAAGACAACTAGTACAGGAAGGTCTACCGGTGCAAAAAGACCGACCGATTCAATGCACTACTTGCCTTTAACGTCGCGGTTGCAAAGATTATTTATGGTGAAAGAGACGGCCGAAAATATGAGTTGGCACATGCGAGAACAGATTGAAGGAGTGTTGGATCACCCATCCGATGGAGAAGCGTGGAAGCACTTTGATCGAGTGTATCCTGATTTTGCTTCAGATCCGCGTAATGTCAGGTTGGGATTATCTTCTGACGGATTTACTCCTTTTGGTCTTTCGGGATCCCAGTATTCGTGCTGGCCTGTGATTGTCACTCCGTATAACCTACCGCCTTGGATGTGCATGAAGACTCAGTACATATTTTTAACCGTTATAATTCCTGGTCCGAACAATCCCAAGAGGAATATTGACGTGTATTTACAGCCTTTGATAGATGAGTTGAATCAATTATGGGAAGTAGGCGCTAACACGTACGATGTTTCCAGGAAGCAGAATTTTCAGATGAAGACAACCCTTATGTGGACCATCAACGACTTTTCGACCTATGGAATGTTATCTGGATGGAGCACTCATGGCCGTCTCTCATGTCCGTATTGTATGGACCGTAGTAAGGCTTTTCGCTTGAAACACGGAGGAAAATCGTGCTTCTTTGATTGTCATCGGCAATTTCTACCAAAAGATCATCCGTTCAGAAGGAACATGAATGCATTCCGTGCCGGCGTTGTAGAGAAGGGTGATCTACCGCCAAGGTGGTGCGGAGCCACGATATAGAAAGAGGTTAAAGATTTTCCAAGTGATATCGAAGATCCTACAACTGGGTACAAGTACGATGGATTTGGTAGAGATCATAACTGGACAAAGAGGAGCATATTCTGGGATCTGCCATACTGGAGTACCAATCTAATCAGACATAATCTTGATGTCATGCATATTGAGAAGAATGTGTTTGATAACATAATTAATACTGTGATGGACGTAAAGGAAAAAATGAAAGACAATTCCAAGGCCAGGTTGGACTTAGAAGAAATATGCAAATGCCCTGCGTTGCATTTGATACAGCAGAATGGAAAACAGTTCCTGCCGAAGTCAATTTTCTCGCTGGACAATGAGGATAAAGTGAGACTTTGTCGGTGGATCCAGGGCCTAAAATTTCCAGACGGATATGTGTCAAATCTGAGAAGATGTGTCGATCCGAAGGAAAACAAATTGACGGGTATGAAGAGCCACGGCTGTCACATATTCATGGAGAGGTTAATTCTGATTGCATTTCGGGAATTCTTACCGCAGGCAGTTTGGGATCCATTGACGGAGCTTAGCATATTCTTCAGGGATCTTTGTTCTAAGAAATTGCTCGTTGATCGTCTAGAAAAGCAAGAGAAGGACATTGCGGTAATACTATGCAAGCTAGAGAGGGTATTTCCTCCTGGATTCTTCGACTCTATGGAGTATTTGCCGATTCATCTATCCTATGAGACACATGTTGGTGGACCCTTCGAATATCGATGGATGTACCCGTTCGAGCGACATTTGAATCACCTAAAAAGAAAGGTAAAAAATAAGGCATGGGTCGAGGGTTCTATTTGTGAAGCCTATGTTCTCGAGGAGATTACAAACTTTTGTTCGATGTATTTCAAGCCTCATGTTGCCACTAATAGAACGAGAGCTTCCAGAAACGACGACGGAGATCATGAAAGTAATGATACAATACTGAAGGTATTCAATGCTCCAGGAAAGCCATCGGGTAAAATGAAGAAGAGATATCTGAACGATGATGAGCTAAGGGCTGCTCAGGTGTATGTATTACTCAACTGCGACGAAGAGGAAGTAGAGAAACTGGAGGGGTAAGTAAATAATACGTCTACATTATTTTAATAGTGTTGATTAGTATACTATTATATTAATTGCACGATGTTGTTTTCAGCATATTTAATGATGATGTGAGGTCAGATAGACCACACATAACAGAAGAAGAACTAGAACAAGAAATGAGGCGTTATTTTCCATCATGGTTGAGTGCATATGTAAGACTTCAGAACTCTGTAATTACCTTTCTGTATATGCACTTGATTGAGAATGAGCTTAATTGCTTCTTTCGTGGTATTTAGGTCGATCGTCCATACGCAAGACTCGAGAATGAGTCTATTAGAACGCTAGCCAAGGGACCAATTTATGCTGCAAAAATATGGCCAAGCTACTGTGTTAATGGGTTTAGGTTCAAGTCAACAACTTGCCCGATCAGAGACAACTTTGTGGATCTCGACTCCACCAAAAACAGCTATTTGTGTATCAGATCTTCGAACTACAAAGATGTTGATGCGGGCAACGATTTCTATGGCGTGCTACGAGAGATCGTGGAGCTGACATATAGTTATGGAATAGAGCCTGCAAAGATTGTGTTATTCAGGTGTGATTGGTTCGATCCGATTGAAGGTCAAGGTTGGAAAGTAGACAAGCACGGTCTTGTTGATATAAAACTATCGGCGTCGATATCAAGCATATGAACCATTTGTCCTATCAAGTCAGGCTCAGCTCGTGTACTTCACAAGTTATCCTAAACGAGGAACAACAAGGTCAGACTGGTGGGTAGTATGCAAGACCAAAGCTAGAAATACCTTTGAGGTTGACGATATAGCTTATCAACAGGATGAACTACCTCTTGTAACAAATATTATAGAAGTGGACACGACGAAAGTTCCTCATTACACATCTAATTGTGTAGAAGAAGTAGAATTATCTGAAGAGGAAGATGCAGATGAAAGTGAAGATGCAGAGGAGGAAGAAGAAGAAGAAGAAGAAGAAGAAAAAGTAGATGAGCTAAACGAACTAGATGAATTTTCAGAAGAGGATTAAATCTGTACGTTTGTTTTATCATCATATTTGACACTTTAGTGACACTTCTATCATATAAATCTGTGACACTTCAGTGACACTTTATTGACACTTTTATCTGTGACTATGATATTTTTCAAAAATCTGTGATGTCTATCATATAAATATGTATTTTTGTTTTATTGTCATATGTTATTATCAGGTATGACTAGACCAGGAGGACGAAGTGGAGGATTTTACATTAGACAGTCCCGTCAGCCTTGGCCTGGGGATGGAGATGGCAGTTCCGTACCTTCATCCTTATCTCCGAGTACGCCAGTGTACCGTTCTGTTCCCGGTCCATTACTGGGACAGGGCAGTTCCAGCAGGTTGGCGACTCCTCCCTCGTCGTCCAGCCTTCCTGATCCCGCGTCCAGCATCCCTGATCCCCCGTCCAGCATTCCTCCTATCGACGGCTCTATGGAGGGAGCCCACGCTGAGCATATGGAGGACGACGATCAGACTGATCCTGCCCAGGCAGGAGGTGAGAGCGACCCTCCATGCGCTCCCCCGGGCGAGACGCGTAAGGAGATTTGGACGGACGGGCCTATGAAGTAAGTTAATTAATTAATATATATTTCTCAAATGATTATATGTACATATATATTCATGAAAAATTATTATTGTACAGATATCGGCCTTCTGCAGTACAGAGACAACTAGGGGTATTTCTGAGGCAGAACTGTGGTGGGCCTTGGATTAACTACTCAGATGCTCCCGCAGATAGGAAGGCCTTTTGGTTCGCCCACTTCAAGGTAAAAAATTTGTTTATTTTTAAATTTTAATAATCATTTGTGTATATTATACAACTTTTGTATTTTACTTCTTGTAGAGGACCTATTTTTATCCACCACACCGGGCGGCGAGGATCAAGGGCCAATTGTCTGCCGTCGCGGCCAAGCTCATCCGTGATGCGATCTACGACCAGAAGTGTCGTGATCGCTCCGGACAGCCGATCCATGGTTGGATCACGCCAGAGCAGTGGGCTACGATGAAGGCTAGATTCAGCGAGCCCAAGTACCAGGAGCGGTCTGACATGGCCAAGGTGGCGCGGTCGAGCGCCGGTAAGTGGTGTGGTGGCTCCATTCCGATGACAGAGTATTTTTGCCGTCTGGTACGTTTCCTATGACGGACATTAATTTATATATAGTTCGATAGAATGTTTAATACTAATAATAGATAATATATTTTAACAGGTAAAAAAGGGTGAGGACCCGAACATTGTGACCGTCTTCCTAGTCACCCATCGGAGGGCTGGGGAGTTCATTGACGAGAGGGCGACGCAGGCATATGTACGTTCTATTCTTTATATTAATTTACTATAATTTAGAAAACAAGAAAATAGATATCAATATAGACTTTAACAAACACTTACACGTTAGCAAACATGTTCTAGGCCGAGTTTGTTCGGCTACAGGAGGAGGCGGCTGCTGCTGCTAGTGCGCAAGCAGAGGGAGGGACTGGTACTTCCTCCCAGCCGCCTACAGTTCCATCGCCGGACGAGCTCTGTGTAGGACCGTTGAGCACCTCTAGAGGGGGGGGGGTGAATAGAGTGTGTGTATGCAGCAGAAAATAATCACCAATTAAAAATTAAACTATGTCAGAGATATAAGAGACAGTAAATAAAGATAGAGAATTCAAACTCAGTGACACAGCGATATATACTGGTATCCCTCTGAGAGGACTAATCCAGTCTCGAGTACTCTTGCTCGATGTTAATCCACTATAGCACAAGCTTTAACTGAGAGTTTGCAGTCTCTTACAACACCGTGCTTGGTGACGAGCGTACGACCAGCTCCACAACACACACTGTGCTTGGTGACGAGCGCACGACTATCTCCACAACAGAAAAAGTTGTTGAACTTGGAACGACCTCTTTACAACTCTTGAAACACCAAAAGATTCTAAATCAACTCTGATAGTACTGGCTTTTGGCTAAGAGATTTATAGGTATGATTTGAAAATCTTAGATCGTTTGAAAACACTTGAGTAGTAGAGAAGAGAGAATGAAAATGAATGAATTGAAATGAAAAGTTCTTCTCTATTTATAGGTGTTTTCTCGAACCGAACTCGGGCAGAGTTCGGATGCAAATATCTCGCAAAGAGACGTTGCTCGCTGATTTGGAGGTAACAGAAGTTTGAATCATTTTTGACCGAACTCGGTCAGAGTTCGGATCGAACTCGGGCCGAACTCGGTTACGAGTTCTGTCAGGAGATATTTGAAAATCATTTGTAAAAACAGTTTTCAAAATATGTTTTTGGTTATTTGTAAAATCATTTGTAAAGGCTATTTTCAAAATATGTTTCTGAAATATTTTGTAAATGAAATACGAATGGTAAATAGGTAGGCTTTTGGAATGTGGACAGTTTTAACCCTAAGCTAGTATTACCAAAACTGATTTTACAAAATAAATCCTAGACTCAATAAAATATAAAATACAGAATAAAATGAGAAATGAGTCTTCTGAAGATTTGATGATGTTGACGCTTTGTTTGATGCAGTACATCGTCCGTTGAATTTGATTTCATGTATCCTGAAATGATTAGCAGCATTTTCTATATTTTGTGTATTGACTTAAGTGTATGTTGATTATCGAAATCGGGTGTGACCATGGAATGGGCCAACAATCTCTCCCATTTTGATAATTGACAAACTTGAGTCTATACCAAAATATATTTATATGAAATAGAACAAAATACAAAGTACCTGAAAAAATGAGATGTTTTGATTTTGTTTTTTGATTTGTATATGCTTTGCTTTTTGGTATTGTACTCTTTTTCTCCCCCTTTGTCAAGTAGTAAAATGACTTGGCTCCCCCGTAATATGTGAAGCCAACAATAGACAAACACAAGACAAAGTGAAGCAAAAAGACATAATCACAGCATAAGACATATGGAAACAACTAATATAGAAAGAAACAGCTCATAATAAACTGAAACAGTCATAAAAATTTCCACTAATAATCCAAAAGTACAACTGAAAATGTCTAACTAATCAGTTTAGACATGAAATAAAAAAAAACTACATCAACTGATCATCATCTAACAAATGTCCACTAGCCCATAGTTGAATCCACGTCACATCGTGGGGTTGTCCGCACCAGGAGCCTCATGAGGAAACTAGGCTGTAGTCGGGTCGAAATACTGAAAGGAAGCCTCATCAGTAAATCGAGGACCCGGAAAGGTAGGGTGAGGTAAGATGGTGACTGGATGGACAGGATCATGAGCCAGGCTGTAGTGGAGGTCAGCAATGCCATTCCTCAGCACCTGGGCCTAAGAAATGCGCCGGAACTCCGAATCCAGATGACGTTGCGTAGAGACAGCAACAAAGTCATCAAAGCGCTGATAGAACGTCTGATCAAATCCTGGGACAGGGGCCGGAGCAGGAGGAGCATCAGCAGGTGGGACCTCAGCATCAGCAGCTGGAGCAGGATGAGCTCCAGGAGGCAGAGGTGGAGCAGAAAATCGACGAGATCTAGTCAGCTCGATAGGAGTGGAGGAGATGGCACACGTCTCAAGATCAATCTCGAAACGTCGAAAGATAGATGCTAAGTGCATTGGATATACTAGATTCCTACCTGTATTTCTGCAGTTAAGCATCCAGGACATCACAGTTTTGAGAATAGAGAATAGGATGCCAAAGTGAATATGATACAAAGCAGATAGTTCCATAAAGGTTACTTCATCAGTAGAACCTTTCTTTTGGAAGAAGGACGGAGAAAACCATACGATGAAGTTCATAGAAGGTTTGGTTCAAATTTTTGGCAAAAATTCTACGGGGAACAGGGTTAGGATGACAGATTAGTTCCCTGAAGGAAGCAAGAGTGACATCAGCAGGGAATTGAATATGATAGATGTCAACCAAGGCATCACCAAGATCAGGAATATGGAAGAATTCGCTGATGTCGGTGTCGCTAAATTCCAATTCTTGCCCAGCAACGCAAGAATAGAAATTTTCGTTTGGTTTTACTTGCAGGTTGCAGTAAAACATACGGACGGCGTTGTCATAAATATTTTCTTGTACCTCGAAGAAATCTCGGTACCCAAGTTGGTCAAAAGTTGGAGCGTACTCAAAGAAAGTAGTAAAATTTACAAAAGCTCCAGTACAAATACGACGACCAGAAAAAGAGTCGAACCAGAGATTCGAAAAATCTTTGTCCGGAAACAAAGTAGAGTCATATTCATCGGGATCTCTAGGTCGTGCTAGACTGAATAGACTAGCAGGGGTGTATTCAGAAGAAGAGGAGGCACCTTGGGAAGTGGTTCCTCTATGACGCTTGGGGGCCATGAGAAAATAGAGAGAAAGTACCTTTTGAAGAAAAAGGAAGGAGGAACAAGATGATCGCCCACTAGATCTCTTCGGAACCTTGCTAGGATGAAGGAGGAGAAGCTTCTAGGAAGAGAGGAGTGATTTCCACGAGTTGTTGTGTGGAGAAAGTGGAAGAAAAGATGGGTTTTATAGGCACTAGGGCCGGCTGTTCGGTTCTGGAATTAATACAGCGCCGACCGAACTCGGTCCGAATTCGGCCCGAACTCGGTCAGAGTTCGGGCCGAGTTCGGCCACTTGCATTCCCGAGACAGTCAATGCATTCTGGTAGGTTTAAAAGTAGAATTTAATAACTTTGACTGTAATATTAAATAACGACTGTTATTTTTGGGTTAACTGTAGGGGTTGTCCCCGCTAACGGAGGTTCACCGGGGAACTCTTAAATACCGCTTCGCTTCGACCGTAGTCGTGGTGACAGACATACCCTTTTTAAGTTTGTACCCAAAAACAATTTTCGTTAAATAAATAATAAAGTATCAAGTCATAAATTCAATTTTAATTACCATATACATTATGAGTCTGAGAATTCAAGAATGCCGAGCTCACGCCTCAAAATGTTAAAACGGTCTTCAGCCAATGGTTTAGAGAATATATCTGCTAGTTGATGATCAGTGTCAATAAATTCTAGGCAGATATCCCCGTGTTGTTGATGATCACGAAGGAAATGATGTCTAATTTCTATGTGCTTTGTGCGTGAATGACAAATAGGGTTCTTAGTCAGATTTATAGTACTAGTGTTGTCACAATAAATAGGAACATTAGTGTAGTGCAGATTGTAGTCCTCTAAGGTTTGCTTCATCCACAAAATCTGAGCACAACAACGTCCTGCGACGATATACTCAGCCTCAGTTGTTGATAATGCTACTGAATTTTGTTTCTTGCTAAACCAAGAGACTAAGGCCTTTCCTAAGAAATGACATGTGCCACTTGTACTTTTACGGTCCACTTTGCATCCAGCAAAATTCGCATCCGAGTAACCTATAAGGTCAAAGGATTTGGTTTTGGGATACTATAAGCCAACTGTAGAAGTTCCTTTAAGGTATCGGAAGATACGCTTAACGGCACTAAGATGTGATTCCTTAGGGTTTGCCTGATAATGTGCACAAATGCAAACGCTAAACATAATATCAGGGCGACTAGCAGTTAAGTATAATAAACTACCAATCATACCTCGATACTTACGCTGATCGACAGGTTTGCCACTTTCATCAGCATCAAGCTTTGTAGATGTAGCCATAGGCGTCCCGATTGGCTTTACATTCTCGAAGTCGTACTTTTTCAGTATGTCCTTCGTGTATTTAGCTTGGTTGATGAATGTTCCGTTCGAGTGCTGTTTGATTTGAAGTCCTAGAAAGAAGTTTAGCTCTCCCATCATACTCATCTCAAATTCACTCTGCATACACTTGGCAAAATCTTGACAGAGTTTTTCATTAGTAGAACCAAATATAATGTCATCTACATAAATTTGCACTAGAAGAATATCATCATTCATGGATTTAATAAATAAAGTAGTATCAATCTTTCCTTTCGAAAATCCATTATCAAGTAAGAAGGCGCTTAGGCGTTCATACCAAGCACGATGTGCTTGTTTGAGTCCATAAAGTGCTTTCTTAAGCTTGAAGACGTGATCAGGTTTTTGAAAATCTTCAAACCAGGGGGTTGTTTCACAAAAATCTCTTCTTTCAAAAATCCATTTAAAAATGCGCTTTTCACGTCCATTTGAAAAAGTTTAAAATCATTAAAACATGCAAATGCACAAAACATGCGGATGGCTTCTAGTCTAGCAACAGGAGCATAGGTCTCATCATAATCAATTTCTTTTTTTTGATTATAACCTTGTGCCACTAGACGTGCTTTGTTGCGTAGAACTTGTCCATCTTCACTGAGTTTATTTTGGAATACCCATTTGGTACCGATTATAGATTGACCAATTGGTTTAGGAACAAGTTTCCAAACTTGATTTCTCTCAAATTGATTAAGTTCCTCTTGCATGGCAGAAATCCAAAACTCATCAGTAAAAGCATCATCTACATTCTTAGGTTCTATTTTTGAAATAAATGCTATATTTGCTGCTAATTCAGAATCTTTAAGAGATGAACGTGTACTTACACCTTTGGATACATCACCTATAATGAAAGTTTCTGGATGATCTGGCTTGAATCTCAATGATTCAAATCTTTGGGCCATATCTTTCACAAGGCTCTTCTCAGTTCCTGCATCTTCGGAACTTTTATCAGTCCTTGCCTCTTGGGTCAGATCTTTCTCAGAACTCTTCTTAGTCTTTGTATGTGTATCTTCATCATTACTGTCGCTAGATCTGTGACTATTTAACTCATCAAAGGTAACATTAATAGTCTCTTCAACAATCATAGATCTTTTATTAAAAATTCTATATCCCTTACTCTTAGCAGCATATCCGAGAAATATTTCGTCATCTGCTTTGGAGTCGAACTTTCCCAAGTTATCCTTGGTGTTCAGGATAAAACAGCGACAACCAAAAACTTTAAAATAAGAAATGTTTGAAATTCTTCTAAACCAAAGCTCATATGGTGTTTTCTTCGAGATTGGTCGAATTAACACCCTATTTAAAACATGACAGGCTGTACTAACAGCTTCTGTCCAAAAATATTTAGGAAGATTATACTGATTCAGCATGACTCTAGCCATTTCGCTTAGAGTACGATTCTTCCGCTCCACAACACCATTCTGTTGGGGATTTCTAGGACAAGAAAATTTGTGGTAATATCCACTATCATCACAAAACTTTTTGAAATCAGAATTTTCGAATTTGCCACCATGATCACTTCGGATACGAGTAATCATGAAGCCTTTTTTGTTTTGTACCTTTTTGTAAAATATTTGAAATTTAAAAATTGCATCACTTTTGTTTGATAAGAAATAAACCCAAGTAAATCGAGAGAAATCATCAACAATAACAAAAGCGTAGAGCTTGCCGCAAGACTAACGACTCTACTAGGACCAAATAAATCCATATGAATTTATTGCAAAGGTCTCGAAGTACTTACAGCGTTGATGGATTTAAAAGTAGACCTATGTACTTTATTCTTTTCGCAGTCAGCACATACCATATCTCTCTTGAATAGAATTTCAGGGAGTCCTCTTACCAACTTCTTTGTATTTAGACATGAGATAGTATCCATGTTTGCATGTCCTAGTCTCATGTGCCATAGCCAGCTTTCATCTTGATTGGCTACTAGGCACCTTCCTGCATTATTAGTATTCTCCAAAAAAAATATAAATGTTGTCTTCTCTAATCCCTTTATATACGGGATCACCAGATGACATATCATATATGGTATATTTATCTTTCACAAAATTGATACCATAACCATTATCTGCCAAATGACTTATGCTCAATAGGTTATGTTTCAATTCAGTTACTAGACAAACATCCTTTATTATTGGATAAGGAGAAATACTTACAGTATCATTACCTATTATATCACCTCTCAAGTTATTTCCGAAGGAGACGTATCCTTCTTTCTTCATCGATAGCGTAGCAAATAAAGATGCATCACCAGTCATGTGTCGCGAACATCCGCTATCGAAGATTCATTTGCTTCTAGCATGAGAGGGTTGAGGGTCCATCTACAAGACAAGTAGATGAATCCTTTGGTACCCATTTTCTGAAGGGTCCACTCAGATTAGCTTTAGGTCTCCAGACTAAAGTATGGTTGTCAACAAGCTTTCTTGCAAGACAATATTGTGATATGTGTCCGTGCGTACCACAATATGTGCAAGTCAGTTTAGTGGTAGAAACTGTGTTTGCAAGCTTGTTTTGTTTGGAGAACCTATAAGTGAAAGCATGATGATGTTCGTGTTTCTTCTGTGCTTTTTTGTGTTTAGTCCTTTTAGGTGTATGCTTAGCATTAGGACTAATCTTAGGCTGTGTCACAGGTATTGCCTGTTTGCCTAACTTGATTTCTAACTTTTTAGAAATTGCAATAGACTCTTCGTATCTAGCAGTCATATCTAGGAGTCTTTGTTCAGTTACTAAGTGCATCTTCTTCTCTATGTCATAAAGCTTTTGTACTTTGACATAGTCCCTTTCTTTCTTTTCAATATTGAGGATAGCCTCATGATAGTCTACCTTGAGTTTGGCTATCTCTTCCGTATTACCGGTAGTAGATGTCTCTTTAATATCTTCAATCAGATTGGACAGTCTAGCTATCTCGGTTGTGTGTGCCTTAATCTCTTCTCGAGATTGCTTGTACTTGTCGAGCACAGTTTTGTGATCTTCAAGTAGTTCGCTAAAGGCATTCTCTAATTCATCGAAAGTGAAATCATCAAACAAAGGGTTAGATGATACCTTATCAAATGCCATGAGACAAACATTTGCATTGCCGCAGGGTCTGTCTTCTTCTTCTGTATTACTGGCATCGCTTTCGTGCCGGATGCTTGTGTTGGCATACTTTCGACCAGATGTTGCTTTTCTGCTTGATCTTGATCTATCGTATGGACTGCTTTTCTTGGTGGTTGGACAGTCCTTCTTCATATGCCCTGACTTCTTGCATCCAAAGCATATAGTTTCATCTTCGTTGCTTTTTTGGACATCTTTCTTCTTTCTGCTTGTGAACTTTAGATATTTCTTGAAGTTCTTCACAAGTAGGGCTCGTTCATCACCACTTGACGATTCTTTATCGGAATCGTTGTATGTTGATTTTCTTGCTTGAGCTTTGAAGGCAATAGATTTCTCCTTTGGTGTTGCTTCTTCAAAATCTTGCAAATCGAGTTCATGGGTCATAAGTTTGCCCATCAGCGTTTCCAGAGTCATAGTGGTGAGATCGTTTCCTTCAAATATTGTTGTGGCTTGTGGATTCCAGTTCTTTGTTAGAGCCTGCAGCACTTTTCTGATCTTCTCGTGATTGTTGTAATCCTTACCAAGAGATTGTAAAGGATTAGTTATATCAAGGAAACGAGTAAACATCTGTGTAATTGACTCACCGGGTTTCATCTTGAAAGATTCATACTCCTGTGTCAGTCTACTAATTTTGGATTCCTTCACTTGGGAAGTCCCTTCATGGGTTACCTCAAGGAGTTTCCAAATTTCGTGAGACGTCTTACCGGTTAAAACTCTGTTGAACTCGGTTTTGTCAATTGCACAGAATAGTGCATTGATGGCACGAGCATCTAGGCCAACTTTAGCCTTTTCATCTTCAGTGTACTTATCATGGGTCTTTTCCACCAGCTGGCCTTCAACCACTGTTGGTGCTGGTTTCTTATAACCATCAATGACTATTGACCAAAGATCAAAGTCGAGAGACTTTAGAAAGAAAGTCATTCGTGTTTTCCAGTAGGTATAATTTGTTCTATCAAATAGGGGAGGTCTATTTGTGGATTACCCTTCACCGTTGAATATAGATTTCATGGCTGCCATATATATACTCTCTAAGGTATGTTATATAAGAATATAACCTGCTCTGATACCAATTGTAGGACCGTTGAGCACCTCTAGAGGGGGGGGGTGAATAGAGTGTGTGTGTGCAGCGGAAAATAATCACCAATTAAAAATTAAACTATGGCAGAGATATAAGAGACAGTAAATAAAGATAGAGAATTCAAACTCAGTGACACAGCGATATATACTGGTATCCCTCTGAGAGAACTAATCCAGTCTCGAGTACTCTTACTCGATGTTAATCCACTATGGCACAAGCTTTAACTGAGAGCTTGCAGTCTCTTACAATATCGTACTTGGTGACGAGCGCACGACCAGCTCTACAACACACACCGTGCTTGGTGACGAGCGCACGACCAGCTCCACAACAGGAAAAGTTGTTGAACTTGGAACGACCTCTTTACAACTCTTGAAACACTAAAAGATTCTAAATCAACTCTGATAGTACTGGCTTTTGGCTAAGAGATGTGTAGGTATGATTTGAAAATCTTAGATCGTTTGAAAACACTTGAGTAGTAGAGAAGAGAGAATAAAAAATGAATGAATTGAAATGAAAAGTTCTTCTCTATTTATAGGTATTTTCTCGAACCGAACTCGGGCAGAGTTCGGATGCAAATATCTCGCAAAGAGACGTTGCTCGCTGATTTGGAGGCAACAGAAGTTTGAATCATTTTTGACCGAACTCGGTCAGAGTTCGGACCGAACTCGGTCAGAGTTCGGACCGAACTCGGTCAGAGTTCGGACCGAACTCGGGCCGAACTCGGTTACGAGTTCTGTCAGGAGATATTTGAAAATCATTTGTAAAAACAGTTTTTAAAATATGTTTTTGGTTATTTGTAAAATCATTTGTAAAGGCTATTTTCAAAATATGTTTTTGAAATGTTTTATAAATGAAATACGAATGGTAAATAGGTAGGCTTTTGGAATGTGGACAGTTTTAACCCTAAGCCAGTATTACCAAAACTGATTTTACAAAATAAATCCTAGACTCAATAAAATATAAAATACAGAATAAAATGAGAAATGAGTCTTCTGAAGATTTGATGATGTTGACGCTTTGTTTAATACAGTACATCGTCCGTTGAATTTGATTTGAAATAATTAACAGCATTTTCTATATTTTGTGTATTGACTTAAGTGTATGTTGATTATCGAAATCGGGTGTGACCATGGAATGGGCCAACACTCTGGATGACCGCCGTTGGCAGTCTTCAGAAGGGTACGTACTACGGTACGGGATCCTACGACGCGTATTTGGCTTTGGAGTCATCCCGGGCCCCCTCTGTCAGTGCACAGTCTCCGGCTTCGCAGGCGTCGTCACGAGCTGAGGATGTTCGTCGTCAGATCGAGGAGCTGCGTCGCGAGTTGCAGCAGCAGATTTCTGATGCGATCGAGCGACGATCCGACCCTCCGATCGTCACCGGACGATTTGATGCGATCGAGCGCAATATACAGGAGCTGATGAGTCTGCATCAGGCTACAGCTAACAGCTTGCACATGCTCACCGAGTCTACGCAGCGCACAGAGCGTAGACAGGTCGAGCTGGAGGGATCGCAGAGGAGCATGTCTGCCTCACTCACTCAGGTTTCGGCTTAGCTTGAGGCGAGTACTGAGAGGGTGTTGAGTACCCTTGCTGTTTATGGTGAGCGACTGCGAGAGCTGGAGCAGATACGTCCTCCCGGTCCATCCACGGTGCCGACTCCAGACACTGCACTGCCTTCTACTGCCCCTACGGTGCAGCTCACCCAGGAGCAGTATGACTACATTCTATCCCAGTTGCGCGGCAGGGGTCCGCAGTAATTTTATTGATTTTTTTATGACTTGTATGTATTGGCCCTATGGGCAAATTATTTATTGGTACACTTTCGTTTATACACTTGGTAGAAAACTTTTTATCTTCCATTTTTATTTGACTCTATTGGATGTTTGTGAGATGTGTGTCTGTAATATTTACTTTACACTGCCTCATATTTTTATTGTGATATTTACTTTGTGATATCTACGACGGGGATGACAAATATACCTACGCTGGGTTATAAGCGATGATCTGATATACAAAGGAGGTGCTGCCAAAATTTTAAAAAAATATAATGTGTATTTTTGTGATGATGTGTGTCTGTGTTTACATTGAATGTGAAATACAGTGTTCGGAACCATCGACAGTTTCGATTATTGTTGTATGTTTTATCTTGGATAGAAAGAGCAACAGTTCAGGGTGTACTTCTGAGAGCTTCATTTTTACGTCCTTCACTTTCTCCGGACGTCATAAAGGTTCCCGAGAAGGTGAAGGACGTGAAGAGGAAGCTCTGAGAAGTGTACCCTGAACTGTTGCTTTTTCTATCCAAGATAAAACATAGAACAGTAAGCGAAACTGTCGATGGTTCGAACACTGCACTTCACACACACTGTAAACACAGACACACAGCATAACAAAATTACCAATTATATTTTTTAAAATTTTTTTTATAATATTTGCGACGTATAGCGACGTTCCGCGATGGACAGCGACGGAAAGTACACGTCGCTAACTAGTGACGTAACGTCGCTAGACGTCGCTAAACTACTGACGTGGAAAATGACAACCTGTCAGCGGACGTCGCTAAATTTGTCGCTAGGCGTCGCTAAAGTGCACACGTGGCTGCCATGCCATGTCATCATATATAAAGTTTATGGCGTCGTAACGTGGTCGCTCTACGTCGCTATTTTGGCGACGTAACCTTACGTTGCTATCTGTCGCTAATTTTGCGACATCTTGCGATACTATTCATGCCGTCGCAAACAGCGACGTTCTGCGACGAAATTGTCATCTGCGACATGCCTATACGCGACACCCAATTTTTGCCGCTAAATACGTCGCAAATTCTTTTTAGCGACGGATTTTCCTTATTTAGCGACGTCTTTTGACGTCGCTTAAATGGGTTATTTTTGTAGTGAATGGCGGACATCGTTTTGACCCGAAATTATGATTTTGCCCTGTTTCAGAATTAGACTTTTGGAAAGGCGTTTCTTAGGTATATCTTTTACACCGAGTACATTTTTTATGTTGGTTTCAGCGTCCAGAGTTATTTGGAGATTGTGACATTTCTTGGCTGACATTGTGATATCCGTGACTTGCCACTTTGCACCATCAGGCAAGATACCTTGCCACTTTACTCTGTGATTGTTATATTCTTATTTTTAGTTGTTATTTTCAGCATTTCTTATTTTTTGATATTATAAAACTGTGCGTCCAAGTCACACTTGGGTGCAAGCGACTCTATCGGTCGTTTTTCTCGCTTTATTTATTTCTCTTGCATTGACTTAGTCTAGTGACCACCCATTGATGTTGAGGTATTGGTATATCTCATACGGCCTTGACACTTGCTTTACCATGTTATGTGAGTCACATGTAGGACATGTATCAGCGTTGTCGGCTGGCCACCGATACGTATGGAGCGTGCGACGGATAGGACTAACTGTCAATAGATTGCATGCTAGTAGACTTGGCAGTTACTAGAGGTACATATGAGTCATGGATGTGACTCTAATAGGCATTGGGTGGGAAGAACAGTTCCTTAACGTATGGGTCATATATGCACTGTCCTGATTGTCGGTTATCTCCAGTGGGAGGTACGGTCCTGATAGCCGTTTATCTCCAGTGGGAGGTACGGTCCTGATTGCCGGTTATCTCCAGTGGAAGATACGGTCCTGATTCCTGATATTCCTGCTCCTGCCCATGCGTCAAAGGTTTGTTCTTATTTGTATTATCACTGTAGACTGGTTAAGCACCTGATTGCATACATATTTCTTTCTTTATTTTATATATCATAGTTATTATGGCATAATATTTTTTTTGTATCTTGCTACGTCCCTGTGAGGACCTGGTTATCTCTCCAGGATTAGACGACTTCCCGCAGGAGTACGGAGCAGCTCTGGATCCAGCTTACATTGATATCGAGTCAGTTCCTACTGATTTCTAGTCTATTCTTTGTTTGAGACATTAGTGGACATTATTTTTATATCTCTTTTCTTTCTATTTTGCGGAGGTTGGACTCCGATCTTGTGAGACTATTTTTCATAACTGTTTGGAGTGAGCATGTTCACCCGGCTATCTTTTGATACTCTTATTTAGTATTTGGACTCTATATTCTTCTGTGTTGAGCTGCGATGAGATTAGATTATGTTATTCTGGCCTGTAATTATTTTATTTACAGCTTATGTACATATATGAGGATTCCATATGTTGGAGTATTCTTCGTATATGTGTAGCTGGCATGTTCACGTTCTTGGTCCTATATATTATGGGACTGGGGCGTTACATATTTTTGTGGTGGCCCATGCAGGTCGACGAAAATATTGTTGGGTTACATGACGGTGCCCAACAAGCCTGCATATAGGAATAGGAATAGTATCTCATCCAGAACTACTACTTCCCTTGACTTCCAATCTTTTCAAATTCCTTTGATTACTTGAATTACCTCATATCTAACTTCTCCTAATATCGTCTTATTCTTCGTCGTGCCAACAATATGAATCTAAGAAGCGGACATTCTTCTGCCTTGGCCCTCACATCTGGCAAAGAGGCCAAATCGGAGGGACAGAATCCTCCGATAACTCCAGTGACACCATACCAGCCGGGACAGCAGCAGACTACCACACCTCCAACAACGGTGCACCAAGAGACTCAAGCTCCCCCAACCAATCAAACTGGGTAGGTCCCTGCAGTACCCTTAGGAGGGATAGTACCACCTTCCCCACCATTTCCTCAGCAGTTTCTGCCATAGTCGGGCCCACAGATGCCTCCCCTACCAACTGATGGGAGCCCTATTACCCAGTTCATGTATGCCATGATGCAGGCGCAGTGGCAGCAGACGAAGTTGATGAGACAGACTATGATGGCGGCTATGACGAGAACTCTACCTGTATCCACAGCACCGGCACCAGCACCGGCTCTACATCCTTATGAGGGCTCCATCAAGAACTTTACAGATATAAACCCTAAGCCTTTCAGTGGAACGGAGAAGCCACTAAAGGTGTCACAGTGGCTTATTAGTACAGAGAAGCTACTGAAGTCATCCCAGTTGCCAGCTCGAGATTGGATGACAGCAGTGGACCTACTGCTAGAAGATAATGCTCACCACTGGTGGAAGACGGAAGAGAGACGATTAGGCACTGGGACTACTTGGAAGCAGTTCTATGATTTATTTTATGAAAGGTTCTTCCTTATTCATGTTCGAGATGGTCTCTATGACCAGTTCCTTCATCTGAAGCAAGGAAATATGACAGTTGATGAGTATGACTCAGAGTTCAATCGTCTGAGTAGATTTGGTACGGGATTGATTCCGACATAGTTAGAGAAGGCGAGGAGATTTCACCAGGGGCTTGTACCAGAGCTCAAGTCTTATACGACTACCCAGTCTCGAGTCTCACATTCAGCTGTACTGGAAGAAGCTCGTACTCAGGAGATTCTTCGCAAAGAGCAGCAGCAGACCCCGAGACGCTATACGCTGGCAGCTACACCTACAGGATCGACACAGAGTGGACCTATCAGAAGGGCTACAGGACAGCAGCAAGAGAGGTATGCGCCTTATCAGAAGCCTATTTGTAATTTCTGTGGAAAGCCGGGGCATCTCCAAAAAGACTGCAGAACTCGACTTGGAGCATGCTTGAGATGTGGCTCATTACAACACAAGGTGAGAGAATGTCCAGAGCAGCAGTCACTAGTTTATGCCCAGCAGGCCCCGAGACCGGCAGTTCCAGCACTACCAGCACCCGGGCCAGTAGCAGGATCACCTAGCCTACCATTACTTCCTCAGCCAGTACAGCACGACAGGACTAGAGCTCGGGACCTCAGTCAGAACTATGGACAGGCCTTCTCGCTGGCAGTAGAGAATATGAGAGTAGAAGGAGAAGTCATAGCAGGTACGGTTTTAATTGTAATATTTTCTATTATCATGGCTTGACATAAGATCCATACCCCATTAGTTTAGTCTAGGCCATAGAAATTAGACTGTAAAATGATTGGATAAGCACGAACACTGGACACAGCTTAGATTCTTAAACCTCGAACTACTCGTGTTTTCATTTAATCATAAATTCTGCGTACTAATATTTGGACTAGTCTGACAAAACACCGCTATTATAGCCTAGATTTGTAAGCTTATCCTTATCGAGCTTGTTCACGACATGTGTATATTGGGGACGCCCACGAACATATTGTCAATTAGAATCAGTGTATGATGGTCTTATCAACCTTCATATAGTTGGTTCGCTTTTATTTGCTTATCCTACGTGGATTGAGATATAGATGGCTCTAGAATCTCATCCGCAACTGCCTTAAAAACTCTATTTAAAATGCCTCTGGGATCCCATATTTGTATTCGATTCTCTTTCCCTGGAACACTTATTGTTTTTGCCTTTACAGATTTCGAAAAGTCAGATGCTCATATTGAGGGAAGATAGACCCGTAATATCCTCCTCAGTTCATCATACCATCTATAGGCATAAAAGATATTAATACAATCATTGACATCTGTTGGACTCAAAGTACTGTCTTCAAAACTTGACTTATATCTATCACATCTCGTATCCTAGTACACCGTATAATATTCTTCCACAAATTGAGGTATGAACTTCCGACTTGAACCTTTCTAACTCCACTAAACCATAGATCGGTGTCTTTGTTAACTTCTAGAAGTGAATTACTGTAGGATATATATCGTAGAGCCTCAGTAGAATTTATAATGTACTAGGACTGCCTATTGATTAGAATAAGTGATTTCTGTTAGAACGATAATTAGTGCTTTATGAACTCCCACTTTCTAGGTAGAACTTTTTGGGTCCCCGACCGTGCCATTTAGATTCGGAGCACAAGACCAACTGCTACCATTCAACAAATTCCATCTGCAAGACCTATACGAGTCCACCTTCATGTAGACATATCATGTCCCACTAAAATACGTCCCCTTGTACTCTATTTTCATGGTACGTTTTGGAGCAAAAAAAGGGCTAATTATAAACCTTACAGTAATATCGATGAACCTTTCGACTTCAATTTGAGAACAAAACTCAACTCAAAACTTTCGACCCGATATATGTTTGTGATCTACTCAAAGCCCAATATGCACCTGCCCTAGTGTGATACTCATTTGAGACCCTATCTGCCCCTTGGACACAGAGCCATGGGAGGCATATGTTTGACTAACGGCACCTACCTAACCAATCCGATTCGGAACTAGCCCAACCTCTCGAGTTAGGACTTGTTTTAGACTACCATAGCCTAGCAGAGATGGTATAAGTGGATCTTACGAGATATTGCCCCACCAATATAGTTTAAATTCGAGATGGATTCATTCAATATGAAACTCATGCACTTTTTAGCCCCTCTCAGAAGGCTCATAACGACGTTTATCACGGATAGCCAACATCTATAAGTGGGGTAGAGCCTTAAACCAAGAACACTTACCCTATAGAAATTTAGCCAATAGGGTTCCTTGTACAACTACCCTCATTTGTTCGAAAACCAAGGGACGACTTTCATGCGTTAGCCCCTTAAAATTTTGCATTTGTAATTCGACCCCCCTTACAGTAGTTTTAATTTCGATGACGAAATTTTTTTAAGTTTGGTAGGATGTAAAACCCCCTAATTTATTAAATTATTTAATTTTATTTTTGTGTAGAAATTTTTGCTAAAATACATGTATGCATAATATTAGGAGTGTAATGCATAGTATGGGTGTAAGTTTATATGATATATTTATATATATGTATATATGTGTGTGTTTGTGTGTGTGTGTGTATGTGTTGATTTATTAAGGTGCATATATTTGTATATACATATATGTGGGAATATACGTGTATATAAATATATCTAATTATTGTACTATTGAAAAGAATTTTAATTAGAAATAATAAATAAAATAGAATTTAGTTATTAAATATAGTAGTAATAGAAAATAGAAATTAGTTTAAAAAAAGAATTTTTAATAAATAAAAAGAAAAGAAAAAGAAAAAGGAATGAAAAAGAAAAAAAAATGAGAAAGGAAATGAAAAAGGAAAAGAATAAGAAAAGAAAAAAAGAAAAATAAATAAATAAATAAAAGCCACCCACCCACTTAAGTGGGCGGGCCCCCACCCTATCCATGCTTGCTGCGTTTGGCAGCAACCCAACAATTCCGTGAGAACCGTGGGCTATGGGTTATTAGCATTAGTAATAGTAGTAGTATTAGGATTTTTGCCCCACTTGTTATATATATAACTTCCTTCATAGACCTCAAAACCCTAGGCACCCCAAACGAAAATTGTGGCAGAACATACCCTCTTCACCTACAAGTTCGTTTCACCAACGACGGAGTTGTGTGCGCGACGAACGGAGCATCGAAAGTCAGCCCTTCGTCATCTACGGAGCAGTTTTCCCACTCAAGGTACCCTATTTTCCGACGACGTAACTTTTTACTTGTAGCACCGATTTTCGATCCGTAAGATTTTCTGGAAAATAGACTTGACTCTCTTCGAGATCCTCCAGGAGGATTTCGAAACAACCCATCGACTTGCTCGAAAAATCGAGACGAAGTTGAAGAAAAACCTATTTTCTGTAATAATAAACTGTTTTAAAATGACTACTTGTCGGCCAATTTTTTTGCTGTACATTAAAGATTTGTATAAACTAATAAAAAACAGTAGAAGACAACATAACCAAGATCACAACGCATCTTTTGAATCGTCGTTTCGATTAACGTGTAAAAAATAAATTGATGTTGAAGTTGGAGGAAAAACTGTTTTAAACTTATATAAAATTCTGAAATTTTATCGATACTGCGTGCGCCCCGACGAACCGGGCGACGTGGTCACGCGTTATACGCATCGAAAGATGCGAATGGACGTTGCTGACGTGTGGGAACTGACGGAACTCAGTTTCATCGCGTGTGCGCGACGAAATCAGTCCGTATCCGTCAAGATACCCCCGTATCGTCAATTTGCAAACTTGATCCTAACTTCGTGTACAGTCGTCGATTCGAGACGAAACTTGCGCCAACTGGTCCGAATCAAAATTCTGGTCCTGTGTGCCAATTTTGGTTCGATTCTGAGAAGGTCGAATCGGAACCCCTTTTTGACGGGTCCGCGACCCACTCAAACGGGCAATTATGTACGCGGCTCATCGAAATCCAAAACTGGACATACCGTTGAGTTCTTCTCCTCAAACTGAATCCATAGACATGTAGTTTGACGACTTTAGAGACCATAGACTTTGGCACACGTTTCGGTGCAAAGCGAGTCCAACGACGGACATCGTTGACCCAAAATTACGATTTTGCCCCTGTTTCAGAATTAAACTTTTGGAAAGGTGTTTTCTAGGTATATCTTTAACACTGAGTACATTTTTGATGTTGGTCTCAGCGTCCGGAGTTGTTTGGAGATTGTGACGTTTCTAGGCTGACATTGTGATTTTCGGGACTTACCACTTTGCACTAGCAGGCAAGATAGCTTGCCACTTTACTCTGTGATTATTATATTCTTATTTTTAGTTGTTATTTTTAGTATTTCTTATTTCTTGATATTATAAAACTGTGCGTCCAAGTCATACTTGGATGCAAGCGACTCTATCGGTCGTTTTTCTCACTTTATTTATTTCTCTTGCATTGACTTAGTCTAGTGACCACCCATTGAAGTTGAGGTATTAGTATATCTCGTACGGCCTTGACACTTGCTTTACCATGTTATGTGAGTCACATGTAGGACACGTATCCACGTAGTCGGCTCGCCACCGATACGTATGGAGCGTGCTATGGATAGGAGTAACTGCCAATAGATTGTATGCTAGTAGACTTGGCAGTTACTAGAGGTACATATGAGTCATGGATATGACTCTAATAGTCATTGGGTGGAAAGAACAGTTCCTTAACGTATGGGTCATATATGCACTGTCCTGATTGTCGGTTATCTCCAGTGGGAGGTACGGTCCTGATAGCCGGTTATCTCCAGTGGGAGGTACGGTCCTGATTGTCGGTTATCTCCAGTGGAAGATACGGTCCTAATTCCAGATATTCCTGCTCCTGTCCATGCGTCAAAGGTTTATTCTTATTTGCATTATCACTGTAGACTGGTTAGGCACCTAATTGCATACATATTTCTTTCTATATATTATATATCACAGTTATTATGGCATAGTGTTTTCTTGTATCTTGCTATGTCCCTCTGAGGACCTGGTTATCTTTTCAGGATTAGACGACTTTCCGCAGGAGTACGGAGCAGCTCTGGATCCAGCTTACATTGATACCGAGTCAATTCCTACTGATTTCTAGTCTATTCTTTGTTTGAGACATTAGTGGACATTATTTTTACATATCTTTTCTTTCTATTTTGCGGAGGTTGGACTCCGATCTTGTGAGACTATTTTTCATAGCTGTTTGGAGTGAGCATGTTCACCCGTCTATCTTTTGATACTCTTATTTAGTATTTGGACTCTATATTCTTCTGTGTTGAGCTGCGATGAGATTAGATTATATTATTCTGGCCTGTGATTATTTTATTTACAGCTTATGTACATATATGAGGATTTCATATATTGGAGTATTCTTCGTATATGTGCAGCTGGCATGTTCACGTTCTTGGTCCTATGTATTATGGGACTGGGGCGTCACAAAACTGTCCGAGAAAATAATACCTTGTATACAAGTTTGTCCATGATCATGCGAATGCGTGTCCGACTCGATCGTGTTCGAAGTCGTATGATAAAATATTAAGATAAGTAAAGGCAACATTTCATCATCTTACCTTTCCAATATTACCACCTGTCCACTTGGTGATCTCAAGGATCCCAAGCCTCATCATTTTTTATTGCATCAATCATTACAACATTACTCATATCATTCCTTTCTAAGGGAAACAAACCATATTTCATTCATCTCGATAGGACCTGCATCATTTCATTCATTTCATAGGGACAGTATTCTTTCTTTCATTGCTTATAAGGAAACATGCAACAACAACAGTTATGCAGAAGGTACATGATTGAGGTGTTTCATTTAGTCCTTTGTGTTAATAGCATAACCAGTTCATTACTCTTGCGTCATTCACGTAGCATCTCATTACTCAAATATTTTATTGCTTAAGCAGTATTAACAAAAGGGACGTTATCAATTCATTTCAAGCATCAAGTCACTTTAGCAATTCAAGTGTCATTCATTCAGTAGTTCAATACTTCTTAGCATAAGCATCTCTATTATTCAGCAACTAAAGCATGGAACATTTAGGGACAATTCATAGCATCACGTTATTCCATTTATTAAGCATGCTGGAATAAGGAGGAAGGAGAACAGTTCTACTTGCCTTACATAACGATCTTTCTGTTACGATCATACTTATCTCCCAATGGACATAGCTACACCGACGAGCCACGTTCCAACACATAATCCGTCTAGCCCACAAAGAGAGACTGCATCAGTCTCAACTCTCTTGATCTCCAACACAAGTTACGGTCAAACATTCTGATCCCATCCAACAAGCCAACCAAATGTCTCGTGCGGAGCGGGACATTACAGTAGGGACGGACTTTTTCCGTCGCTATACCGTCGTTACATATGATTAGTGACAAAAAATATCAAAATAATGATGAATATTTTCGTCGCTAATTAACATTATTTTTGTAGTGACCAACTTCTCGATCCCATGATGAAACACTTCATAAATAAAGTTTAGAGAAGAAAAAACGGAAACAGTTCACGTCACGGTGCTTAATAATGAATTCGAGTTGGAATAGACTGAGGTATGGAGTCTATGGACTAATTCATGTCGAGAAAAAATAAATAAATTTGGATGGGCCGAAACCCATTTCAACCGAAAGCTGGTTCCGCCAGTGCTTGCCCCATCCACCGTGATTTTGGGTGAAGTGTTCGCTGTCTTACTCCAATTTGAGACAAAATTAAGCGTTGACAACCCAACTTCTTTTGCAAAACAAAATTTGATCTTCTTGTTCACACAAGCTAATTCATGATCGCATTGTGTAACCTACAATTGAAAGCTTGAACGCTCTCTCTAGATGAAGAAATATGTCAAAAACTTTGCTCTGATACCACTTGTTGGAAACACGGTGTGATCCGAATTGGAGTTGGTCCATGAGGTACGATATTGAATTGGGTCCATATGTCTTAAAAGAGAATTTAACCCGAACCAATTCCAATTATCTACACCACATGATCCCATCTCTTAACGGATGTGGGACTAAATTACCAACTCCATTGTCACTCCCATTTGAACGCTCAACCGAAAATGAGATACGATTTCCAATATTAGAAGACAGGCAAACTCATGTGAGACATGGAATAGATGCAAGAGAACATGAGCTTACTTGCCATATTTGATCGGATAGACCACTTGTAGTTTAATTAGATTATGTTTGGTTCATTGTAATGCAATCGTAATCATAATGTAATTAAATGAATTTTTTCTTCTTCTTCTTCTTTCATTTGATTACATTCCGATTTTTTTATTTGATTACGTTACGATAACAATTACATTAGTGCCAGAAAATTATGAAGTCAATAACTTCTCGTAGTATGCAAGCAAGCATGCTTGGGTTAAACTACGGGTCGTACGCAAGCATGCATTGCATTGCATGTTTACATTCTCGTACTGCACTAGGGAAGACATTATCGAGCTCACTGATTAATTATTGTCCTTGTGCTCTTCCTTTTTCCTTCCAAGGGATGATACTTTGGACTGTGCATCCTCCGCTAGAGCACCAGTATGGAGAAGCACTGGTAAAACTCTAGTTTCTACGGTTGGTTTCGTCGAGCCTAATCGAGCATATCTGCGTGCAGAGGTTGGCATTGGCTTAAGGACGGTGCCATGATTAAAATCCTGAGGATGCCTCGGTACTACATATTAGAAAAAGTTGTCATGTTAATTGAACTACAATAACAAAAATAATATATAACATGTTGTAAATATGGATGTCCTATGACTCTTAGTCATCCATAACTTATATAACTCATGCCCTTTGGTTTCATAACTTATGTAACTCATACCCTTTTATTTCATAACTAATGACCTTTGGCAATCCATTGTAAACCTATATAAAGGCCATATTGGATGAATGGAGATATACAACTTTCTTCTCCATTTTCTCTTGTTGCTCTATCTCTAGTTTATAACACGTTATCAGCACGACTGCTAGAAGAGTTTCAGGACATCACCGAGAAAATCAAAGATCAGGAAGATCCAATCAGGTTCATAGATTATATATTTTCTTTTGATAAGAAGTTTTTGCTATGATCTAAATCCCAAAACAAATATCAAAAATTATATTTTTGTTGTTCGCGGGTGTTCATGTGATATAATTTGTTCTTGAATTTTTTTCATGATTCATATTGTATAATTAAACCTAATATCAAACAAATTGTTCATATAGCTTAGATTTTTTTTTTAATCACGTATACTTTGTTGATCCATGCAATCTCACAAACTGCTTTGAACTTTATTCAAAACAAGAACTTGACTACAAACGTATTTCCAAAAAAATTCTTTAGGCAATAATATATTATTTTGGAAATAAAATTTGTCGTATATAATTGATTTGTTCTGTCCAACAATAAGAAAATAGAGACCTTTGGTGTCCATAATTGTAATTTGGTTTAATAATGTGTCATTGTAGCATAATTTTGTATACAAAACGAGTATACTTAGATGAATCATAGCTATTTTTAATATTTTGGATATTGTTAAATATTTTGGTCTAGGCCAAATATTATTTGAAAAAAAAGGGAACTTGGGACTTCTCATGAATTTAAGTGGCCAGGATTCATCAATATCTCATTTTCCAATGAATTTTATTAGCCATAAAATATACCAAGTGAGTATATGGCTGGCACAAGAATCAAAGAGGTTCTTATCCCTAAGCTGAAGGAAAATAAATTCATGACACCCAGTTGTATGGATGAGACTGCATTGTGTTAGTTAGTCTACACGAGGGGATCAATTTAACACATGAGTGCATAATTTAATTGATGTTTGGTAGGTGTCTCAACTGGAAGAAGAGAATGTACCCCAAGAGTCTGGTTTGGATAACTGAAGTAAAAATTAAGAAAGAAAATTTTACATTAAGTATATGGATGTTACATATTTTGCTTACTCTTGTTCAATATACTTCATTTTTAACTTAGTACTGTTTTGTGAACCACAAAAAAAAGTAATCTAAAGCATTTTCCACATTAAACTATTTGAGTAAAAAATTACTGGAGTATTAGGATGCGACACATTTTGTTTATCTTGTTCAATCATGGTTACCATCTTTTGTTTATCTCGTTGTAGCATATTTAAATAAGACAAAAGATACGGATCTTTTATAGTACTCTAAGCATGTCTAAACTCTAAGGGAGAAATATACTATTACCATCTTTTTTTTATAAATTTTTTTTTTATATATTTCAGACTTTGTGACTTTATGGCAAACACCTTAGTGCTTTGATGAACCTGAAGTTTTATCTTGAAACCTATAAAGACTATATGGCTTGAAGCTAAAATATAATATGTTAGGCTTGAAGCCAAATTGATAGAACTTAAACCTGTAGATTTGAGCATGTGTATTATATTCTAAATAAATATATTTTTTCAGACAATGGCAAACATCACCAAGCTTGAGTTCGCTGCTCTTGATATTTTGGAAGAAATTATCTAACTTGGGTTCTTGAGGCAGAAATTCATTTGAGTGCAAAGAACCTTGCACATCACTACAAAAAAAGTATCTTTTTGGGACGACACTATAAGGAACACTAGTCTAAAAAGTCCTAAAAGTATAATTCTAGGGACGGCTATATTTTTTAGTAACAAAATGTTGCTTTTTTTTGGGACAGATTGTGAAAATGGATCACTATTTGGGACTGATGAAAATTTCTCTTCCAAATAATACATATTTTCGTCCCAAATATGTTGGCGGGAATACCACACGTGTGGCGGCTAATTGCCAAATTATATGGAGGGAAAGTTTACCTCCACGTGTTTCCATCGTAGCCATTCGATCGGATGGATTAATCCAGACCGTCCATCCCAATACCTATTTCCTATAGTCGATAGGACTTCTCTCTCTTTCCGATCAAAAAACTTTCTCTTCCTCTCTCTTTCCGATCAAAAATGGCGATATAACTTTCTCCTTCCTCTCTCTCTCTCCGACCTAGGTGATGCAGCGTTGCTGCTCTTTTTTCTCTCCGACCATTGTTCCGACCTGGTGCTCCAGTGTTGCTGCTCTCTCTCTCTCCCCGACCATTGCTCTCTCTCTGTCCAATCTTCCAACCCTAGGTGCTCCATTGCTGCGGCTTGGTATACTTCCCCCAATCTTTAGAATTTTTTACCAAAATGTTTTAGTCTTTCCCTAATATTTGGATGCATATTATTTTGTCCTAGATTGTTTGCACTATTTACACCGTTTACCTCAATTTTTCCTTGAAATTTTAGTGTTTTACACTATTTACACGGCTGCATGTAATTTTGTCGTAGGTTGTTTGCTTAAAATTTGAGGGTTGTACACTGTTTACTGAAATTTTGGTTAAAATTTGAGTGTTTCACACTGTTTACACGGCTGCATGTAATTTTGTCGTAGATTATTTGCTTAAAATTTTAGGGTTTTACACTGTTTACTGAAACTTTGCTTAAAATTTGAGTGTTTCACACTGTTTACACGGCTGCATGTAATTTTGTCGTGGATGATTTGTTTAAATTTTGAGGGTTGTACACTGTTTACTGAAATTTTGCTTAAAATTTGAGTGTTTCACACTGTTTATACGGCTACATGTAATTTTATCGTAGATTATTTGCTTAAAATTTGAGGGTTTTACACTGTTTACTAAAATTTTGCTTAAAATTTGAGTGTTTCACACTGTTTACACGGCTGCATGTAATTTTGTCCTAGATTATTTGCTTGAGATTTGAGTGTTTTATACTTTACTCAAATTTTTGCTAGAAATATGAGTGTTGTACACAGTTTACATGGCTGCATGTTATTTTGTCCTAGATTATTTACCAATTTTTTTATCAACATTTGCTTGAAATTGATTACTTGTCCATATACATGAATTGACTTCTGTCATCACTATTTATCAATGACAATTATTGTTCAGTCATACTCTAGTGATACTGTTCATCATTGCTACTTTGTTCTCTGGCAGTGGAGAATGGTTTGCACATATCATCAAGATTGACAATTTTGAGGCACCCATCACTTCTTCTTTTTTCATTATCCTATGCAACTCATACTTTTTCCCTGACTTCTGCAGATTTCAATGTGTAAAACATGTGTGTATATATATATTTGTGCCTTACAAGTTATTCTCTTGGATATGTGTGTATATGTGTGTGTGTGTCTGTAGCAAATAACTGGGTGTACCTTACAGGTTATTCTCTTGGATACTAGATATCACAGTGACCCACTGTCTAGTGATAGAACTATATTGGGGGAGACTCAGTGGGAATGTTTGCGAAATGAGTTGTACGGTCCTGAATCACAGATTACCATTAAACCTTGTTAGACTTATGCCACTTGTTTTACATACATCTTGGACAATGTTAGTTCTGCACAAATACAAGACACTTGAAAGGATGAAACTTTTGTTAAACTAACTGGCAGTGGTTGCGACCATCTCTAGTTAATGGTTCTTAGTATCCTTGTGGTCTTCTCTTATACATCAAACGTACTGACATTTCTAATAAGAGTTATTTACCAATTATTTGCTCGAATTTAATTACATGTGACACTGTTTATACAGGATTATTTACCAAGATTTTTTTAGGATTATGTACCAATTTTTCATAATTATTTACATGTGACACTGTTCCCGGCTGCATGTTTTTGTTTTAGTTTTAAGCATCAGTTATTTAGGTGATTGTTTTTCTTTTGGGAAGATTTCAGTTTATGAAGTATATCAGTTTATTGAGAAAATTATTTGGTGGCAAAAATATGTTAGAACACCACAATATGTGCACATTATCATTAATTTGTGATTATTTGTGAAAAAATAATTTTTTTGTGAAAAATTGGGCCACATTTAGACCTGTCAATTGGGCCGGGCCGGCCCATCCCAGCCCGGCCCGGCCCGAACCCCAAACACTGCTTATCATTTGTTTGTCAGTGTATGTTATGCTTGGCTTTAGCACAAGCAATTTGTGCTGTGCTTGGCTTTGGCCAAGCAATTTGTGCTTTGCTTGGCTTGGGTTTGCTTGGCTTTGCTTTTTGCTGTGCTGTGCTTAGTTTAGCTTTTTTGTGGGTATATGCCAGCCAGTCTTCATGACGGGCGGTGAACGGTGACTGTGTTGTTTGTGGGTACATGCTTAGTTTGGCTTTTTTGTGGGTACATGCCAGCCAGTCTTCATGTCGTGGGTCACGTGCCGGACTGGGCTGAGATTTTTCACCCTTGGCCCGGCCCGCTATAGTTCATGGGTCGAAGAGGCCCGAGCCCGGCCCACCCAAATTCAGTGTCGGGCCGGCCCGGCTGACTTGACAGGTCTAGATACATTTGCATAGACAGGAACATGAGTTTGAACCTGGCTATGTTCTTTGTAGATTTTAATTTGTCAAATTATTGCGATTATACGTTCATGTAGGAATTATTGTGATGATTTGTGAAAAATTGGGTTTTCTTGTGAAAAATTGGGACACATTTGCATGGATAGGAACATGAGTTTGAACCTGGCTATGTTGTTTGTAGATTTTAATTTGTCAAATTATTGTGATTATGCGTTCATGTAGGAATTACTGTGATTATTTGTAAAAAATGGGTTTTTTTAAAAAAATTGGGACACATTTGCATGCCCATTCTGGATTGATGTTAAACATATTATAAATGGAGATGAATTTGAACTTGGCTATGTTCTTTGTAGATTTTAGTTTTTTGAAAATCGACATTTGTGAATCATGCTTGAGCTTTTCAGTTGAAATTGGTTATTTGTGCCATGTGTTAGTTCCATGTCAGTAAGTCATAATCAACCTTGGTATATTAATTTTCTTTTTCTAGCTAGTAATTGTCATAATCAATTGGTTATCTATATGCTTATTATTTCTTCTTCTTGGCCACATTAGTACATGGCTACCAATAAGTGTTTGCTCTATTATTAAATTTGTCTTAGCTTGATATATTGCATAAGAATTTTAACTCTAATTTGTTAGAAAGTATATTTTTTTTGGAAACTGAAATGGATAAGACTTATATAGTTGCTGCCTCAAGCTATAGTTGCTGCCTCAAGTTATATGATTTTAACTATAATTTGCCTCTGTATTTTAATTATTAGAAAGTTATATAGCTGCTGCCTCAAGCTTTTTGCCTCCATTTGCCTCAAATAGAAATTTCAAATTGAATTCTTGAAACAATAAAGATACAACTATTGTTCTGATATATATTTTGGATGGTGCTAGGTGATAATTGTCTTTTGGAAATTGATATGGATAAGCGTTGGATTGGATCACATGATTGGAATTCAAAGGCATACAAGGATGGGGTCGAAGCATTTCTTAAATTTGCATATAGAACTAAGAATGCTGATACGGTCCATATTTATTGCCCATGTAGTAGATGTGTAAATCGTGTTTATCACAATCGACAGACTGTGGAGGTTCATATAGAGATGTATGGATTTGAAAGGAGTTATATGGATTGGATATATCATCGGGAGTTATTGGGTGGTTTGGGTAATAACACCGATAATATAGGAGATGATATGTCAGTTGATGAAAGTGATGCTGGATTAAATGAATGTGCTAATATGACAACAATGGTACGAGAGGGAATGGGATTCTCATGCATGATAGAAAATATGGGTTGCGAGGAAGAGCCCATGGCAGAAGAAAACTTGCGGTCCGATGAATGCATGCCGAAATACTTCAAACTTCTAAATGAAGCAGAAAGCGATTTGTACGAGAGTTGTCCTAAGGGTGTCACTGAGCTATCATTTGTTGTCCAACTTTTACACCTGAAGCAACTTAATGGATGGACAAATCGTTCTTTCACAATGTTGTTGGTCTTCTTAAAAATGGTGTTTCCGTGTGCCAAGATTCCCAAATCATACTATCAAGCCAGTAAGCTAACTACTGACTTGGGGTTCACTTACAAAACATGGGATGTCTGTCCTAATAGTTGTATGTTGTTTCGAAATGAAACTGAGAATCTCGACAAATGTGAGATTTGTGGGGCTTCTAGATATAAAGTTGATCATGCCAACGAGGGTAATCTTCCTCCGGTTGACCAGGGTACTAAAGTTTCTCAGAAAAAGGTTCGATATTTTCCTTTAATACCAAGACTGCAACGATTGTTTTGGTCATCGCATACAGCTTCGCTTATGAAATGGCATGCTGAGAAGCGAGTAGAGGATGGTGTAATGAGGCATCCGGCAGATTCTCTTACTTGGAAGGCTTTTGATGATAATAATCCATCCTTTGCCAGAGACAGTCGTAATGTTAGACTTGGGTTAATTACCGATGGATTTAATCCGTTTGGTAATATGAGTACCTGGCCTGTTGTAGTCGTCCCTTACAACTTACCCCCGTGGTTGTGCATGAAGCAACCTAACTTAATTTTGTCTATTCTTATTGATGGACCAAAAGGTCCAGGTGATAAGATTGACGTTTATCTGCAACCGTTAGTAGAGGAGTTGAAAGAACTTTGGGAGGTTGGTGTTTCTACTTATGATGCATCAACTAAACAGTTATTTCAACTAAATGTAACACTGTTGTGGACAATTAGCGACTTTCCTGCATATGCTATGTTGTCAGGATGGAGCACAAAAGGTGAATTTGCTTGTCCTTGTTGTAATAGGGATCATCAAGCTACCCGATTGACAAATGGTGGCAAGTATTGTTACTGGGGTCATCGTAGATTCTTACCGGGGCGCCATAAGTTTCGAAGGGAGAGGGTAACTTTTAATGGCAAATTAGAAATGAGGCCACCACCTTTGACATTATCTGGAACAGAAGTGTTAAAGCAGTTGAATGATCTCAATATTTTAACTGAATATAAGAAGGAGGACCTCTTTACAAAGAGGAAGAGGGAAGAAGAAGAAAAAGAGAGAGCAAAAACACACAGTCTGCCAAAAACAAGATTAGGTTGGAAGAAGAAGAGCATCTTTTTTGAACTACAATATTGGGAACACAATATGATTCGCCACAATCTAGATGTTATGCATATTGAAAAAAATGTATGCGATAATGTCATTTTTACTTTGCTAGGTATTAAAGGCAAAACAAAAGATAATATAAAGGCTCGAAAAGATCTCAGAGATATGAAAATTCGATCAGAGCTACATCCTCAACCACGGGGAAGAACTCTAGAGTACTTGTCTCCAGCTGAGTTCACAATGAGCAACAAAGAAAAGGACATTTTCTTGAAAGTGTTGCGAGATGTAAAAGTCCCTGATGGTTATTCATCTAATATATCTCGATGCGTGCATACAGAAGAGCGGAGTATGTGGGGTCTTAAGAGTCATGACAATCACATTTTAATGCAACAGTTACTTCCTATAGCTATTCGAAGGGTCTTACCAAAGCATGTTGTTAAATCCTTAATTGAATTAAGCAACTGCTTTGTGGTGTTGTGTTCAAGTGTAAATAGTATTACAGACTTGAAAAATTTTCAAGATTGTATGGCACTTACGCTTGGTAGTCTTGAGAAGATTTTCCCACCTGGGTTTTTCGATATAATGGAACACTTGCCTATGCATTTAGTGGATGAGTTACAAATTGCTGGAGCAGTATTGTATCGTTGGATGTATCCCATGGAAAGATATTTGCACACCTTAAAACTTTATGTGCGGAATCGTGCTCATCCAGAGGCTTCTATTGCTAAATCAGTATTGTTAGAAGAATGTATGACTTTCTGCTCAAGGTATTTGGACAATAGTACGGAAACCAAAATGAAGCGGCCAAGAAGAAATGATGATGGAGGAAAGAAATCTGGTCGCGTTGTAGGTAAAGTAGTGCACTTTCGACTTGATCCAATTATGCAAATACAAGCTCATCGATATGTGCTTGCCAACACGGAGGCAGTAGCACCATTCATTGAGTAAGTTTTTCTTGACTAATACCATGATTTATATCCTCTCGTTTAGTTATGTAATTGAAATAAATTTCTACATCTTTATACAGGAAACACCTTGCTAAACTTGGGTCAAAATATCCACAAGCTTCACAACGACACCTTATTAGTCGCCATCATAATGAACACTTTGTCACTTGGTTTAAGGAGCATGTAAGTAGATGTATCTTTTAATGAACATTTAATATTTTTGACCACTTGCAGTAAAATATCATTATTAAACTCATTTAATGTTTTTTAATATAGGTGAAAGGTTTACCAGACGTACAAATATCAGAGGAGATCAGAAGCTTAGCTTCAAGCCCTCTTAAGGATGCTTTGAAATTCAATTCTTACATTGTTAATGGTTTTAGATTTCGAACAAAAAAAATTGATCTTCGTAGAAAAACTCAGAATAGTGGAGTCCTCCTAAAAGCAGAACAAATGAGTTATTCTTGTCGGAAAGATAGAAATCCTCTTACAGGGGATGTTATATTCTACGGACAACTGATAGACATTATTGAGATAAAATATTTGAACGGCATGAAGTATGTTTTATTTAAATGCAACTGGGTTAATCCACGAGTGGGCCAGAAAGTGGATGAGTTTAATTTTACTCTGGTGAACTTCAATCATTTGTTATACAAAGAGAATAGGGTGATTGATGAACCTTATATCTTAGCATCCCAAGCAGAACAAGTTTGGTATGTTCAAGACCCTCTAGAGTCAGATTGGCATGTTGTTTTTCAGATGTCGCCGCGAGACGCATTTGACAAGTACTCAACAATAGTAGAAGATTTAGAAGCTAATAGAGTGGAACCTTATAGCATGCAACATCTGGATGAAGCTCATAATGGATCTTGGGTTAGGCAAGGAGTAGAGGGCTTGGTGGTTGACACAAATATTTGTGATGGTGATGATGACCATGATGACAGTGGTCATGAGTAGCAAGTTTGTAGCTTGATTTGCAACTATTTGTGATGGATATCAAATTACAAACTTGTATCTCTTAGCTATTTTATATCCTTTCAAGTTGTTGGTTGTTTTATCTACTGTGATTGAACGTTGATGAATTTTGCTTATTTCAGTGAATGTTGATTAATTTTGCTTATTTTCTTTACTTCATTCATTCTCAATTTCTATTAGAAAAAATGTTTAGAGGAAAGTGGTTGTAGAAGCTATACTATACTTCATTCATCTTGTCATATACTTGCTTCTACATGTTGTATGATAAACATGTTCTGTGATAAACATATATTATTTAGAGGCTCTACTATTTAGTGGCTTTTGGGTGTGCTAGCCATCCTATTGTGGTCATTGTGCTGTTAATAATAAATATCATTAATGTTGTAATGTCCGCATGATGATAGTATATAAATATACGCAAGTCGTTTGCTTATCAGGTATTTTGACATAGAAACTCCTCAATAGACTGGAAGTCTGGAACAAAAATGTTCTGTGACATTATCTTGTAATATAATTTTAATCATATATGTGTTTGTATCCAATTAGATTGTGTTTTAATTATTACTTTTTTGTCCATTTTGTCCCTCTCTAGACATTACTGTGATAAACATGTTCTGTGATAAACATATATTATTTAGTGGCTCTACTATTTAGTGGCTTCTACATGTTCTGTGATAAACATATATTATTTAGTGGCTTCTACATGTTCTGTGATAAAGCATCCAAATTGTAAAGTACCATCAAATTATTTAGTGGCTCTACTATTCTGGCTTCTGTATCCCTTTAATTCATCATGCTACTTATACGAGACTGCAATTTGTATTTGAGTTGATAGTGTAGGTTTGTAATGACCAATCATGGGATAACCCTGCATATTGCAATTTTTAACTTCTATTAGGAAAAATGCCCCCACAAAAGAAGAAGTTTATCAAGCCTAGGTTCATGTCGGGATATGAGAGGCAAAGATTGGAAAATATTACTAGAAATAAAATGAAAATGGATGCTTTAAATTTGCAACAAGCTTCAAAGCTTGTAATGAATTCGAAGATGGTTACTCGAACAAGTTCGAGTAAGATGGGAAAAAGAAGCGCAAGTGAAAGAGATGATGAGTATATCCCCGTCGGTGATGACTTGCTTAGCGAGGAAGATAGCAACCATAATGAAGAACCTTCCGACCCTAAAATGAAGAAGGTAATAAATTGGATATCAAGTCTTGTGTTTTCTGTCTTCATTCATTGGAATATCTCACTATTTTTCTTATGTTGCAGGTTGCAAACAATGATAACTCTTCTGTCCCTAAAATGAAAAAGGTTAAAAATTTGATCATAAGCGATTTTTTTACTGTTCTAGTGTACAGCTTACTACTATGGTTGCAAATGATGAGAAAAGCAACATCCGGGGTCCTCGAGTCTTGGCCCTCTATTGGTGTTGGTCTTGACCCTCTACCAATGCTTGCGCTGCCAATGTCTAATGAGCTGTGATACGCTCTAATACACCAGTGTGCACTTAAATTTCTTCTGATACGCCACTGTGCAATTGATACTTCTTCTGATACTCGGGTATCCTGCTATGGTGGTTTGGTTCTTCATTGGTAGAGCTGGTTGAGCCGTATCGTGGATGTTATTGAGCTCTTACAGACCCACGGTGAGCTTCGATCTGATGCCTAGCTTCAACTGGGATCAAATTGTAGAGGAAGAGTATTTTACTATGGTTTGAGCTTCCTTGCATAGATTTTTATTCTGATTTGAACTTCCTTCTATGTCTTTTTAGTGTGTTGGACTATCTTGATCTAATACAACACATGTAGCAAATGATGAGAAAAGCAACATCCGGGGTCCTCGAGTCTTGATCCTCCATTGATGCTGGTCTTGACCCTCTGCCAATGCTTGCGTTGCCAATGTCTAGTGAGCTCTGATACGCTCTAATACACCAGTGTGCACTTAAATTTCTTCTGATACGCCACTGTGCAATTGATACTTCTTCTGATACTCGGGTATCCTGCTATGGTGGTTTGGTTCTTCATTGGTAGAGCTGGTTGAGCCGCATCGTGGATGTTATTAAGCTCTTGCAGACCCACGGTGAGCTTCGATCTGATGCCTACCTTCAACTGGGATCAAATTGTAGAGGAAGAGTATTTTACTATGGTTTGAGCTTCCTTGCATAGATTTTTATTCTGATTTGAACTTCCTTATATGTCTTTTTAGTGTGTTGGACTATCTTGATCTAATACAACACATGTAGCAAATGATGAGAAAAGCAACATCCGGGGTCCTCGAGTCTTGATCCTCCATTGATGCTGGTCTTGACCCTCTGCCAATGCTTGCGTTGCCAATGTCTAGTGAGCACTGATACGCTCTAATACACCAGTGTGCACTTAAATTTCTTCTGATACGCCACTGTGCAAATGATACTTCTTCTGATACTCGGGTATCCTGCTATGGTGGTTTGGTTCTTCATTGGTAGAGCTGGTTGAGCCGTATCGTGGATGTTATTGAGCTCTTGCAGACCCACGGTGAGCTTCGATCTGATGCCTACCTTCAACTGGGATCAAATTGTAGAGGAAGAGTATTTTACTATGGTTTGAGCTTTTCCTTGCATAGATTTTTATTCTTATTTGAACTTCCTTCTATGTCTTTTTAGTGTGTTGGACTATCTTGACAATTCTGGATATTTGATCCTCAAATTTTGTCGAGGATGACCATTTTTCCTTTTCTTTATATATATATTGAATCTAATTTTCTTATATCTAATACAACACATGTAGCAAATGATACTTCTTCTGATACTCGGGTATCCTGCTATGGTGGTTTGGTTCTTCATTGGTAGAGCTGGTTGAGCCGCATCATGGATGTTATTGAGCTCATGCAGACCCACGGTCAGCTTCGATCTGATGCCTAGCTTCAACTGGGATCAAATTGTAGAGGAAGAGTATTTTACTATGGTTTCAGCTTTTCCTTGCATAGATTTTTATTCTTATTTGAACTTTCTTCTATGTCTTTTTAGTGTGTTGGACTATCTTGACAATTCTGGATATTTGATCCTCAAATTTTGTCGAGGATGACCATTTTTCCTTTTCTTTATATACATATTGAATCTAATTTTCTTATATCTAATACAACACATGTAGCAAATGATACTTCTTCTGATACTCGGGTATCCTGCTATGGTGGTTTGGTTCTTCATTGGTAGAGCTGGTTGAGCCGCATCATGGATGTTATTGAGCTCATGCAGACCCACGGTCAGCTTCGATCTGATGCCTAGCTTCAACTGGGATCAAATTGTAGAGGAAGAGTATTTTACTATGGTTTCAGCTTTTCCTTGCATAGATTTTTATTCTTATTTGAACTTCCTTCTATGTCTTTTTACTGTGTTGGGCTATCTTGACAATTCTGGATATTTGATCCTCAAATTTTGTCGAGGATGACCATTTTTCCTTTTCTTTATATACATATTGAATCTAATTTTCTTATATCTAATACAACACATGTAGCAAATGATACTTCTTCTGATACTCGGGTATCCTGCTATGGTGGTTTGGTTCTTCATTGGTAGAGCTGGTTGAGCCGCATCATGGATGTTATTGAGCTCATGCAGACCCACGGTCAGCTTCGATCTGATGCCTAGCTTCAACTGGGATCAAATTGTAGAGGAAGAGTATTTTACTATGGTTTCAGCTTTTCCTTGCATAGATTTTTATTCTTATTTGAACTTCCTTCTATGTCTTTTTAGTGTGTTGGACTATCTTGACAATTATGGATATTTGATCCTCAAATTTTGTCGAGGATGACCATTTTTCCTTTTCTTTATATACATATTGAATCTAATTTTCTTATATCTAATACAACACATGTAGCAAATGATGAGAAAAGCAACATCCGGGGTCCTCGAGTCTTGATCCTCCATTGATGCTGGTCTTGACCCTCTGCCAATGCTTGCGTTGCCAATGTCTAGTGAGCTCTGATACGCTCTAATACACCAGTGTGCACTTAAATTTCTTCTGATACGCCACTGTGCAAATGATACTTCTTCTGATACTCGGGTATCCTGCTATGGTGGTTTGGTTCTTCATTGGTAGAGCTGGTTGAGCCGCATCATGGATGTTATTGAGCTCTTGCAGACCCACAGTGAGCTTCGATCTGATGCCTAGCTTCAACTGGGATCAAATTGTAGAGGAAGAGTATTTTACTATGGTTTGAGCTTCCTTGCATAGATTTTTACTGTGGTTTGAACTAACTTCTATGTCTTATTAGTGTGTTTTTTGCATAGCTTACTACGTACTATGGTTTGAACTTCCCTATGGCACTGTGTTGGACTATCTTGACAGCACCTACCTATATACTGCTACATTGATTATGTATTTTTAGGCTGCATACAACAGTCCTACGCGTAGGTCATCGCGTATTACAAAGAATATGGAACATGTCATAGCAATGGGTAAGAGGACATTAGAGCCACGATTAGAACCCTCTTTTATGGAGGATGTCTTGCGCATTCCTATATCAAGACATCAAATTTTTCAAGAGAGCGATGATGAGCCTTTAGATAATGAGCCAGTAGAGAATTCTGAGAAAATACCGAAGGGTAAGTTTTGTATTGAAATTTATAATGTAAATTGTGAGCTATTAATGGTTCTGGTTTTTAAGTAGTATATTTATGAGTCTTTCCCTTTTGTTTCTGATAAGGTACGATGGAGAGTGGACCTTCCACTTGGCAACATAGAGGAGCTTCTAAGCCATGGAAAAAATGGGATAATGGAGTAAAAAAAATCATAGAGTGGGATGAAGATTGCCAATCAGTTGGAGAACATGGGCACCATTTGATGTCTCATCTTGGTAACCTTTCCCGAAATGGCGAATTGTTTCCGTTAACAATGTTATCTTGGCGTAAGGCTGATAAGGATAAACTAGAAATGGTCTGGGCGTCGGTTAAGGTAACTTTCCCCGTCTCTTTATCTGTATTTTCATGGATTACTATCTTTATTTTTACTATTATCCTACTTGATAGTGAACCCCCTATTGTCTATCTTGCTAAACCTATAGACACATTGGCATTGACTTTGTAGTCAGTAACACTCAAGGTCTGTATTGTAAGCTATAGATCATAGCACTATAATTCACCATCAAGAGTAAAAACAAATCGATTGAAGCAGCTGTGGCCTAGAAGTGTTGATTGAAACTGTCATTTCAAGTGCAATATTTTGTTTATATTCTTTTAATGTTGGAATGAAGATGTTGAAGTGGTTACTTGTTTTTGGTTTGGGATGATTCAACTAATTTATATCTTGCTGTTCTTGTGGTTGTTTGGAAGTATAACCTCGGATATCATGTTTGAATTCTTTACCATCACCTGTTGTTCACATATTTTTGCTATTGATAATGGCCACTTATATTGATAACTTAGATATCATGTTTTTTTAAGGAACACACAAATGCACCCGATGCTTTTAAAGCTATTTGCTTTAAGAAAATGGGAATTTCCTGGAAGGCCTTCAAGCATCGAGTGAAAAAAGACTTCTATACAAAGTTTGAGACCGATGAAGAGCGCCTAGCAAATGTGCCGCCCCGGGTGGAGCCCAGTCAATGGCCTACTCTAGTGGCATATTGGGGCTTGGGTAACACACAGGTATAAATCGACTAACAAATAACTTACATCCATATTCATGCTAGTGGCAAACCCTTTATTTCAATTTACTAAATAATGTCCAAATGTTTTTTAGAAAGTTTCGGAGAAGAACCAAGTTAATCGCGAAAAACTTTGTGCTCTCCCTAGAACTGGTAGAAGATCCTTTCCAGAAATAAAGAGAAAGGTTAGTATTGTGTTTTTTGGTAAGATAATTGTCATATATTTTCAGTTGATAATGTATAAATTTTTTCTTACTTTGGAACATGCATACACATCAGAGGAGGCTAGAAAACAAGCCTGTTGACCTTGTCAACATGTGGAGAGCCACTAGAGGAAAAGATGGCAGTTATAATGAAGAAGACGGGGCTGCTGGAACAGAGGTATATAAAATTTATATTTGTAATGAGTTTTTTTTAACAAAATGTCTATTGCAAATTAGAGAAATTTAACACAAACCTCCTTGCATGCTATAGAAAATGTTAGAAAGGAGAATTGAAGAGCTACCAGCTGAAGAACGAGATAACGAGGAGCAATTGAATAATGTTTACAGGGAAGTGATCGGACAAGATGGGCATGGCCGAGTTTTAGGCCGAGGAGTAGGTGTAAGCGGTAAAGGATCAACATCCTTAGCAGCTCATCAGGCTGAGATTCAACAAGCAACAAATGCTGAGATTGTACAACTACGAGAAGATGGTGAAAAGTTACGAGAATATGCGGAGAAGTTGAGAGAAGAGACTGACGCTTTAAGGAAAGAGCATGAGGAGCAAGAGGCCCGGCACAAGAAAGAGCTTGAGGCGGTCAAGAGTGAGCTTAGGACTGAGCTCAAAGATGAAGTTGTGGCCATGTTCCTGAATGCTCAACTACTTTCTCAACAATCCAGTACATCGTCCACGTAATTTGCCAACTATCAACTTATTACATTGGTTTTTCTCTGTAATTCTTATGTTTGGTTTTCTTTCGTGGCTGCAATTTATGTTTGGTTCGCCATTTCCTTTCTTTCAAGTTAAAATTTGTATTTATTACATTGGTTTCTTTTCTGGACTGATTTTTTGGACTAAATTTTGCATAGTCTGAATTTTGCATAATCTCGGTATCAGTATCGGAACTGAATTTTAGCTTCTGTTTTCACTGTGTCCTTTTTCCTGGAAACTCCAAAACCAGTGATATTTTTTACATATTGCCAAGTTATTTTTTACACTGAATTTTAGAGTATGTTAGATGGATATCCATTGTTTTGTTTTAAGTTCAAATTATGGGACTAAATGTTCAGTCTCAGATTTACACTATACAGTTATATTCAGTCTCTAAATGTCCATATCACCTACATATATCAGTCCATTATTTTGTTCAGGTCATTATCTCATTATAAACAGTCCTTCTGAACTAAGGAGTTCAGTTCCCTGTTTTGATATTTCGATCTGTACCTTCATTTCAGACAATTGAAACTTCAAGTTCAGTCATTGAACTTTATTTTGGAGAATGAACTTCAAGTTCAGAACATTGAACCTGTGTGTGGGATGTCTTGGTATACTAACCCCAGGTTAGCTTGCATCTGTCCACCTTGATCCCGTTCACTGCAAATTCATGTAAGTTCACTGCATTTCCTGGGTTCAATCACACTATGATACAGTAATTTAGGTGCTGCTGTAACTTTATTTAAGGGGTACCAGTTGCAGTTGCAATTGTTTGCACTTTGTATGCCCAGTCAGCTTATACTTTTGGGGAGAATAGTGACAGAACAGGGACATGAGTGAACAAAATCTTGTGAGTTATGCCCAGTGACCGAGTGACTACCTCGTTTTCGACACTCTTATATACACACGAATGGTGCCAGCCCCTGGTACCAATCCCTATATAGGTACAAGTATACACAGGAAGTAGTACAACGTTAGTATCCAAACCAGGATTGACGTCATATGATATTCGACAAGTATCAGAGGATACTCGGTACGGTAATTGGTTTTACTGATAACCGAGTATTGGGTGGACATTGGAAAATCAAATCGGACCCATCATTATCCTGATGTTGGATCAGACTCTGCTCGGCACACGTCAGGTTAATACTGATGTGTATCTTCCTCAAGGTACCTTATGAACGCGGTCATAGTTGGTATCTTCTCGAAATTCTCGATATAATAGGATCAACCCTGTTCTAGATTGTTGTATTGGATACACTGAGTTATCCGTTTGATCAAATAACTGAACGAAAGCAATTAAGCTTTCGAAACACCTGACAACCACTCTTAGGCATTAGAACTTGTGTTGTTCGAGCCAACCTCATATTAAGATTCATATTGATACCAAGTAGGTGATGTTTTGATTTTACCATTTTTTCGAATACATCAACAGTTAGTATCTTATTAAATTATTGAAGCGCGACTGAACATGGTATCCGACCCTACCCTTATACATATATTACATGCACTTGATTACAACTACCCCTAGTTGCAATTGGCCAATCAGTGAAGGCCATGGGTAGTACTGAGAGATGTCGTCCTAAGGCAAAACCCTGGTTGGAAAGTCATTTATCCTTCTGAGGAAGAGACAACCTTAATGGCTTGCTCTCGAAACCACCTTGTGGTGTCAGTCTATTGATTTTAACTTTTACATTGGTTTTTTCCAGCTTGTTACTATAATTCTTGCTAGAATAATTGTACTTCCCATTTAAAATGTTTCCCAATTTTTCCCGTCTTCACTTAAACTTCCTTTTTCACTTGAAGCTCCCTTTGTCACTTGAAGCTTTTTCTGTACATTGTTTTTTTTCCAACTTTTTTGTACGCAGGTCCGAACAGTTTGGAAGAACGGTTAGTAGGTTTGTACAATTTGTTTAAACCTTCACAAACTAATGTGGTCTAGTCTGTACAATTTGGAAGAACTTGTCTTTCTTTCCTGGTTGTTCGTGTATAGTTAGCAGGTTGCTAATATATTGGCATATCTTCATTTGCAGGTCCTTCAAAAGCATTCTGGATATGCTAAAATGATGGGCGACGATCTTGTGATGATAAAAAGTTTGGCTTAATTTTTGGGTTCATGTTGGATATACTAAAAAGATGGTGTAATGGTGGAGACAATGGGTTCATTTTGTAACTGAATTGTGGATGATGTATAGTGTTTGGGATTTATTTTGGAAAAGGATGCTTAATGGGTTCAGCATTTTATACGTAATGGTGGAGACAATGGGTTCATTTTGTAACTGCTGCTGTGGGTGATGTAGTGTTTTGGATTTATTTTGGAAATGGTGGTTAAGGATGCTTAATGTTAAGCTTTTTGTTGTTTATCAATTGAACATATATAGTTATATATGAATTTTGTTGTCTTCTACTTAATGGTAAAGAATGCTTGATGTTGTTAAGGTTTTTTGGTATTGGAGCTTTGATGCCTGGAGATACATCTGAGGACAAGCTTGACAACGTCCATGATTATATGAATTTATGTGTATTTAAATTGTATGTTTTATAGCTGAAAAATACAGACATTAATTTCATAAGTGTTACTTTTGGGACAGTTGTGTAATTGTCCTAGATAAAAACGACATTCTCTTGTAACGCTGGCAAATTTGTTTAGGACGGGTGTTACTCGTCACAAACTCTTTTATTTTGGGACGGTTTTGTAAACCGTCGTAAACATGTAATAATTCAAACTCTTTTGGTACGGTTATATTTTTCGACCCTAAAACCAAATTAGGACGGCATTTTTGGTCCTAAAACTTTTTGCCACGCCACCCTAATAGCACTGTCACTTACCGTCCTAAAATTCGTCCCAAATCACAATTTAGGACTGATTTGGGTCTTTTTAAGACGGATTTTTGGGGTCCCAGAAAAACACTTTTTTTGTAGTGCATGCAATCAAAGAAAAAAATGAGACAAGCGAACAAGACAAAGCAAAAGCAATGATTTTCATTCGACATCACCTCCATGAATGGCTGAAATTCGAATACCTTGGAGTTAAAGACCCATCAGTTCTATGGAAAAACTTAGAGGAACGTTATGATCACCAAAAGAGTGTGATACTCCCAAAAGCTCGCTATGATTGGATGCACCTGAGATTGCAAGACTTCAAATCGGTAAACGAATATAACTCTGCAATGTTCAATATTGTGTCTAAAATTAGATTATACGGAGATAATGTTACTGAAGAAGACATGTAAGAAAAGACATTCACTATTTTCCATGCCACGAACATGCTCCTGCAGCAGCAGTATCGTGAAAAGGGGTTTAAAAAATATTCTCAATTGATCTCATGTCTTCTTGTTGCCGAACAAAATAATGAGCTCCTAATGAGAAAGCACAACTCCCACCCTACTAGATCACAGCCATTCCCTGAAGCGAATGCAAATAACTATGGACAAGGATGTGGTCGTGGTCGCGGTCGCGGTCGCGGTCGCGGTCGTGGTCGCGGTCATGGTCGCGGTTATAGTCATGGTAAAATTCAAAACCATGGTGGTCCTAACCATCAACCCTTCAACAAGAAGGTTGGTCCATACAACTTGAATTGGAACAAAAATGGCAAAAAAATAAGAGAGAGAAAAGGGTACAAAAGTTGATTCTCCGAAGAATTATGAAGAAGCTTGCTACAGATGTGGCACAAAAGTGCATTGGTCTCATACCTGTCGTACACCAAAGCACCTAATTGACCTTTACCAAACATCTATCACGAGTAAAAGAAAAGAGAAGGAGAGCAACTTTGCAAATTTCAGCAACATTCTTGAAGATGAAAATGATCCGATGGAATTCACTCATTCGGATGTTGAAGATTACTTAAACGAGCCAAGTGGAGGAATTAAGTTTTGGGGTGATGATGATAATAATGACAACGAAAATATCAAAAATGATTAAGTTGAATTTGAGATTATTTGAACTTTTCCAGTTTAGTTCTAGTTTTATGTTTGTTTTATCATGTTTCTAAGTATCCATTGTTATGCTTGTTTTAACCTTTGGTTTTTATCAATAAATTAAATGTTTCTTACTTAATTTATTTGTGTTTATAGAAATATGGAAAATAATGATGCTGTGAACAACTCTAACGGTGGAGATATATGTTTGGTTGACAGTGGATCAACGCACACTATTCTTCGAGATCGAAATATTTTTCGAACTTAAAATTGGCACAAGCAAATATTAGTACAATCACTACAACAAAAAGACCTATTAATGACGCTTGATAAGTGGTTTTCATGACGGCTGATGGGGAAGCGTCATCAATGTTCAGCAAGACTAGAATCTATGACGGTTTACATTAAAAATGTTATTGATAGTGCTCCAGTGATACGAGCGTTATAAAAGAAGCACGAAAATTTAAGTCGAAACCTCGACTCCCCCGTAATTCTCTCGCACTTAAGAAAATTTCTAAACCCTCTCTCTCTCTTTCTCCTTCTCCTTCTCCTCCAGCTCCCCAACTCCCCTCAGCCCACTCCCCGCTCCCCAACTCCCCTTAGCCCGCTCCCCGCTCCCCAACTTCCCTCAGCCCGTTCCTCGCTTCCCTCGGTTACAGACTCCACCGCAGAGGGAAGGTTGTTACCGGCGTAGCCTTCACCACCGGTTTGTCCTAAAATCTCGATCACTGCTTATTTTATGTCCTACATTCAAAAATATCCTAATTTTTGACAACCATACATGCATCCATCTCTCCAAAATTAGGGTTCTTAATTTTAGGGTTTTTCGACGTCTCTGTCTACGTCGACGTTGATCCGAAAAGGGCTGCATCATCGTTGACTTCTCTTGATTAAGTGAGTGATTTTGATTTGGATTTTTTCCCAAAAAAAAGATTTTGTTGGGAGTGTAATTTTTTCTCTAAAAAATAGGGCTCTTAATTTTTTATTTGGATTTTTTTCCCTAAAAGGGTTCTTTGATTTTTTTTTTCTGTTTGTTCTTGTTCATGGGAGTGTAATTACATTTGAGGAGCCGAGTCCGAAGCCTCTCCACAGTCACAGCCGCGACCCGGCGAGGTGTTGTGCGTGCCTGCGAGCCGAGTCAGAAGCCTCCCTTCGGATTATGACACTAAATTATGGGTTATAAATTCTAAACTCTTGATTGATTTCAGTTTCTGGGTTTAATTTATTTATCGATGATGTTGTTGGATCTCGATCCCTACATAAAAAGGGTTTCGATCAACTGATACGTGTTGGGTTCAATTTTGGCTTGACGATCCTACGATTGTCTTTGTTTGTGAAGCGCGAATGATCTTTAGATCATGTTCAGTTCTTTACTTGCTGTTGGATCATTTTTGGTTTCGGGTTACCTAGCTGCTGTTGGAATTATTTGTGATGCATGTATTGTTGGTTTAGATTTCTTGTATAAATTATTGCTTGGGTTCTCCTTCCTATACTTGCTATGGGATGTTGGTTTAGGTTTTCCTTATTATACATGTTGGGTTGGGGAAGATTTCTTTGCTGTAGGAGATGTTTTGCTATTTGGATTAAAATTGTTGGTTGGGTATCTATTATGCATGATGGATTTAACTTGGTACTGTGGGTATTTTTGTTGGGAGCTTTTCGATATAAATCACATGCGGGTATATATTAGTTGGGAGTATTTTTATTTCGGGAATAACATCTCCATTAGCATGCCTGCATCGTTGATTTTGGGACTACATCCACTATGCCATGCCTAGATGTTTTACTTTATTTGTCGGTTTCGATTTTTATTAGAGTACTCTGATACTCTTGGTGATGGTCGTTCGACCAAATGAACCAAAGCATTGCAGATCGTATCGGATACACTGGCTCCGTGTCGGGACGTGTCCTATACGTGTTATGGCATGCTAGTACAGCAGATGATAATTGATCCTTATCTGAGACATCTTATATATCTCATTCCGTTTCTTGTCGTTGGTCGTAGTTTGTATGTTGGTACTGTTGGGTTGTTCATTCTGGGTGCAGATACGCTCGTGTTTGTACGAGTCGATACTGAACACGGATGTGAGGATACCTTCGTGTCGATGATGTAGCCTCTCCACAGTTGCAGCCGTGACCCGGCGAGGCGCTGTGTGTGCCTGCTAGACGAGTCCGAAGGCTCCCTTCGAATTCCGACACCAAATTCTGGGGTATAATTCTAAACTCTTGATTGATTTCAGTTTTTTGGTTTATTTTGTTTGTCGATGATGCTGTTGGATCTCGATCCTTACATAAAAAGGGTTTCGATCGACTGATACGTGTTGCGTTCGATTTTGGCTTGACGATCCTACGATTGTCTTTGTTTGTGAAACGGAAATGATTTTAGATCATGTTCGGTTCTTTACTTGTTGTTGGATCATTTCCGGTTTCGGGTTACCTAGCTGCTGTTGGAATTATTTGTAATGCATGCATTGTTGGTTTGAGTTTCCTGTATAAGTTGTTGCTTGGGTTCTCCTTCCTATACTTGCTATGGGATATTGGTTTAGGTTTTCTTTATTATACATGTTGGGTTGGGAAAGATTTCTTTGTTGTAGGAGATGTTTTGCTATTTGGACTAAAATTGTTGGTTGGGTATCTATTATACATGATGTGTTTAACTTGGTACTGTGGGTGTTTTTGTTGGGAGCTTTTCGATATAAATCACATGCGGGTATATATTAGTTGGGAGTATTTCTATTTCGGGATTGACATCTCCATTAGCATGCATGCATCGTTGATTTTGGGACTACGTCCACTCTGCCATGCCTGGATATTTTACTTTATTTGTCGGTTTTGGTTTTTATTTGAGTACTCTGATATTTTTGGTGTTGGTCGTTCAACCAAATGAACCAAAGTGTTGCAGATCGTATCGGATACACTGGCTCCGTGTCGGGACGTGTCCTATACGTGTTATGGCACGCTAGTACAGCAGATGATGATTGATCCTTATCTGAAACATCTTATATATCTCATTTCGTTTCTTGTCGTTGTCGTAGTTTGTATGTTGGTACTGTTGGATTGTTTATTCTGGGTGCAGGTACGCTCGTGTTTGTACTAGTCGATACTGGACACGGATGTGAGGATACCTTCGTGTCGATGATGTAGCCTCTCCACAGTTGTAGCCGCGACCCGGCGAGGCGCTGTGCGTGCCTGCGAGCCGAGTCCGAAGGCTCCCTTCGGATTCCGACACCAAATTCTGGGGTATAAATTCTAAACTCTTGATTGATTTTAGTTTTTGTGTTTATTTTGTTTGTCGATGATGTTGTTGGATCTCGATCCCTACATAAAAAGGATTTCGATCGACTGATACGTGATGGGTTCAATTTTGGCTTGACGATCCTACGATTGTCTTTGTTTGTGAAGCGGGAATGATCTTTAGATCATGTTCGGTTCTTTATTTGTTGTTGAATCATTTTCGGTTTCGGGTTACCTAGCTGCTGTTGGAATTATTTGTGATGCATGCATTGTTGGTTTGAGTTTCTTGTATAAATTGTTGCTTGGGGTCTCCTTCCTATACTTGTTGTGGGATGTTGGTTTAGGTTTTCCCTATTATACATGTTGGGTTAGGAAAGATTTCTTTGCTGTAGGAGATGTTTTGCTATTTGGATTAAAATTGTTGGTTGGGTATCTATTATGCATGATGGGTTTAACTTGGTACTGTGGGTGTTTTTGTTGGGAGCTTTTCGTTATAAATCACATGCGGGTATATATTAGTTGGGAGTATTTCTATTTCGGGAATGACATCTCCATTAGCATGCCCGTATCGTTGATTTTGGGACTACGTCCACTATGCCATGCCTAGATGTTTTACTTTATTTGTCGGTTTCGGTTTTTATTAGAGTACTCTGATACTCTCGGTTTTACGATATAAATCACAGACTCTATAATTGACAGACTCTAAAAGTGAGGGTTTTGCTTTCTTTTTTAGGATTTTGCTATACGTACATGTGCTATGGACAATCTTCATGTGACCAAGTTGAAGCGTTATATGTGTGCTTCTTCGCTACAGTATTTGTGAGATTTTTGATGTCAATGGTTTTGATGTTGCTAAAGTGTACTCTATATTGGATACTCTATATATTTTGAGAAGATGTATATAATAAAATGGAGAAATGTAGAATGGCAGCTAAAATACTCTATTTTGAGATAATAAAATGGAGAATGGTACTTTATATTACATTTCAATGCTTTGTTGTGAATATGGTTCAAAGTGGTTGTTTTCGAATTGAATTGGACAGCGTTTGGAATGTATAACATACAGTATAGAGCGTTATAAATGTGATACAACGACCATATACAACGGTTTTTCATAACTATCCATAACGCTTTGAAAATAAAACGTAGCAGAAGTTCAACCTATTAATGACGGTTTTGGATGAATTATCTATAACGCTTTTAAAAATATTTATAACACCCGATATTTCATAACGCTTGGACTGAGAAAAAGCGTCATGGTTTGCAATTAATGACGCTTTTTAGCCGTCATTAAAAGGTATTTTTGTTGTAGTGAATTTTTGGTACTACAAAATTAATTGAGGGCTCTGGAAGAGCAAATATTATATTACCGGGTGGAACAAATATTTTTGTAAAAGATGCTTTATGTTCAAGCAAGTCAAAAAGAAATTTGCTAAGTTTTAAAGACATATGACTCAATAGTTTCCATATCGAGACTATGAATGAGGAGAATATAGAATATCTATGCATTACATCCAACGATTCATGCCAGAAGCATGTGAAAGAAAAACTCCCAGTTTTTTCATCAAGATTGTATTATGCAAAAATAAGTGCCATAGAATCTAACACTGCGATGAACCAGAAGTTCAATGATCCAAAATTTTTTATACTTTGGCATGATCGGCTTGGCCACCCTGGATCTAGTATGATGCATCGAATAGTTAGAAACTCACGAGGACATCCTTTAAAGAACCAGAAGATTCTTTTACCATGTGATTGTGTGTGTGCTGCATGCTCACAAGGAAAATTAATTATAAGACCATCTCCGATGAAAGTTAATCTTGAGTCACCTATGTTCTTACAAAGAATACAAGGAGATATTTGTGGACCTATTGACCCACCTTATGGTCCATTTCGTTACTTTATGGTCATGATAGATGCATCATCTAGATGGTCATATGTATGTTTATTGTCAACAAGAACGGTTGCTTTTGCCAAACTTCTTGCTCAGATTATAAAGTTAAGGGCTCAATTCCCTGATTATTCTATTAAGACAATTCGTCTCGATAATGCTGGTGAATATACATCTCAAGCATTTAATGACTATTGCATGTCAATTGGGATTAACGTTGAACATTCAGTTGCACATGTCCATACTCAAAATGGACTTGCATAGTCTTTTATTAAAAGATTACAATTGATTGCTAGACCTTTACTTTTAAGGTCAAGTTTACCCACTTCTGTTTGGGGACATGTAATACTACATGCAGCTGCATTGGTCCGTATTCGACCAAGTTCATTTAATCATCATTCACCATTGGAAATTGTTTCTGGCCAGCAGCCTGATATCTCTCACTTAAAAAATTTTGGTTGTGCAGTTTATGTCCCCATTTCTCCACCTAAAAGAACAAAGATGGGCCCACAAAGGCATCTTGGAATTTACGTTGGTTTTGACTCACCATCTAAAATAAAATACATTGAGCCCCTGACGGACGATTTATTTAAGGCAAGGTTTACTGATTGCCATTTTGATGAGTCAGTTTTTCTGCCGTTAGGGGAAGATAAAACGTCACTTCCTGTAGAACGGCGTGAAATTACATAGAATGTATCATCTTTTATTGATCCACGCACAAGTAGATGTGAGCAAGAAGTGAAAAGGATTATCAATTTGCAAAATATTGTAAATCAATTGCCAGATGCATTCACTGATATTAAGAAAGTGACAAAATCTCATGTACCGGCTATAAATGTACCCGCACGGATTGATATCCCTGAAGGACAACATGATGACACATTAAAACCGTGCATGAAACGTGGACGCCCTGTTGGCGCTAAAGATAAGAACCCTCGAAAGAAGAAGGTACAAGTTATTACTCCCGAAGAGAAAATAGTTTCGAAATATGAAAGCGCTATAGAAAATTTGACTGATCAGTCTAAAGTAACTCCTGAAGAGGCACATAATAATGAACATATTTCAGAAGAGATCTCTTTGAATTATATGAGTACAAAGGAAAGCTAGGATAGAAAGAAAATTACTATAGACAATATATTTGCTTATAATGTTGCACTTGATATTGTAAATGAGGATCCTGAACCAAAATCTATTGAACAATGTCGACATAGAAATGATTGGCCAAATGGAAAGATAAGATACAAGCTGAATTAAAATCCTTAGAAAATCGCAAATTATTTGGACCAAGTCTAAACCCCTGAATGTACAAAACCTATTGGATACAAATGGGTATTTGTAACAAAAAGAAACGAGAAAAATGAAATTGTGAGATACAAGGCACGACTTGTTGCACAAGGTTTTTCACAGAGACCTGGAGTCGATTATGATGAAACATATTCCCCTGTGATCGATGCAATCACATTACGATATTTGATCAGCTTAGCAGTCACAGAAAAACTTGATATGCGGCTTATGGATGTTGTTATCGCATATTTGTATGGATCATTGGATAATGACATTTATATGAAGATCCCAGAAGGATTCAAATTGCCTGAAGCAAATAACCAAAGATCTCATGGGTTATACTCAATCAAATTACAATGATCCCTATACGGGTTAAAACAATCTGGAAGAATGTGGTATAATCGCCTTAGCGAGTACCTTGTTAGAGAAGGATATATAAACAATCGAATTTTCCCATGTGTCTCCATCAAGAGATCTAAAAATGGATTCTCAATTATTGCAGTTTATGTTGATGACTTAAATCTTGTCGGAACTTCCGAAGAGCTCACAGAAACTGCTAACTATCTAATGAAAGAATTTGAGATGAAAAATCTCGGAAAGACAAAATTTTGACTCGGCCTGCAGATCGAGCATTTATCAAATGGAATTTTTATCCATCAATCTACCTATGTAGAAAAAATCTTGAAAAGATTTTATATGGATAAATCTCATCCACTGAGTAGCCCAATGATTGTTCGATCTTTAGATGTAAAGAAAGATCAATTCCGTCCTCGAGAGGATAATGAAGAATTATTAGGTCCGAAAGTACCATATCTTAGTGTTATTGGAGCTTTGATATATCTTGCAAATTATACAAGACCTGATATAGCATTCTCAGTAAACTTACTGGCAAGATATAGCTCAGCACCAACAAAACGACATTGGAATGGTGTTAAACATATATTACGTTATCTTCGTGAAACAACTGATATGGGCTTATTTTACTCAAAAAATTTAGAATCACAAGCTGTGGGTTATGTTGATGCTGGTTATCTATCTGACCCACATAAAGGAAGATCTTAGAGTGGATATGTGTTTACTTGTGGTGGTGCTGCAATATCATGGCGCTCAGTGAAACAAACATTAGTAGCAACTTCTTCTAATCACTCAAAAATTCTGATCTTGCATGAAGCAAGTCGAGAGTGCATATGGTTAAGAACGATGACTCAGCATATCCGAGAATTATGTGGGTTATCTTCAACAAAAAATACTGGGACAATATTGTATGAAGACAATGCTGCTTGTATTGCACAAATCAGGAATGACTACATCAAAGGCGACAGAACGAAGTATATATCACCTAAATTTTTCTACACTCACGAGCTACAGAAGAATGGTGACATTGACGTTTGGCAGATACAATCAAGCAAAAATTTTGCAGATTTATTCACTAAAGTATTACCAACCACAACATTCAGAAAGATGATTCAGAATATTGGGATGCGTCAGCTAAAGGATCTCTTGCCAGCATCAGGGGGAGCGTGATCACTAATTCTCAAACTGTACTCTTTTTTCTTCGACCAAGTTTTTATCCCATTGGATTTTTCTTGGCAAGGTTTTAACGAGGCATTTTATCACGCTTACACATTTTGTGTAATATGTACTCTTTTTCCTTCGTCCAAGTTTTTATCCCATTGGATTTTTCTTGGCAAGATTTTAACGAGACATATCCCATATTACATCGGACATCTAAGGGGGAGTGTTGTAAATATGGATGTCCCATGACTCTTAGTCATCCATAACTTATGTAATTCATGCCCTTTGGTTTCATAACTTATGTAACTCATGCCCTTTTATTTCATAACTCATGACCTTTGGCAATCCATTGTAAACCTGTATAAAGACCATATTGGATGAATGAAGATATACAACTTTCTTCTCCATTTTCTCTTGTTGCTCTATCTCTAGTTTATAACATAACAGAGGAAACAAAAATAAAACTTTCAATCTGGATGAGATTCAAACTCATATCTTTCATTTAAAAGCCCAAAGTACTACCACTAGAGCCAACCTGTTCTTTGTGCAATAGAGGGTCAAACTAATATATATATATGTTAAAATTGCAAAAAAAAAAAAAAAAACAACAACAACAAAATATATAGTAATTAACACTCTTAAAATGGGGGAAGGGGAGGGAGGAGGCCTTGGACTCTATGTAAATTCGCCCTTTTAACATATGTGGATGAAGTATCGATATGGGTACCAACGTAGATACGATTATCTTGAGGTGTATCTGTGAAACTTATGAAACACATTTATATTGAAATAGCACAAGTTTATAAATTTTGAGTCATGTATTCACCCCGGCCCGTAATCTACAAATATAGAGTACAGACTTGAATGGAAGAAGAAATTAAAATTGGAATATCAAATGGACCTAAGCAAATAGTTAGTTGAACACTAAGGGACCAAGATCCTAGAGTCATGAATAAAATGGAGCATTGAGCTAGTTGGAGGAAAACATTTACAATCTAAAGCATTCTATAAGAAGAATTTGTAACGAATTGTTCAAACAAGACACCCGCTATTGGGAGAAAGCGTCTGTTGCTTTTTTTCTTTTTTTTAATAGACAACCCGTTTGGTTTGCAGGGTTGGACAACGTAATGTAATTGGCATTACGTTGTCAATCTAACTCGGGTATTTGGTTGGACAAAAAAATTAGATGTAATGTAATCGCGATTACAAGTTTGATTACATTACATCAATTTCTTCTAAACTCAATTACATCATAAAACCTATGTAATCGCAATTACATTACAACTTAAGCGGAAGGTTGGTATGCTATAATTTGATCTTTTTGTTCGTTTTTTGTCGTTTTTTGTTGTTTTTGTTCATTTCTTGTCGTTTTTGGTCATTTTTGTTCGTTTTTTGGTCGTTTTTGTTCGTTTTTTTTCATTTTTTGTCATTTTTGTTCGTTTTTTTGTCATTTTTTGTTGTTTTTGTTTGGTTTTTGTCGATTTTTGTCATTTTTGGTCTTTTTTGTCGTTTTTGTTCGTTTTTTTGTTATTTTTGTTCGTTTTTTTTTTTTCGTTTTTGTTTGTTTTTTTTTGTTCGTTTTTGTCATTTTTTGTTGTTTTTGTCCGTTTTTTTTGTCGTTTTTGTTCGTTTTTTGTCATTTTTGTTCGTTTTTGTTTGTTCTTTTGTCGTTTTTATCATTTTTTTTGTTGTTTTTGTCCTTTTTTATCATTTTTGTTCGTTTTTTTTGTCATTTTTGTTCGTTTTTCGTTGTTTTTATTTTTTTGGTCATTTTTTTGTTGTTTTTGGTCTTTTTTTGTTCGTTTTTGGTCCTTTTTTGTCGTTTTGTTCTTTTTTGTCATTTTTGTTCATTTTTTTGTCCTTTTTTGTTCGTTTTTTGTCGTTTTTTGTTCGTTTTTTGTTGTTTTTGTATGTTTTTTTTGTCGTTTTTGTCATTTTTTTTGTTGTTTTTGTCCCTTTTTTGTCGTTTTTGTTCTTTTTTTATTCATTTTTCGTTGTTTTTGTTTGTTTTTTTTGTCGTTTTTATCCTTTTTTGTTGTTTTGGTCTTTTTGTTCGTTTTTTGGTCGTTTTTTGTCATTTTTTTTCGTTTTTTGTTATTTTGTTCTTTTTGTTGTTTTTGTTTGTTTTTTTGTTCGTTTTTGTCCTTTTTTGTTGTTTTTGTCCGTTTTTTATCGTTTTTGTTCTTTTTTTTTCATTTTTGTTCTTTTTTTGTTTTTTTTATCGTTTTTGTCCCTTTTTTTTTGTTGTTTTGTCCCTTTTTTTTATCGTTTTTGTTTTTTTTGTCATTTTTTGTTGATTTTGTTTTTTTTTGTCGTTTTTGTCCTTTTTTTTTGTTCTTTTTGCCCTTTTTCGTTTTTGTTCATTTTTTCCTTTTTTTTTTATCTTTTGGTCAATTTTTTTCTATCGTTTTTTGTTGATTTTGCACATTTTTTGTCATTTCTGCATGTTATTTATCGATTTTTGTCGATATTGAACGTTTTTGACCATTTTTCACGTTATTATCGTCTTCTATTGTTTTTGGTCGATTTGCACGTTTTTTGTTTTTGGTCGATTTTTTTGTTTTTGGTCGTTTTTCGTCTTTTTTTTCCTTTCATTTATTGTTGTTTTTTGTCAATTTTTTTTTTGTTTTTAGTCATTTTTTTATCATTATTGGTCACTTTTTATGGTTTTCACATTTTTGATCTTTTTTTTTTGTCGTTTTTCTTTTTTATCGCTTTTTCATTTTTGGTTTTTTTTTTTCCTTCTGTTTTGTTCGTTTGTCATTTTTTGTATTTTTTATTTTTTGTCGTTTTTTTTTCGTTTTTGGTCTTTTTTAGCAGAAAACAAACCATTTTTTCCTTATTTATTTATTATTTATCTTTAGTTTTTTTCTTTTTAAAATTTAAAAAAAAAAAATAGTGATCCACTTTTTAAATTTTATGTTGTATTTAAAAAAAATATTAAATTAGAAACTTAATTACATTACATGGTAAACCAAACATATGAATGCAATTGACATTACATTACATGGTTTGATTACATGCTTCAACCAAACATAGTAATGTAATTGTAATTCCATTACATTACAAACTCAATTACATTACAAATCCAATTCCATTACGATTACGATTACATTACAATGAACCAAACGCAACCAAAGTCTGTTTCAACAAGAGAATCGTTAGGAAGTTTGACAGAGTATTAGGTGTAATTAGTTTGATAAACCATTGTTATGAATAACTATTTGCATAAATGTTTTATAAAGGTGTAAGTTTGAGTGGGGGAAAAACAAAGTTATTGATTAAAAAAAAAATATAACTTTACATAGTGAAATCATACAATTATTCGCCTATATGCAGCCCACTACATATTAGCATTCTTTTAAGATTGGTAACATGGATTTAGCCCACTACCCATTAGCATTCTATTTAAGACATTCGTGAAGGCACTCTCTCACAGTTAAAAAGAAGACGTTTTCTTTCTTTTTCGAAGTTGAACTAAAATGCCATGTCTGTTTTTTCTTTTAGCAACATTCCATACATCATGATCATAACCTTAAGCTCTCCTCTGTCAGCATACATGTATTGTTGGCTAAATTGGACTTAAATATTCTTAATTATTACGGCATTTTCATATCTGAATTCTTTTGATAGAGCGTATGGTTATGATCATGATCATGAAAGTATTGATCAAATAATCATACGCTCTGTCACACATCCGACTGATATATCTTTACCTGATATTAACATTCTGATATAGTCAATACCTTAACCACAATCAATATTTTCCGATACCTTAAACGTCTGATATTGCTAATACCCTAATCTCTGATACTAGGTTTGATAGTCACATTTCCTTCGTCAGTCATTGGACTATGTATACCCGTACATCAACAATGTTGGCCTAAAAAATAGACTATAGGAAGCACTCAATGAGAGGAAGGAGAGAGTTTTTGTTAATATGCAACTTGCTGTGTACTTAATGCTTATTAGAGGAGCCTTTAAATAGGCTTACAAGTAAATTGTAGCAACCAAAATCCTAGGAGCAAATGGCTCCTGACCACAAGCTTAATTAGGAGCAAAAAGCTCCTTACCACAAGCTTAACTAAAGACTAGGGACTTCAAAAATAAGAAAGAAGAAACAATCAAATGGATTAATTCAACAATTCACCCCCTAATCCCGTTCTACGACATTTACGTCCATGTGGTGCACCGCCCACCCCTCATGTGCGGCAAGTGCGATCAACAAGCGGACGGACTCGAGACGAGCAACCGGCGCGAACACTTTCTCGAAGTCTACTCCTTGCCTTTGCACATAGCCTTTCGCCACGAGCCGGCCCTTGTGTTTGAGGACGGTGCCGTGCTCGTCCTTCTTGAGCTTGTAGACCCACTTCAAATTGTAGTCCTCATTTGAAGCATAGTTATTGTTATCATAAATTTTCTCGGCAAGTTGTGGAACATAATGTCCTGCATAGCTTTCTCCTGCAATGTAGAATTCGTGAGATTTGAACTGTGGAAATCTCTTAAACCAACTCACGAGAAATTTATACGCATCGGTTGCAGTTATGTCATCTCCGAGATTATTCAAATCGGAACTTGTGTTTGTGTAGGAGAGTCCTACACCAACCGGTGACTCGAGAAACAATAGGTTTACCTCTTTGTTCCATGAATGGTTATTGAATTTGAGCTCTGGAGAACCCTTTTGCATCAAGAAAGGGCCAAACTCCTTAACTGCTCCATATCCAATTGATGAACAGCCAGGTCCTCCGTTGAGCCATAGGAGGACATGCTTCTTGTCGACGTCGTGCGTGGCCTCAAAGAACCAATAAAAAAGAGCCCTCCCAAGGGTATCGTTGACGGTGACATAGCCCGAGAACTGCAGGAAGTCCACCCTCGGCTGCCCGGGGAGCCTGTGCACCAAGTCTGCCTTCTGAGCATTGGCAACGGACTTGAGCGTGGAGACACAGTAGCCGTAGTACTCTGATCCCCGTGTCACCTTCTCACACACCTCTTCAATCGAGGCATGGACAAGAAAGAATGAAAGGAGGGCGAGGAAGAGGGGAAGAGCTGCGAGGGAGCGAAGGGTTGGCGCCATTATTTTTCTCAAAGAGAGACTTATTCTTCTGCGCCTAACTTTAACTTTTGCTCATCTCTGTATATTTTTGCTCCCATGACTACCATTATCGTGGGCTATGGTATTGCTGCGATGAGTGGAGCCTCCATCTTCATCAAGGACGACCTCCACATGAGCAACATCCTCAACGTCTACTCCCTGCTCGGCTACGCTCTGCCTGGATGCACCTTCGACTGGCTGGGGCACTGCCTCACCATCATCATCGCGACGGTCTTCATCTTTCTCGCCTCCCTTCAAATGGGCTTCGCCCCCAACTACGGCTTGCTCATGTTCGGGCGCTTCGTCGCAGGCGTCGGGGTCGGCTACACTCTCGTGATCGCCCTCGTCTATAGTCTCCCGTGGGTCCCTCACCTCCTTTCCCGAGGTCTACGTCAACAGCGGCATCCTTCTTGGCTATATCTCCAACATCGCCTTCGCCAAGTTCCCGCTGCGACTCAGCTGGCGCATCAAGCTCGGCATCGGCGCGGTCTTCTCGGTTCTCCTCAGCGTCGGGGCCCTCTTCATACCCCGAGTCCCCACTGTCTCGGAAGATGCCAAGAAAATCCTCGAGCAGACCTCTGTCTCGAAAGCCGAGGCCCTGCAGCGCCTCGCAGATATCAGTCCTGCGCCGGGATTCCCGAGTACTGCGATGCCGACACCGTGGTCGTTGCGAAGAAGAGCCACGAGGAGGGCGCGTGGAAGGAGATTCTCGTCCACCACTCCGGTGAGAGGCTCACGTGAATGTTGGTCCATTTTACCTTCTTGTTGTTTAATAATGTACTCTTTTGCCCAGCCTATTTCTTTCTTTGTAGCTCCACTGGCAACAATAAATGGCGGAGAATTTCTACCTGGACTACAAGAAGAGCACAGAGGTGGTGTTCGACCGCTCCGCTGGAGACACGGTGTGCTTGGAGTGCCGGCTGGTACTTGTAATGCCCCGCTCTGCACGGTGCATTATGATGAATCGTTGACTCGAAGAGTTGCGTTGACCCGATGAAGTATCAATGCGAATCGATGCAAGAGTTACGTTGGCCAAAGGAAAGCTTTGAGTCGATTGGAATCTATGAATCGAATCGATGCAAAGGATAAGTCTCGTTTGAGCAAGTGCTAATTTTAGTTGATATGGTATGTAGGCTATGCTTCTACGCTGGACGATAAGAGGTTGACATTTTGCCTTATTCAGTAAAGTGTCCGCGAAACCAAATCGTCGCCTTACAATGGAGTGTGGCATGGGCACGATAGGCCAAATCAACCGAGTAGTTCAAAGGAATGGCTAAGTCCGAGAGTTAGCTATGCAACTAAGTTACGGAAGCAAGCCGCTTCAACTCGGCAGAATGACAAGGCGTATCGGTTTAAGGTGGACGGATTCTTGACTTTCTCTCCCTATTCCTTCACGTCTAATAAAACATATCATTGTATGCATAAATTACCATTATGTTAGTGAGCGTGGCTCGGGCGATTAAAGGTCTTCGTATGTGTCAAACACTAAGGTAGAACATTGATCATTGAACAATTGAAGCGACGTGTATCAAGTGTACGGGTCGCAGTAGGGCGGTGATGGTAGAACATTGAAAGGCAATATCGAGATGTGCATCACGTGCATGACTCCGAGAATATTGAACACTAGGCCTAGAACATCGATTATGGCACTGTGCGTGCCCTCATACACGAAAGCTAGGAAATGACCAAGTAACTACAAAATTAGGCTATGTGAATAACTTATGAATGGAACGCGTTGAGTATGAGTACGAGATGTCTAAGCCGTTGGGCATCGTGCATCAATACATATGTGTTGGGGCATAACGCCGAAGGAACTTAAGAAAGAGATGGATATGTTTATGTTTATGGAACATGAGATTGGTTGGAATGTACGATTTGTATGCTATGGCGTGTATTGCATGGTCAATGGACTCGGATGGCCCGTGTAGGGGTGCGGCTTTCCTCGGACGGTTACGACCGGGGCACCGGGACCGTTCGATCTAGGAGGGAATTATATATGGTATTTATGGTGCACATCATTCGGACGGTTTACGACCGGCCAGTGTTATGATAAGCTATGATATCAGTAAGTTTACAATCCTTCGAATATTGGGCTAGCAACCCGTATCGAAGTGATCATAGACTTACACATGAGGATGCCAAGTCCATTACGGTGCGAAACACCGTGACCTTCATATAGATAGGACCGGTGGCCTGAGATTAGAGTTGGGTGCAGGCGCAGGGCCTGCTACCCTTATACATATATTTGAGTACGGTTGGTTGGTAGTGTGAATCGTATGATTGCTTATGTTAAGTTCTAACCATTGTAGGCTAGGCAAATGGGACGGAGATGAGCACGATCACTATGTTATGTTCATATTAAGTCTAACTGTATCTAACCGCAGGGACACGATATGGGACACAATTATATTAAGTTGTTACGTTGAATAATGCATGAAACTGATCCTAAGGCTAATTAGAAAGATCACCAATTAAGATGCATGCTCACTAAATATACTTAGTATTTGGTTTGGGTGTGAGCGGGTCTTGATCAGTGCAAAGCGAGGACGAAAGCACTAATCCCCCACTAGTTTGTGTGCAGGTTCAGGTCATGATCGGCTCGTGGCGGAGCTTGGCTTGGATGTACCGAGGCTTGGAGTACTTGGCGTTCAAGAGGAGCTACCGCATAGGCGTTCGGACTTGCGACATGGAGATGTTCGGCCGAAGACTACTTGGTGGCTATAAAAAGGCATAATGTATGGAACAATGTAATCCTTTGTGAACTAGAGAGATCATGAGCGTTGTAGCCATTTGGCATATTAAGTTGGGCTATTCAAAGCCTTTGTAACTTTCAGTTCATTATGAATAAAAGAGATTCTTATGTTATACTTTGTTTTTCTTCCGCTGCTTATGTTATCTATTTGAGATAAACACTATGTGAACCGTTATCTTGCCTTGCACGAGCGCAACTCCAGGCTCGTACGGCATCACGCCCCAGCGAGGACGATGATTCAGATAAAATCTAGCAAGGACGAGCAATTTCCCGGATCGGGGCATGACAGTACTGGAGGCCCACTCAGCGTGCACTGCGTCCTCACCAGCGTCTGAAGTAACACTTGCCACGATGTTGACACCCGGTGGCAAGCGCTACTTGAGTCCTTGGCCAAGACGACTACCACAACAAGTTGCATATAGACAAAAGCTTTCTCTCCTTCCTCTCGTTGAGTGTTTGCTAGTCCGTTTCCTAGGCCAACATTTGGTATCAGAGCACTGCGGTTGCTCACGCAATATGTTTTCTGTCTAGTGCACTGATACCAAATGTTGGCCTAGGAAATGGACTAGCAAACACTCAATGTAAGGAAGGAGAAAAAGCTTTTGTCTATATACAACTTGCTGTGGTGGTCGTCCTCACGGCCCAGATGCACCTGAGTGTGTACCTCGTCGTGCACGTGGCCATCATCGTTGTTTAACAATTGGGGCGGAGCTTGGCTTGGACGTGCCGAGGCATAGAGTCCTTGGCGTTCAAGAGGAGCTACCGCATAGGCGTTCGAACTTGCGACATGGAGATATTCGGCCGAAGACTACTTGGTGGCTATAAAAAGGCATAATGTATGGAACAATGTAATCCTTTGTGAGCTAGAAAGATCATGAGCATTGTAACCAATTGGCATATTAAGTTGGGCTATTCAAAGCCTTTGTAACCTTCAGTTCATTATGAATAAAAGAGATTCTTATGTTATACTTTATTTTTCTTCCGCTGCTTATGTTATCAATTTGAGATAAATACTATGTGAACTGTTATCTTGCCTTGCACGAGTGCAACTCCAGGCTCGTGCGGCATCACGCCCCAGCGAGGATGATGATTCGAGTGAAATCTAGCGAGGACGAGCGATTTTTCGGATCGGGGCGTGACAAGTTGGTATCAGAGCGGTTCCATCCTTTGGACCGTGCATGAATCTCTTTGACCCTCAGTTGCTTCGCTATCGAATTCAATTGACTCTAAGTTGCTTCCCGCAATCGCATGGCTCATGGATCTGCTCGACGCTACATTGGATGTTCCATACAATAAGTCTATATTAAGTGAGTACGTCTGCCACAAGTATGTCGTGACTATCACGCTACCTTCGAGTGCCATCGGAGAGTGTTGGTTGCACAAAGTGCAACGAGTTATGAAATATTGCTTGCACGAAGTGTAATAGGTTATGGGATTATGGTTTCCCGAAGTTCAAGAAAGTTGTGAGTCGTTGGTCGCACGAAGTGCAACGAATATGGTGATATTGGTTGCATGAAGTGCAATGATATACGTATTATTGATTGCACGAAGTGCGAGGAGTTATGTGTTATCGGTCGCACGAAGTGCGAGGAGATATGTGTTGTTGGTTGCACGAAGTACAACGAGTCGATATGTGAGGCGATGCGTATTGTGTGACTATGCGAATGGTTATGTATTATTGGTTGCACGGAGTGCAGCAAGTCGTGAACTGTTCTTTGCATCGGTACAACGAGTCGACATGGTACGATACATGTTGTATGGCTATACGGATGGATAGCGATATGTCAGACGGGATTGAGTAACGACCTTAAGTATCGAGAGTAAAATGTTGCACGAGCTGCAACGTGTGAGATTGGAAAAATTGCGGATGCGATAGTAACAAGTCGAGTCGGTCGCTAAGTCGAGTTGAAGTAGGCGAACGTTTATGTTGGCCGAATGTCGCGTTAAGCTTTGAATAAGTGAATGTTGCGTGTGGGTGATCGATATGATCGCCAGGGCACGGTTGGCTCGAGAATGGATGTCAAACCTGGGCGAACGACCGTGCATGTTGGTCCAGTTGTTGTGCCAACTCGAGCAAGAAGAACGCTAGAGCTGGAATTGAGAAAGATCGCCGCACGGGATAGTTGATTGGAAAGTAGATGACGGACCTATGCAGAGTGTGATGCCGAGTAATGACTCAATTTTGAGTGGTATATGCAATACCACTTGTGCGATCAGTGCAGTGAAGCATTATATTGATAATGATAGGCCCGATTTCTGAGTGGTATATGCAATACCACTTAGCGATAGTTATGTTAAGTAGTTGGATGACTTGCAATAGATTACGTCGAGACGATTATGTCGGTTATGATAGGTTCGCCTACAACTAACGGGGTAGTAATGAGACTCGAGTGGGAATAACTCGATACAAGTCGATGCAAGTATGCTTCGATGAATTAAGTTGAATGATTATGTGCGAAGTCGTACCTATGGATGATACATCGGATGAGGATCCGTTAAGTATATGTCGAACGATAGGCTGAACATAGTAAGGGAATGTTGTGTCGAGAAAATAGTCGACTCTGTCGAATTTACGTTGAGTTAGTACGAAGATTCACTCGGAACGAGTTGAGTAGGTACGAAGAAATCGTGTGAACGAATTTGAGTTAGCGCGATGATTCGGCGGCATGAATTGGAAGTACGAGTTAGGGATATGAGAAATGATATGTGAATTGGAAATTGTGTCTCGATGATGGTAGTTAGTTACAACGGAATGGATCTTGGTACGTGAGATTTGATTCGTATTCGAGTTCGAAAAATGGCAGTTATTGCAACGAATTGGAGCTTATGAGAGAGGAAGATGTTCAAGTTATGCATATCGACGATGGTATTGAGGCGTATCAAGGACGATATACAATAACTCGGGGATACTCTGATCGAATGAACGAAGACTATGTTGAGCATTGTTATTGGATGAATAAGATGCAAGTTAAGTTGATGTCAGTTTGGATGACAACGATAAGAATGCTTCGGAGAGTTTGAGAGTGGATGGATATTACTTGGATAAAAACGAAAGTGTCTGGATTGCTTCATGGACAACCACTATGTTGACATTCTTGTCTTGTATGAGCGCAACACCAGCCTCTCACATGCATCACGTAGGGTTTGGAGTGATCATTCTGCGTGAGCGCAGACATGGTGATTCATGTCGCGGGAATGGTCGAACTCGGAAAATCAGGACGTGGCACTTTGTATGTTTCGACTTGTGGTTTAATATGAAGGTAAATTTAAGGATTGTGCGATAAGCCTAGAAGGGTGTCAGATATTGGCCGTGAGTGGATAGAATCGTACTGAGGCGAACAAATATTGCTCGGTTGCGATATTGTTGACGGTAGTGAGTAAGTGATTCGAGTAGTAACGGCGTATCGGTTGCGCGGGAGTAGATAAATCGTGGATCGAAAAATTTTGTCGGATGGGATAAAGTCTTATAGGAATTGTTGAGAATTGATTTGGCTCCGCGATAGCATGGTTCGTTGCAACTGTCCCTCGTTGATAATCTTCAATTATCGAGCGTAGTTTCAGGGCAGATGACCCTAGAAGACTTGACAGCCAAATCAAGTGAATATTGAAGTCCCATAGGATGACCCAATGAAGTCGCATAAAGATTTCGTCGAGGATGAAGGATGGTGTAGTGCATGTTGAGGATAAGTCTAAGCGAGTGAGTGTCATGTTTCGAAAAGTTAGCGAGTAGCCTCCGACTAGAATCGATATGGTCGGAGAGTTATAGATCAATCAAATAAGTATTCGAGTTGTTTGCTAGTCGAAGATCGAATAGAGATTAAGGAACGTACTTAGCATAGAGATGTGGTAAGGAGATTGCAAGAATTCCGCAATACGCGAGAGTGACGAATAGTAGAATGACCATAAGAGTTGTGTCATAGAACGGTTTGAGTAACGGTTAGGCTATGTGTGTTGAGCACGCTATCTATGTTACGAAACGAACTAGTTGGGATTGATTCAAAGATTGAGTAAGGAATTCATATTCGATCGAGAATAAGAGATGGGCGTATCATAAGAGACCTTGGGTCGGAAAGATTGTTGTCTTTGAGCATCGTAGACTCAAGTAACCTCTTGTGTCGGGAGAGATTAAGCACGATGTCTGGATAAGTTACCTAGCGGAGGTAGCCCCAGACCCGATGCGTAGGTAGTTTGAGAACGTGGATCGTGTTGGAATAGTTGCGGACAATGCATAATACAGATTGTAGGCAAGAAAAGTTGGACATGTTGGACTTAGTCCATGTCGTTAAGGCCAAATATTATGAACGACTGGATGAAAGACTTGAGTTATGTGAGAGATAGGAAAATGGTTGGGCGAATAGGCGTTGTGGAGAATTGTTGCGATCGGATGCACAATGACTTGATACAATATGAGTGTTAGGTAGCCAGCGAGAAACTTATGAGATCGAACTAATAGTTTCGAGTTAAGTTATGTGCAGAGATGTTTGGAAGATGATCGCATGTTATGAGATAATGCATACGAGAAGTATTTTAGGAATAAGTGCTAAGATCTGACCAAGTCGAGTATGGAATAGCTAGTGCTTGAGGACTCAAGTTGAACTTGTTAGTTGTCCCGATATCCTACAACTGAGCTTGGCTGAAATGCATATATTGGTGGGACGCCTAAAATATGTGTATGATCCAAACTAAGTTGTATGATTCCAACGATAGTAGCACGAGATCGTGAAACGATCTAGCGAGCACTTGGATTAAGTGTTGGTTTCGGTTCGAGGATGAACCTTATTTTGAGTGGTATATTATGTAATGCCCCGCTCCGCACGGCGTATTATGATGAGTCGTTGACTCGAAGAGTTGCATTGACCCGATGAAGTATCGATGCGAATCGATGCAAGAGTTACGTTAGCCAAAGGAAAACTTTGAGTCGATTGGAATCTATGAATCGAATCGATGCAAAGGATAAGTCTCGTTCGAGCAAGTGCTAATTTTAGTTGATCTGGTGTGCAGGCTATGCTTCTACGCTGGACGATAAGAGTTCGACATTTTACCTTATTCAGTAAAATGTCCGTGAAACCAAATCGTCGCCTTACAACGGAGTGTGGCATGGGTACGATAGGCTAAATCAACCGAGTAGTTCAAAGGAATGGGTACGACCGAGAGTTAGCTATGCAACTAAGTTATGGAAGCGAGCCGCTTCAACTCGACGGAACGACAAGGCGTATCGGTTTAAGGTGGGCGGGTTCTTGACTCTCTCTCCCTATTCTTTTCCGTCTAATAAAATATATCATTGTATGCGTAAATTACCATTATGTTAGCGAGCGTGGCTCATGCTATTAAAGGTCTTCGTTTGTGTTGAACACTAAGGTAGAACATTGAACATTGAACAATTGAAACGACGTGCATCAAGTGTACGGGTCGCGGTAGGGCGGTGATGGTAGAACATTGAAAGGCAATATCGAGATGTGCATCACGTACACGACTCCGAGAACATTGAATACTAGGCCTAGAACATCGATTATGGCGCTAAGCGTGCCCTCGTACACGGAAGCTAGGAAATGACCAAGTAACTACGGAATTAGGCTATGTGAATAACTTTTGAATGGAACGCGTTGAGTATGAGTATGAGATGTCTAAGCCGTTGGGCGTCGTACATCAATACGGATGTGTTAGGGCATAATGCCGAAGGAACTTAAGAAAGAGATGGATATGTTTATGTTTATGGAACGTGAGATTGGTTGTAATGTACGATTTGTATGATATGACGCGTATTGAAGGGTCAATGGACTCGGATGGCCCGTGTACGGTGCGGCTTCCCTCGAACGGTTATGATCGGGGCACCGAGACCGTTCGGCCTAGGAGGAAATCATGTATGGTATTTATGGTGTACATCATTCGGACGGTTTACGATCGGACAGTGTTGTGATAAGCTATGATATCAGTAAGTTTGCGATCCTTCGGATATTGGGCTAGCAACCCGTATCAAAGTGATCATAGACTTACATATAAGGATGCCAAGTCCATTACCGTGCGAAACACCATGACCTTCATATAGATAGGGCTGGTGGGCTGAGATTAGAGTTGGGTGCAGACGCAGGGCCTGCTACCCTTATGCATATGTTTGAGTACAGTTGGTTGGTAGTGTGAATCGTATGATTGCTTATGTTAAGTTCTAACCATTGCAGGATAGGCAAATGGGACGAAGATGAGCACGATCACTATGTTTTGTTCATATTATGTCTAACTGTATCTATCGTAGGGACACGATATGGGACACAATTATATTAAGTTGTTACGTTGAATAATGCATGAAACCGATCCTAAGGCTAATTAGAAAGATCACCAATTAAGATGTATGCTCACTAAATATACTTAGTGTTTGGTTTGGGTGCGAGCGGATCTTGATCAGTGCAAAGCGAGGACGAAAGCACTAATCCCCCACTAGTTTGTGTGCAGGTTCAGGTTATGATCGGCTCGTGGCGGAGCTTGGCTTGGACGTGCCGAAGCATGGAGTCCTTGGCGTTCAAGAGGAGCTACTGCATAGGCGTTCGGACTTGCGACATGGAGATGTTCGGCCGAAGACTACTTGGTGGCTATAAAAAGGCATAATGTATGGAACAATGTAATCCTTTGTGAGCTAGAGAGATCATGAGCGTTGTAGCCATTTGGCATATTAAGTTGGGCTATTCAAAGCCTTTGTAACCTTCAGTTCATTATGAATAAAAGAGATTCTTATGTTATACTTTATTTTCTTTCCGCTGCTTATGCTATCTATTTGAGATAAATACTATGTGAACCATTATCTTGCCTTGCACGAGCGCAACTCCAGGATCGTACGGCATCACGCCCCAGTGAGGACGATGATTCGGGTGAAATCTAGCGAGGACGAGCAATTTCCCGGATCGGGGCGTGACAGTACTGGAGGCCCACTCAGCGTGCACTGCATCCTCACCAGCGTCTGAAGTAACACTTGCCACGATGTTGACACCCGGTGTCAAGCGCTACTTGAGTCCTTGGCCAAGACGACCACCACAACAAGTTGCATAACAAAAGCTTTCTCTCCTTCCTCTCGTTGAGTGTTTGCTAGTCCGTTTCCTAGGCCAACATTTGGTATCAGAGCACTGCGTTTGCTCACGCAATATGTTTTCTGCCTAGTGCTCTGATTCCAAATGTTGGCCTAGGAAATGGACTAGCAAACACTCAACGTGAGGAAGGAGAGAAAGCTTTTGTCTATATACAACTTGCTGTGGTGGTTGTCCTCGCGGCCCAGATGCACCTGAGTGTACACCTCGTCGTGCATGTGGCCATCGTCGTTGTTTAACAATGTTCTCTTTTGCCCAGCCTATTTCTTTCTTTGTAGCGCCATTGGCAATAGGACAAATTACCTCAACAGTGCGAGACTTGTCGTTGTGTAGGAGAGTCCCACACCAACTAGTGACTCGAGAAACAATAGGTTTGTCTCTTTGTTCCATGAATGGTTATTGAATTTGAGCTCTGGAGAACCCCTCTCATGCTTCCTTGGCAGTATCCTTACCGCCAGTGTCCGCAACATCTTCGGCGGCACGGCTCGGAGTATAATGGACAGGGCCGGTAAAAGATACTGCCAAGGAAGCATGGAAGGGGTTCTCCAGAGCTCGAATTTAATAACCATTCATGGAACAAAGAGGTAAGCCAATTGTTTCTCGAGTCACCAGTTGGTGTGGGACTCTCCTACACAACGACAAGTCTCGCACTATTGATGTAATTTGTTCTGTTGCCAATGGAGCTACAAAGAAAGAAATAGGCTGGGCAAAAGAATACATTATTAAGACGACAATGCCATGTGGCCCTGCCCCGACCCTAGGCCCAGCTCCGAAAATGGTGCTAGCAGAGTTCAACTCGGATGCGACGTGCCGCACGCTCGCGCAGTACCCGAAGCTCTGCTACCAAATGTTTGCCTAGAAAATGGACTAGGAAGCACTCAACGAGAGGAATGAGAGAAGGTTTTTGTTAATATGCAACTTGCTGTGTACTTAATTCTTATTAGAGGAGCCTTTAAATATGCTTACAAGTAAATGGTAGCAATCAAAAAACTATAAGCAAATGGCTCCTTATCACAAGCTTAACCATGAGCAAAAAGCTCCTTACAACAAGCTTAACTAAAGACTAGGGACTTCAAAAATAAGAAAGAAGAAACAATCAACATAGATTAATTCAATAAACAACATAAGTAACTCAACTAGAATTTTTTTGGCAATTAATTGGGGAATTGTATGACCTCCAACTAAAGTCGACTTTGCACCATTTACCTTTGTCTTTTCGTTCATTTTTCACTTAGGTATATGTTCTATTGTGTCATGACCCGCACCAGTGTAGGGGCACGAGAAGTGAGTACGTCCAGCCTACACCGCAGTGTCAGCGGTAGAATGCTGTCCTAGGTCACAACATCTAACACAGCATAAGTATAACTGCACAAGATATACTCTCTGCACGGAGGACAAATAGAAGGTACATCTCAATCATAATTTAAGGTAGAAATAGCACGATATCATAGATATGAAAATCTCAAAGGAACTACAAACAGAAGGAAAATAAGTCTAAGTGTCTATACGACACAACATCACAAACATCCAGAAATAATACAACTCTAAGCCAATACAAATGACATAATAAAATAAGATAAAGCCTAGCTAATCTAGTCTAGGCAGTAGGGATGACGTCCTCAGCTAGAGCTGGATCCTCCTGTGGGTCCAACTCACAGGTGTCGTCTAGATGGGCTCTATAGTAGGTTGGGCAGAAGTCCTCAGTATCATCTGTAATATTTTCAACAGGTCCAGTCAGGACAGGAGCGAGCACAGTACATCTCACGCAATTCATATCATGGCAAAAAATATAAAGTATACAAAAGAGTAAGATACATGAACTGTAAGAAGATGTACACGAAAACAAGAGATATTTATAAACTGGAAATATATACATGATAAGTAAGAACTGTAAGTGACTAGTGATTTAGAGCACAATATGGTTATATAAACAGGTTAGGTTATACAATAAAATGGGACTCCATTATATACGAGGGTACAATGGACATATATAATATTTTATACAATAGGAAATTTGATCACATAACCATTTCCTACTCACCCTCCCCAATCAATACACAAGGATCCAGTCAAGTTATGTTATTGCACACGAAGTATAGTTGCACAATAAGATCATGTGGGCACATGAGAGTACAAGATTTCATACGATTTGCACATGAATAACACGAACACAAGGAGTACGCAATGCCCATGATAAAGTACACGAACACGAAATACCCGATCTATCCTATAAGAGGATAACATCGCATGAAAGATCCATATAGTACTAATCCGTGATAATAAGTGTCAGCATCAAGTAAAGTAATCTAGAGCAAGAATATAAGTCGTGACAAGTATGAAACGATCAGAGAATGTACTCGCCTGCGATCTGAATGTCTGTGAGAATATACTGTCTGAAACGAGGTATCTGAGTTCTATTTAGAGCAACACAAGTCATGATGTATACAAGGAATTATAATTTGAAGAATACAATGCATCTACATGATTTCTAGGTCAATCTAGGTCAAGTCAACTATTGGTCAACTAAGTCAATTGGTCACTATTAACTTCATGTTGACTTTTGGTCAACTCTAGTAAAACTAGGTCAAGGGCTAGTCTAACAAGTCTAACTAGCCCTAACCAAGTTAGCCTAGGCAATCAAGGCTAGACATAAGCAAAGCAAATCAATATGAACCACACCAAGGCATCTATACACATACTATATGCATGTCACATCACATCATTATACACATTATCATATACCTATATTCATATAGAGGTGAGTTATACTTAGTGTTACATATATACCTTTATATAGGCATACATACACATTATCACAACACTATAATACATTGTATCATGCATCACTACATTGCTATATAACTTGCATACATTTGCATCTTACACATTAAATCTTATATGCCTACATGCATATTTTACATATCATGTATACATTATACATCACCTATATTGCATAAGAAGAGGGGAAGAACATGAGTGAGTGTGTGTTTAGGGAGTGTACATGTAGAGGGTTAGTGAAAGAGTGAGTGAGTGCAAGGAGTGTGTGTGTGTGTGTGTTTGTTGTAGCATTACACATATTTGTGCTTCTAGCTACATGCATGTATACATCCATACATACATATCTTCATACATTCATATATGCACTTATCTACCTTCATTACATATATACATTTATCTTGGTTTGCCCCTTTTTCAGATTTTTCTAAATATAAACCCAGTTTCAGTTTTTAACATTACACTCAAACCAATCAACCCAACTTAATTTCCCAGTTTCAACATAAGGAATTTATTCTCAGGTTGCAATTCTCAGGTTTTGACTCAATAAAAATCTCAGTTTTCATGAAATGGGCAAAATCCCTATTTTTCTACACAACCAATCAATACACAGGTTTAGATAGAATGATGCAATGAAATTCGCATACACACACAATCATTCACCTCAGTTTTTACATGTAGGAAATAAATCTCAGGTTTTTAACTTAAATTCAGTTTAACATTGCAAATTTAGTCATAAACCCAGGTTACACCTTAACAGTGCACAACCCAGTTTTCAAACCCATCTCAGTTTTCCATTTCATATCCCAGTTTAATAGTAAATGAATCTCAGTTTAACTAACATTCAATTTTAGGTTAACATTTGATTTATATCTCAGGAAACAGTTTCATAAATAATAACTGACAGTTCATAATAAAAACCCAAACTGGGAAGAAAATACTGATACATAAACCCAAATTCGAAACCTAATTAAACCAAAAAATTAAACAACTGTCATATAGGAATGTTCCCCATATGATTTTGTGTCTAGGGTGTATCATTCGTGTCCACTAGAGTGGACACGAAGTGTCCAATGTAAGGAACTAGGTTCGGGAATCCTGTAGTGCACAGTTCGTGCACTGGCTCGTGCGGCCCTTCCTTGGAAAATTGGACACGACACAGAGCCTAGGACACCTCGTGCACACTAACCTAGGTAGCTTACCTATAGGACTACACATTAGGCTAGATAACACATGTCCAAGTCGTGTCTATTGCCGACACGAACTGCGTGTCAGTGGAGAAATTCCACACGTACAGTGACAGTGCAAATCGCATGAACGTGGAATTGCGTGTCCAATACGACACGAGGTGACTCAAGACTCAAGGGGTGTGATGTCAGTCACTGCCCCTTGGTCTGTGCCAAGTGGCAGGCCGCCACATGGCGTGTCGTGTCCACAGTGACACTCGGGTAGCAGGGCACTGCTACCGTGTCTGCGCGCGTGTGTGCATGTCCGTTTTGGACACGAAAAACACAAATTCTTCGACTCAGTCACATGGATTATTGATATATATATAATAACCTAATTTTCTGTTTAAATAGATTATGAAATTAATACAATTTATTTTTCACAAACATTTCATCGAGCACCTTGTTAAAATCCCTGATACATGTCCGATACGGACACGAAATGGACACTACCTAGCACCAAACTAACTCTACAGTTAGGGTATACCTATATGCATGCATCAATGAAAATAAAACATGATTTTATATGGTTTTATGGGATTTACCTATTGAGATTGAATCTCAATGAAAAGGGTGATGATGAGGGTTTCTCCTTGAACTCCAATTGACCAAGGCACTTCAACTCCTAGCTAGCAAGGCCCAACTAGCTTCCACTATGGTAGAGGGTGATGATGCAATTGATTAGGACCAATTTGGACTTGATTTGGATGTTAGGGAAAGAAATTTGGGGAGGAACTATTAGGGTTCTAAGAAGTTGTAAAAAGAGGCAAAGGTTTTACTAAGGATGTTTTATAGGAAGGAGGGGCACTTGATGGCTGCCATAAGATAGATTAGTGTTAGGTTTTTAGGTCTAGATGAGTGGCTAGGAGTTGTCCACCCAATTCTAGGCCTTCCTATTGGATCAACTAGTCATAGGCTTCCTTTCCACAAATATCCTAAGAGTAAATATCCTACTATGAAATATCTAGATATTAATAATCTTGTCATTTACTAGGTTACCCTAATCAATACACTAAGCTCAAGGCTAATCTAGATTAGGCTAAGTTCTATGTCAAGTCTCAACGAACAAATAGCACATATTTAATTAATACAATTTATAATTTCACAAAATTGTCAAAATGACCAAAATACCCTTAGGCTAAAAAGTTGTAATTAGTCATCCTAATCACATGACTAGGCTCCCTTGGTCATGGTTAGTCTCTAGGTTTAGAAATTCTAGGGTTACACTAGTTAACCATCAAAATCATATTTCAATATTTAAATAGTTTTAAATTGATTAAAAAATCACCAAAAATTATAATATGATCTAAATATCATTTAATAATGATTATAATTACAAAATTTCAAAATTATCCTTATTTTAGAAAACTGGGTGTTACAAGTCTACCCTCCTTAGAAGAATTTTGTCCTCGAAATTAAGATGGTAGTACTCCTTCTAGGTCAACACCCCCAACAATCATAGTCTCAAAATCACATAGTTCGATAATCATACGCGCCTGTCCAAAATCATGATACTCAGAATCTTCGTCATGCTAGTGAGCAAGGCTACGATAATTACAGAGTCCTCGGCTAAGGTACATACCTCTAGAATTATGGTATTTAAAATTTTTGCATTGTCGCATGCTTGGCCGCAAAAACCTTAAATTCTTACACCCGAGAAATATATCCAAAACTAGACTATATGTCCTCACTATGCCAGCTAACATGACTATGGAAGACTCTAGATCCCATAAATGAGGCGACCTAGCCCATATGACTTATCTCAGAAGAAAATTAAATCATAATGAAATACCAGATCAAAATTTATCAACAACAAGGAACAGATGGAATCGAATTTCAAGATAGTTTATAATGAGGCAAAGGTAGGATTGGAATCGAAAGAGAACAGAACCTGCAAGTATCCCTCCTACTGCCTGTGCATCCTCGACTGTCATGGCGAAAGCTCGCCCCTGCTGGCCTCCTCCTCTGGCCTGCTGCTGATGCTGGGCAGCCCTCTGCTGTCCTGCCGGAGCCCTAGCTCCTGCTGCTGCCTGAGCTAATGGTGTCGGGTTCTTGGGACACTCCATGCACTGATGTTCTGCTGAACCACAAAGTAAACACGTACCCAGCCTCTTCCTGCAGTCGTTCCACCAATGACCTGCCTTCTTGCAGAAGTTACACATAGCATCCTGCCGCTGTCTGGGTGCCTGCTGAAAATAGGTACGTCCCTGATCCTGAAGCTCCTGCTGAACAGGCCTCTACTGCTACTGTTGAAATTGTATGTGAGGCCTCTTGGCCGGGCCTACACTGCCACTAGCTCCATGAGCGTCTCGTCCCCTCTTGAGCTTCAACTCAAGATCATCCTCTGCTGCTAGGGCACCCACCAGAATCTTCTCAAAAGTAGCACTCCGGTCACTCTTGGTCAAGGACTTAAATTCCTTAACTAATCCTTTCCGGAACCTCCGAGCCTTCGCTGTCTCACTGAGTCCCTCAACAAATCTGCCCAGACGGCAGAACTCTCCTGCGTACTCCTCAACAGTACGACTGCCCTGAACTAGGCTCTCAAACTGCATCTCCAAGGCGCCAAGAGCTATGTCAGAGAAAAACTTCTCCTTGAACAGCTTCTTGAAGGCTGCCCAAGTCTGTCCCTTGGTCCCCACTCTAGGGTCCATCTGATACCAAGTACGGGCCAGGTCCTGCATCTGGCTGCCTGTCGCCTCGATCTGAAGTCGGGCTGGTATCTCTGCCAGCCGAAATATCTCCTCGATATGCTCGATCCAGTCATCGGCATATAAGATCCCCTCTGTGCTGCGGAAGTCCCGCGGACGCATCTTCTGGAAGTCCTGGATCCCTGGTGTCCTCGGCTGATATGGCTGCATCTGGGCTGCTTGTGGCTGTGCGATAACTCTCTCCATAGTCGTCAGGGCAAGCTGATGGGCATTCTTTATGCCCTGCTGGAAATGAGCGATTTGCTGTCGCTGGGACTCCACCATCCTTTGAAGGAAATTGAACAACTGCCCCGCGTCAACTGATCCGGAAGGTGGTTGCTGCTGTTGCCAAGGGAAATCAGGAATGCTGGGGGGAAAGTCTCTGTACAGGCGGAGGTGCACCCCCGAATGCGACAGAAACTCCGACATGAGAAGGTACCACGGGAGCCGCTTGTCCAGGCTGAGCCAGACGAGAGGTGGCAGACCTCTCGGCAGTATCCTCCTGGACGGGACGATGAGATCGTGTCTCCATAACCATCCTGAAGACAGACCAAACAAAGAAATCAATTACTGAGGCGGAAGCGATATAATCAAGGGAGGATAGTTTATTTCAAAGGAAAAAAAATTTAACAAGAATTTAGATGACATGAATTTAGATAAGAATTTTTCCTAGATGTGATTGACTACCTCAAAACTATATCCTATATCCTACTGCAGGCTGTAGTGATACTCTAGTTCGAATACCATTACATAAACTCGACATGCATGGGCCACCACTAAAAATATGTCATGACCCGAAACCAGTGTAGGGGCACGAGAAGTGGGTACGTCCAGCCTACGCCGCAGTGTCGGCGGTAGAACGCCGTCCTAGGTCACAACATCTAACATAGCATAAGTATAACTGCACAAGATATACTCTCCGTACGGAGGACAAATAGAAGGTACATCTCAATCATAATCTAAGGTAGAAATAGTACGATATCATAGATATAAAAATCTCAAAGGAACTACAAACAGAAGAAAAATAAGTCTAAGTGTCTATACGACACAACATCACAAACATCCAGAAATAATACAACTCTAAGCTAATACAAATAATATAATGAAATAAGATAAAGCCTAGCTAATCTAGTCTAGGCAGTAGGGATGACGTCCTCAGCTAGAGCTGGATCCTCCTGTGGGTCCAACTCACATGTGTCGTCTAGATGGGCTCCATAGTAGATTGGGCAGAAGTCCTCGGTATCATATGTAATATTTTCAACAGGTCCAGTCAGGACAGGAGCGAGCATAGTACATCTCACGCAGTTCATATCATGACAGAAAATATAAAGCATGCAAAAGTGTAAGATACATGAACTGTAAGAAGATGTACACAAAAATAAGAGATATTTGTAAACTGGAAATATATACATGATAAGTAAGAACTGTAAGTGACTAGTGATTTAGATCACAATATGGTTATATAAACAGGTTAGGTTATACAATAAAATAGGACTCTATTATACACGAGGGTACAATAGACATATACAATATTTTATACAATAGGGAATTTGATCACATAACCATTTCCTACTCACTCTTCCCAATCAATACACAAGGATCCAGTCAAGTTATGTTATTGTACACGAAGTATAGTTGCACAAGAAGATCATGTGGGCACATGAGAGTACACGATTTCACACGATTTGTACACGAATAATACGAACACAAGGAGTACACAATGCCCATGATAAAGTACACGAACACGAAATATCCGATGTATCCTATAAGGGGATAACATCGCATGAAAGATCCATATAGTACTAATCCGTGATAACAAGTGTCAGCATCAAGTAAAGTAATCTAGAGCAAGAATATAAGTCGTGACAAGTATAAAATGATCAGAGAATGTACTCGCCTGCGATCTGAATGTCTGTGAGAATATACCGTCTGAAACGAGGTATCTGAGTCCTATTTAGAGCAACACAAGTCATGATGTATACAAGGAATTATAATTTGAAGAATACAATGCATCTACATGATTTTTAGGTTAATCTAGGTCAAGTCAACTATTTGTCAACTAAGTCAATTGGTCACTATTATCTTCATGTTGACTTTTGGTCAACTCTAGTAAAACTAGGTCAAGGACTAGTCTAACAAGTCGAACTAGCCCTAACCAAGTTAGCCTAGGCAATCAAGGCTAGACATAAGGAAAGCAAATCATTGTGAACCACACCAAGGCATCTATACACATACTATATGCATGTCACATCACATCATTATATACATTATCATATACCTATATTCATATAGAGGTGAGTTATACTTAGTGTTACATATATACCTTTATATAGGCATACATACACATTATCACAACACTATAATACATTGTATCATGCATCACTACATTGCTATATAACTTGCATACATTTGCATCTTACACATTAAATCTTACATGCCTACATGCATATTTTACATATCATGTATACATTATACATTACCTATATTGCATAAGAAGAGGGGAAGAACATGAGTGTGTGTGTGTTTAGGGTGTGTACATGTAGAGGGTTAGTGAAAGAGAGTGAGTGAGTGCAAGGAGTGTGTGTGTGTGTGTTTGATGTAGCATTAGACAGAGTTGTGCTTCTAGCTACATGCATGTATACATCCATACATACATATCTTCATACATTCATATATGCATTTATCTACCTTCATTACATATATACATTTATCTTGGTTTGCCCCTTTTTCAGATTTTTCTAAATATAAACCCAGTTTCAGTTTTTAAATTACACTCAAACCAATCAACCCAACTCAATTTCCCAGTTTCAACATAAGGAATTTATTCTCAGGTTGCAATTCTCAGATTTTGACTCAATCGAAATCTCAGTTTTCATGAAATGGGCAAAATCCCTATTTTCCTACACAACCAATCAATACACAGGTTTAGATACAATGATGCAATGAAATTCACATACACACACAATCATTCACCTCAGTTTTTACATGTAGGAAATAAATCTTAGGTTTTTAACTTAAATTCAGTTTAACATTGCAAATTTAGTTATAAACCCAGGTTACACCTTAACAGTCCACAACCCAGTTATCAAACCCATCTCAGTTTTCCATTTCAAATCCCAGTTTAATAGTAACTGAATCTCAGTTTAACTAACATTCAATTTTAGGTTAACATTTGATTTATATCTCAGGAAACAGTTTCATAAATAATAACTGACAGTTCATAATAAAAACCCAAACTGGGAAGAAAATACTGATACATAAACCCAAATTTGAAACCTAATTAAACCAATAAAATTAAACAACAGTCATATAGGAATGTTCCCCATATGATTTCGTGTCTAGGGTGTGTCATTCGTGTCCACTAGAGTGGAAACGAAGTGTCCAATGTAAGAAACTGGGTTCGTGAATCCTGTAGTGCACAGTTCGTGCACTGGCTCGTGCGGCCATTCCTTGGGGAATTGGACACGACACAGAGCCTAGGACACCTCGTGCACACTAACCTAGGTAGCTTACCTATAGGACTACACATTAGGCTAGATAACACGTGTCCAAGTCGTGTCTATTATCGACTCGAACTGCGTGTCAGTGGAGAAATTCCATACGCACAGTGACAGTACAAATTACGTGCACGAGGAATTGCGTGTCCAATACGACACGAGGCGACTCAAGACTCAAGGGGTGTGATGTCAGTCACTGCCCCTTGGTCTGTGGCAAGTGGCAGGCCACCACGTGGCGTATCATGTCCACAGTGACACTCGGGTAGCAGGGCACTGCTACCGTGTCTGTGCGCGTGTGTACGTGTCCATTTTGGACACAAAAAAACACAAATTCTTCGACTCAGTCACATGGATTATATATATATATATATATATATATATATATATATATTATATATATATATATATTATATATATATATATATATATATATATATATATATATATATAATAACCTAATTTTCTGTTTAAATAGATTATGAAATTAATACAATTTATTTCTCACAAACATTTCATCGAACACCTTGTTAAAATTACTGATTCGTGTCCGATACAGACACGAAATGGACACTAACTAGCACCAAACTAACTCTACATCTAGGGTATACCTATATGCATGCATCAGTGAAAATAAAACATAATTTTATATGGTTTTATGGGATTTACCTATTGAGATTGAATCTCAATGAAAAGGGTGATGATGAGGGTTTCTCCTTGAACTCCAATTGACCAAGGCACTTTAACTCCTAGCTAGCAAGGCCCAACTAGCTTCCACTATGGTAGAGGGTGATGATGCAATTGATTAGGACCAATTTGGGCTTGATTTGGATGTTAGGAAAAGAAATTTGGGGAGGAACTATTAGGGTTCTAAGAAGTTATAAAAAGAGGCAAAGGTTTTGCTAACGATGTTTTATAGGAAGGGGGGGCACTTGATAGCTGCCATAAGATAGATTAGGGTTAGGTTTTTAGGTCTAGATGAGTGGCTAGGAGTTGTCCACCCAATTCTAGACCTTCCTATTGGATCAACTAGTCATAGGCTTCCTTTCCACAAATATCCTAAGAGTAAATATCCTACTATGAAATATCTAGATATCAATAATCTTGTCATTTACTAGGTTACCCTAATCAATACTCTAAGCTCAAGGCTAATCTAGATTAGGCTAAGTTCTAGGTCAAGTTTCAACTAACAAATAGCACATATTTAATTAATACAATTTACAATTTCACAAAATTATCAAAATGACCAAAATATCCTTAGGCTAAAAAGTTGTAATTAGTCATTCTAATCACATGACTAGGCTCCCTTGGTCATGGTTAGTCTCTAGGCTTAGCAATTCTAGGGTTACTCTAGTTAACCATCAAAATCACATTTCAATGTTTAAATAGTTTTAAATTGAATAAAAAATCACCAAAAATCACAATATGATCTAAATATCATTTAATAATGATTATAATTATAAAATTTCAAAATTATCCTCATTTTAAAAAATTGGGTGTTACATATTGAAACATATATATTACATGATCCCTAAACAAATTTGACATTGTTTGAGAAAAAAGAAAGAAAGAAGAACTTGGAATGATGGGATTAGGTTGTTTTTTTGAAAGAGAGGCTATAGAGAAGCACAAGGAGAAGTCCTCTAGATAGATTTTTTGAAATCGGTAAAGATGATATTAGTGGAGGAGATGATTTCTTCATAAATTTAAACAATTATTGGGGATAAATTTGTCAATAAATATATATAGGTTTGTCATAAATTTATAAAAAAATATTCCTCTGGTACCTGCCAACAGCATTAAACCAGGAGTATTAACTTGATTATTTTATTGATTTGAGAGTTTCTTTTTGGCAATTTTATGAGATTTGATTTTTATTATTATTATAACACAATAGATTTGGGAGGCTTGCATGCAAGAAACTATAACTTTTTTAACAAACAACATATTCATTCTCATTATCTTATTTATCAATTCACTATATATACAAATTAAATACGACAAATTCCATAAAAGTAATTGTTGGAGATGTAAACCAAATCATTGTTGCATGCGGGATGTATCTAGAAAGTCAAATTCATTGTTGCATGCATGTATGTATCTAGGAAGAGTCAAGTTCATTCTTGCATTAATGAATGCATCTAGAAAATCTAAGAGTCGTGTTCATTGTTGCTAAAGCATCTTGATGTATCTTAAAGTCCTATAAATAGCTATGTAAGCAAATGATTGTAGTGGTGGAAAAAAAATCAAGTAAGCAAAGAAACAAAGTTGTTTATTCAGCCCCTTGAATCAAACATCTAGCTTGTTTGTGTTATCCTCCTCTTTGTATCCTGCAAAGTGGTACCATAGCCAAAAAGAAGAAGAAGAAGAAGAAGAAGAAGAAGAAGAAGAAGAAGATTTGGACAAGACATCTGTAAAAAAAAAAGCAGGAGAAGAAAAAAGAGTAAAGGAAAAAATAAGAGAAAAAAAAAGAAAGAAGGAGAAGAAGAAAGGAAAAGGGAAAGAAAAAGAAGAAGAGGAATTGCAGGGGCAAAAGGAGCCCCGACAAAAAGAATGAGAAGAAAGGAAAGGGGAAAGAAAAAAGAAGAGGAATTGCAGGGGGCAAAAGAAGCCCTGAAAAGCATGATGGTTGCTAAGAAGCACTAAAAATCTAAAAATTGCCAGTGCTAGTTGGATAAACCAGCCAGAGGTAACGTCCTATATGGAAGGACAAAACATATTCGCATGAGATTTCACGTCCTAAGGGAATTTGTTCATGAAGGAGAAACTAACATTGAGTATTACAAAACTGAAGATCAACTTGCAGATGTGTTTACGAAACCTCTAGGAGGACAAGCCTTCAAGAAAATATCGAAGCTTTAAGAGTTGAAAGCAAATTTGGTTTACGGGAGACATTGTTGGAGATGTAAAACAAATTCATTGTTGCATGCATGGATGTATCTAAAAAGTCAAATTCATTGTTGCAAGCATGGATGTATCTTGGAAGAATCAAGTTCATTCTTGCATGTAAGAATGCATCTAGAAAATCTATGAGTCATGTTCATTGTTGTTAACGCATCTTGATGTATCTTGAGTCCTATAAATAGCTATGTAAGTAAATGGTTGTAGCGGTGGAAAAAAAAGCAAGCACAGAAGCAAAGATAATTCAATCCCTTGAATGAAACATCCTCGTTTGTGTTATCCTCCTCTTTGTGTCGTACAATAATTAATCTATAAACCTTCCCTATTTATATAAATAGGTTTTATGAAGCTAGATCCCACAAGACTAAACCTGCATTTTAATTTTTATGGTATGAAGAATATGTTGTATCCGTATCCTTCATATATATGTGATGTCTACATATATGGACAGAAAACTAGAGTGCCCTAGAAGCAGGGAATTTGTTGCAACAACAATACATACAGGGACAACACACAAAATATATTATGGTTGCCATGTCTTCAAGTACCAAATATATAAAATTATCAATGCAATAATAAATCCATGCATATGATATGCCATTATGTGTATACTTTGTACGTAGATTATATGCAACCAACCTTGAATTATGTAGAAGAAAGAAAAGTTTGGCGAGACATCATTTTTCTTCTTTTAGGAAAGACCGTCACCAACCCTAAAATCACTAACATGACAGAAACTAACAAGTTTTAACTCTCAGTTAATTACTACACCACTCAAACTCGCTTGTACATATATACACTTGAAAGAAATAGGTATGTATTAATACACTGACTCAACTGAACTCAAACTCGCTTTTGGAGAACTTTTGAGCTGTTCTTAAATCCAGTCTGTTGGAACTTTTGGTTGTTAGTTCCACTTTATAGATATTTCAAATACACCATAGGCAAAAGGGAAGAGACTTTTGTTTAGTCCCACATCGCTTAAAACCCACACTTGAGAGTGGGTATATATATGTTTACACCTTCTACATGGTTGTGATGAGTGGGTAGTAAGAGGGGTGCTCGTGCGCCCGGGAGGCATTGGGCTAGAATGCACCCGGGTTGGAGGGGAGCTCCAGAAAACCTTAATGTGCGGGCACGTCGCACGCGCAGGGGGGGTGCAAATTCGGGCCATTTAGCCTCGCGCGTAGGCGGGACACGACCCTACTTTTTGCATTTTCTCTTGGGAGTGAGCCCGCAATTTATGCGTAACAGTATTAGAGTTTTGCACGATCTAACATTATTAGAGTTTTGCCTGATTCTTCTCCTGAGATTTGGTGCACGATCTAACAGTATTAGAGTTTTGCAACTCTATTTATTCATTCTTTCTTCACAGAGAGAATCACCCCGCTGAGATCCAAAACCACCAAATAGAGAGAGATTAGAAACGCAGTCGTTCCTCTTCTTCCCTGTTCGATTGTAGGTTGCAGATAGGTACTGCTATCTGTATCTCGTTGTTGTATCCTGGAGGAAAGTCGTCATTCGAGCCTTACAGTTACGATAAGGGGTGAATCTTTTCTTGAGGACAGTGATTCACACGCCTCAACGATTCTGAGTTCTGTTCCACGAAGCTTCTACCCCATCAATCTCAAGAAAAGATGGCTTCTCAGAACAATGATCTCGCTGCTGCTGGATCCGCTCAATCTCGCTCAAGGCTACCTGACGTTTCGAAGATCGAAGTTTTCAACGGTACCCACTTCAAGCGCTGGAGGGAGAGGATCTACGTCTGCCTGGACGTACTGAACTATACGAAGTACCTGACTGAACCTGAACCTGAAAAGCCGACGGCTATGGAGTTCGATTCGGCAAACATAGAAGATGCTGCCAACGCTTTCGATGATTTCCAAAAGCTGTACGATGAGTGGCAGCAAGGAAACAAGGTATGCCGATACGCTATTCTAAACACCTTGTCGAATGAGATCTTCGATATATACTATTCATATAAATCAGCTTACGAAATCTGGGAAAATATGAATAAGAAGTATATAATCGAAGATGCTGGTACTCAAAAGTACGCTATTGGAAATTATCTTAAATTCCAGTTTGTTGACTCTAGAGATATCTCTTCTCAAATCATTGAATTTCAAGTTCTTTTAAATGATTTGAAAACTGAGGATATTGAACTCCCTGATGCTTTCGTCTCTGGTTGTTTGGTTGAGAAACTACCTGAATCATGGAAAGACTACAAGGACAAGGTGAAGCACAAAAGGAGGCAGATGAGTCTGGAAGACGTGATTATTCATGTCCGGATTGAAGAGAAAAACAGGAAACTTGACGCAAGATTAGCTACGGAGTTTGACTCTAAGGCTAATATTGTGGAAGGGAATCCCAGTTCTGCTTCTAATCGGTTTAGGAGAAATCCTAAGAAAACCGATAAGAAATATTCTATTCCGAAGACTAACAATTCCCGTCCTTTTAAGAAAAATAAAGAAAATTGTTATGTTTGTGGAAAACCCGGACATCATGCTTTTCAGTGCAGACACAAAAAGGATGGAGACAACAAAGACGTCACTCCGAAAGCTAATATAGTGAAGGATGATGTCTTTGCTGCTGTTGTCTCTGTTGTGAACATGGTGGCTGAGAAAAAAGACTGGGTTATTGATTCTGGAGCAACCCGTCACATCTGTGGTGACTTAAAGTCTTTCTCAGAGTACACCCAAGTGAAAGATGGAGAAGAACGAGTCTATATGGGTGACTCTAGGCCTGTACCCGTCCTGGGAAAATGCACAGTTCTTCTCAACTTGACTTCTGGGAAAACCCTTTCACTGGGTAATGTACTGCATGTTCCTGACATTCGCTGCAATCTGATCTCTGTGTCACTTTTGGTTCAAGCTGGAATCAAAGTGAACATGGAATGCAACAAGGTAGTGCTTTCCAAGAATGAGACATTCATAGGGAAAGGGTATTGTAACCAGGGTTTATTTATTCTGAATGTACTCAAAACTATTATTAATGAAAATTCTGCTTCTTCTGCTTACATGGTTGACTCTTTTGATTTGTGGCATGGTAGACTAGGACATGTTTCTGCACCTTATATTAAGGAAATGAGAAAAACTGGTTTATTGCCTAACATCACTAAACCAACGAATGATAAGTGCGAAATATGTGCTGAAGTTAAAGCCATCAAAAAGGGTTGTTTACCTGTTGTTTCTAGAGATAATACTGATTTGCTTTCTTTAGTTCACACCGATATTGCTGAATTTAGAAGCTTAATGTCTAGAGGAGGGAAATATTATTATATTACCTTTATAGATGATTACTCTAGATACACGAAGGTATATCTCCTTAGAAACAAGCATAAAGCAGGTGAGATGTTTCTGAAATATAAAGCTGAAGTTGAGAATCAACTAGATAGGAAAATTAAAAGGCTTAGGTCAGATAGGGGAGGTGAATATGAGTCTAATCCCTTTGCTGACCATTGTGAACAACTTGGCATAATTCATGAGACTACCCCTCCATATTCACCAGAATCGAATGGGGTAGCTGAAAGAAAGAATAGAACCTTGAAAGAGATGATGAATGCTATGCTGGTTAGTTCAGGTGCACCCCTGAACGTGTGGGGGGAAGCCATCCTATCTGCTTGTTTTGTTCAGAATAGAATACCCTATAAAGCAACTGGCAAGACACCCTATGAGTTATGGAAAGGCTATACGCCTAACCTAAAATATCTCAAAATGTGGGGGTGCCTCGCCAAAGTTCTGTTAGTAGGACCTAAAAAGACAAAATTAGGTTCTAGAACTGTTGATTGTGCGTTCATTGGTTATGCTAATAACAGTGCTGCGTATAGATTTTTGGTGGTTAAGAGTGACTCTGACCAGGTTGCTGTCAATACTACTCTGGAAACCAAAAATGCTGATTTCTTCGAAACTAATTTTCCTTGGAAATCCGGTCTCGAAAGAACTGTTAACCATACCGAACGTATCTCTGAGACTCCTGAAAATTCAGAATTTGAATTGAAAAGGAGTAAAAGAGCGAGGATATCCACCAATTTTGGTGATGATTTTCACATGTTTCTTGTGGATGATGATCCGATAACCTATGATAATGCTATGCATTCTAGAGACGCACCTTTCTGGATAGAAGCAATCAACAGTGAGTTAACCTCAATTATGTCTAATCATACTTGGGAAGTTGTTGATTTACCTCCTGGTGCTAGAGCTATAGGTTGCAAATGGATCTTTAAGAAGAAACTAAGAGCAGATGGCTCTATTGAGAAATACAAGGCTAGGTTGGTTGCGAAGGGATTCTCCCAGAAGAAAGACATAGACTATTTTGACACTTTCGCCCCTGTGACACGAATCTCTTCTATTAGGATTTTAATTGCATTGGCAGCAGTTCATAAGTTAATTATCCATCAAATGGATGTGAAAACTGCTTTCTTAAATGGTGATTTAGAGGAGAAGATTTATATGTCACAGCCAGAAGGTACTATTGTACCGGGTAGTGAGAAAAAAGTATGCAAACTAGTTAAGTCTTTATATGGGTTGAAACAGGCACCTAAACAATGGCATGAGAAATTTGATTCTGTGATGGTGTCTAATGGATACCTGATCAATGATGCAGACAAATGCGTATACTATAAGTCTTTTAATAACTCTTATATTATGCTTGTCTCTATGTGGATGACATGCTTATTTTGGGACCTAACCTTGATATTATAAATGAGACCAAAAGATTTTTAGCTTCAAATTTTGATATGAAAGACCTTGGTGAAGCTGATGTAATCTTAGGTATTAAAGTTGTAAAGACAAAAGATGGTCTTACATTGTGTCAAGAACACTATGTCGAGAAGTTTCTGAAAAGATTTGGATATTATGACTGTAAGAGGGTGTCGACGCCATATGATGCTAATATCCATCTTAAGAAAAATAAAGGACATAGTGTATCTCAGAAAGTATATGCCCAAATTATTGGTAGCTTAATGTACTTGATGAACTGTACAAGGCCTGACATAGCTTATGCTGTTGGCAGACTGAGCAGTTATACTCAGAGTCCTAGTAAGGAACACTGGGTTGCCATTGAGAGATTAGCCAAGTACTTAAAAGGTACCATTAATCATGGAATATCTTTCAAAGGGTCCCCACCTGTGTTAGAGGGTTATTGTGATGCTAACTGGATCTCAGATTCAGATGAGATCAAATCCACTAGTGGTTATGTGTTTACCCTTGGTGGGGGTGCAGTGTCTTGGAAATCTACCAAGCAAACATGTATAGCTCGTTCAACCATGGAGTCCGAGCTGATCGCCTTAGAGAAGGCATGTTCTGAGGCTGAGTGGCTTAGAAACCTCTTAGCGGATATTCCTATTAGTGTAAATGCTCCTCCTCCTGTGCCTATGCATTGTGATTATCAAGCTGCTATCGCAAAGGCAAAGAGTAAGATTTATAATGGGAAAAGTAGACATATACGTCTAAGACATACAGTGGTAAAACAGCTGTTAAAATCCAGAGTTATATCCTTGGATTATGTGAGGTCAGAGTTGAATTTGGCCGATCCTCTGACCAAACCACTTAATAGGAGGCAAGTGGAAGATACGTCGAGGGAAATGGGACTTATGCCTAAAACAGAAAACAAGAGTGATGGTAACCCCACCTCACCTATTTGATTGGTGATCCCATGACTTAGGTTCATAGGGGTAAGAACAAGTCACTGGTTGTTTTTGTGTACTATCGACTATTGTATTTGAGATGTTCCATTCCTATGACGAGATAGTACTGTATTTATGAATACAACTACTGCAGTGAGAAGGTTGAGCTTTGCTCTTAATAGAATCCATATCCCAAATTTTGAGGTGGTGTGTCTAAACTGCAGTACACACTTGATGGAAATCTACCTATACGAGTGAGGAACTGGGTCGGTTCCTATGAAAGCCTTTGGCAGACTTTCTAGAGCACTTATGAAAAACCAGGAATCAGCGCAGGGCCAAAAAGCGCAAAACCGCAGAACAGTGAAGTACTAAGAATTACAATGTGGATGCGAATCCTCTGTTCACATTTAAGGTTGTTGGTTTATAGAAACTTATTTCACCAACCTCCTGTGAACAAGATTTTCTATCCTAATGGCTGGTTCATAGCTGAAAGGCACCAGTACTTAGGCATTGTATTCGTGCTACGGCTAGCAGATGAGACAACCACATATTTCAAAATATGTGGGGGAGGTGTAGTCGGTATAGACATAGCATGTGTGGTGTATTTTGAAATAGTGGGGGATTGTTGGAACTTTTGGTTGTTAGTTCCACTTTATAGATATTTCAAATACACCATAGGCAAAAGGGAAGAGACTTTTGTTTAGTCCCACATCGCTTAAAACCCACACTTGAGAGTGGGTATATATATGTTTACACCTTCTACATGGTTGTGATGAGTGGGTAGTAAGAGGGGTGCTCGCGCGCCCGGGAGGCATTGGGCTAGAATGCACCCGGGTTGGAGGGGAGCTCCAGAAAACCTTAATGCGCATGTGCGGGCACGTCGCACGCGCAGGGGGGGGGGGTGCAAATCCGGGCCATTTAGCCTCGCGCGTAGGCGGGACACGACCCTACTTTTTGCATTTTCTCTTGGGAGTGAGCCCGCAATTTATGCGTAACCACTACTACTCATTCAACTCGTCTCATAACCGTTCCTGATTCTCCTCCTGAGATTTGGTGCACGATCTAACAGTATTAGAGTTTTGCAACTCTATTTATTCATTCTTTCTTCACAGAGAGAATCACCCCGCTGAGATCCAAAACCACCAAATAGAGAGAGATTAGAAACGCAGTCGTTCCTCTTCTTCCCTGTTCGATTGTAGGTTGCAGATAGGTACTGCTATCTGTAACTCGTTGTTGTATCCTGGAGGAAAGTCGCCGTTCGAGCCTTACAGTTACGATAAGGGGCGAATCTTTTCTTGAGGACAGTGATTCACACGCCTCAACGATTCTGAGTTCTGTTCCACGAAGCTTCTACCCCATCACAGTCTTCGTACTCATTCAAGCCTAGAAGGAAGGAGCTTGGACAAAGATTTCACGTTCGAGCCAAAAGCTTGATAAAACTCGATGTCGAGCTCGGCATATATTTTTTGTCGATGCGCATATTCCTAGAAAAATGTCACAGAGGGACTCTTCCACCTCCTCTCGCCTCTTCCGCCTCTTTCAGGTCAACATCTGTGTCCGCTTCAGCCATTTACCCCATGGATTTTTTGTGTGCCAAACTAGACTTTTGTTCACTATATGATTTAACTAGTAAATATATACCAAGTCTAAGAAAGAAAACATTGTAGTTACCATTTTAGGGTTTTTGGAATATAAGTCCCCCAAATTTAAAGCATATTTTTAATAAAATGACTCCTCCGATTATGTTTGAATTAGTTTAACCCAACGTACCAATGGTTAAGCTAATTAATAAATGATTTTGACAATGATCTATATATATTCAACCTCCAAAATCTTCATCCCCTTTTCATTTCTAATCATTTTGTTCTAAAAAAAAGGAAAACACTAAAATCTTCTTCCATTAAAACCAAGTTCTTCGATTATGGTAGCTTAGAGGAGAGCCTCAATCATTACATCAATAACATATGTAACTCAACTACAACAATTTTTGCAATTTATCATGGGAACGGTATGACCTCCAAATAAAGTCGACTTTACACCATTTACCTTTGTTTTTTCATTCATTTTTCACTTAGGTATATGTTCTATTAAAACATATTGCATGATCTCTAAACAAATTTGACATTGTGTGAGAAAAGAAAGATAGAAGAAGTTGGATATGATGGGAAAAGTTTGTTTGTTTGTTTGTTTGTTTGTTTTTTTTTTTTTTTTTGAAAAAGAAAGGATATAGAGAAGCACAAGGAGAAGTCTGTATAGAAATATTTTTTCGATGACGAAGTCTTGAAGAAGAGAGGTCGCATAAATTTTAATTTTAATGGAGGTTGGTAAAGATGGTTTTTTTTGGTTTGAAATTCAAGTAAAGATGAAATTAATGGAGGGGATGGTTACTTCATAAATTTAAACTATTATTGGGGATAAATTGGTCAATACATGTTTGTCGTAAATTTATAACAAAATATTTAACTCAATTTTTTAACCGGGAGTATATTAACTCAATATTTTAACCATGAGTATATTTTAACTATTATTGGGGTTAAATCTGGTAGCAGGGTTAATTTAACCGGGAGTGTATTAACTCAATTCTTGTATTGATTTGAGAGACATTTTTGGCAATTTCATGAGATTTTTTAATTTTTTATTATGACACAATAGATTTGGGAGACATGCATGCAAGGAACAGTAACTTTTTATAACAAACATGTTCATTCTTATTCTTTTCTTTATCAATTCACTATACAAAGGCAACAAATTCCATACAAGTAATTAATCTATAAACCTTCCCTTTTCATACAAATAGGCTTTATATGTATAGCTTAGACCCCACACCACAAGACTAAACCTGCATTTTATGGTGTGAAGAATATGTTGTATCCCTATCCTTCACATGATATATGTGATGTCTACATATAGACCAAACACAGGAGTGCCCTCGAAGCAGGGAAATTGTTGCAACAACAATACATTGTAGAGACAACACACAACATTTCCATCAGAAATATGTTATGGTTGCTATGTCTTCAAGTACCAAATATATCGAATTATCAATACAATAATAAATCCATGCATATGATATGCCATTATGTGTATACTTTGTACGTAGATTATATGCAACCAACCAAGAATTATGTAGAAGAAAGAAAAGTTTGGCGAGACATCATTTTTCTTCTTTTAGAAAAGACCGTCACCAACCCTAAAATCACTAACATGACAGAAATTAACAAGTTTGAACTCTACAGTTTCACTACACCACACGAACACATCCATAATATCGACCGGTAGCTAAGGAAACGGACGAGTGCATTTGTCACATCGACTGTTAATGAGGAAATGGAGAAGAAAGAAATCACAATCTGGGCCGAAGTCTTGGCTTTGGCAGCACTCTAAAGATTGAGGTCCAACTGTATTATTTCCTTTGACGAGAGGAACTCAATTTTCAACATGATTTCTTGTGTATAAATATGTGCACGTCCAGCCAAGCTTCTCCAACCACAACAACGAACACCTTCTTTTCTCATTAGAATTTGTCTTGTCAAAGAGATGGGCAAGCACATTCTCCATCCGGTTGTTAGCATGCGTGCTGTTGTTGTATGCTTTCTCGCTATGAGCACATTGCTAATGATCTTGCCGGAGCTAGCAGTAGCTCAGCAAACCAGCGTCACAAGACACTATAAGTTCGACGTAAGTTGTCTAGCCTTCCTCCATATTTGTATCTGTGTTAGAATTCTTCTTGGATTGTCAAGAACATGTTTGCACACTTATGAGTATGCTACTCTAATTAATGAACTAAAATGATATATATACACAGATTAGAATGACCAACGTGACGCGATTGTGCCACACGAAGAGTATCGTGACCGTGAACGGACAGTTTCCGGGACCTAAAATCATTGCCAGAGAAGGCGACCGGGTCATCATCCGGGTGGTTAACCATGTCCAACACAATGTCACCTTGCATTGGTACGAAGAAGTTCCAATATCTATACTACTATATAATGAACTTTTCTTAATTTACTTTTGCATATATTTACTAATTAAACTACTTATTAAACTTAATAGGAAAAGCCATTATTTAATATTCCTAAATAGTATTGAATAATATAAAGTAGTTAAGGGATTTGTTTACTATTTCTAAGTAGTCTTAGTAAAAATTAAAATAATTACAACAGTTGTATTTTAATATTTCTAATAATAATCTATGAAATACATACAATGCACATGCGTCTATACTAGAATAGACTTGTTAGAAAAATTAAGTTCAGGATTTGGTAAACGAAACAATTTTGCTAGTTAATTTTCCTATCCTGGGTTCAATACAACTACTAACGCTTCCATATATAGCAAAAAACTTAATTAGTAGTATATTAAACTTAGGATTATTAGCACATTTAATTTGAAGATGCTAATGGCTGGTGTGGATTCTTGGTGCATGAGTTTTGTGAAGGCATGGGATCCGACAACTGCTGAGCGCGTGGGCGGACGGGCCATCGTACATAACCCAATGTCCGATCCAGACGGGGCAGAGTTACGTCTACAACTTCACGATCGTTGGGCAACGGGGAACTCTCTGGTGGCACGCTCACATCTCTTGGCTAAGGTCCACTCTCTATGGAGCCATTGTCATCCTCCCCAAGCTCGGAGTCCCCTACCCATTCACCAAACCCTACAAAGAAATTCAAATCATCTTTGGTAATAAAATTTTTATAAATGATGCTATATATATCACAAGTATATATATATCATGTAGAAGCTTACCAATGTTGGTCTTAAATTCTAGGTGAGTGGTTCAATACAGATACTGAGGCCATCATTAGCCAGGCACTGCAGACTGGTGGGGGGCCTAACGTTTCTGATGCTTACACTATCTGTTGGGAAAGAAGCGCGGAAAACCTTTCCCCAAACCGGAGAGTACCTGCGAGAGGACCGAGCAAACAACGCACGAACCAAAAATGAACACACAAAGCAAACCACGCAGACACAGAGAATTTTTGACGTGGAAACCCTTGCGGGAAAAAACCACGGGACGATCGGAGTCCAACCCTGAGAAGCCTCCACTAATGGAATAGAAGAATTACACCCTCTACAAACTCCTCCGATCCAAATCGGATCCCCACAACACTCAGAGAAAAGAACAACGATTACAAGGCTACGAAGAACGAGAACGACGAGTAGAGATTACCCGAACACGATCTCCTCCGAATATCAACCTTCAATCCTCCGCCTTCTTCTCCGAAGTTGCAATGGCACTCTTGCCTCCTTCTCTCTCAAACTTGTGTTGCCCAATACTTGCGATAATGAATTAGGGTTGAGAAAACTCAATATAACTCCCCAATCCCGCAACCAACCTGGACCGTTGGATTAGATCCAGTGATGAAAACTCATCCTAAAATCTGCTTCAGCCCCCGACGACACAGAGTTCGGCCAGAACTCTGTGTCAAGCATCCAGAACCTCACCCCACAGTACTGGAGTGGCCAGACCGAGTTCGGCCCGAACTCGCCATGGGACCGAGTTCGGCCCGAACTCGGATCCCCTGTTCCAGAATCTCCCCCTGGGCAGCAACAGCAGCAGCGACTCTACGTCGCCCACTTCCCGAGCTTCTTCGACACACGAACGGCGCTCGTCGCACTCCGGGGTCTTCTCCACATAGGTTGGGAACCCCACCCACTCCAACAAATCTCCCCCTTCACAACTATGGGGAGGACGTCGTCATCCCGACGATCTGCCTGCAGTACTCAAACTTCCCCCTTGGTAGAATCTTCGTAAACATATCAGCTCCGTTGTCGTCTGTATGCACCTTCTCAAGCTCCGCGTCCTTCTTCTCAACCACATCCCGTATCCAATGATACCGGGTCTCGATGTGCTTGGACCGGCTATGAAACGTCTGATTCTTCACAAGGTGGATAGCACTCTGACTGTCGCAAAGCAAAGTATACTGCTCTTGCTTCAGTCCCATTTCCTGCAACAGCTTCTTCATCCATAACAGCTCCTTGCAAGCCTCCGTCGCCGCAATGTATTCCGCCTCCGTCGTCGACAAGGCAACACACTTCTGCAACCGCGACTGCCACGATACTGCTCCTCCCGCAAACATCATCACGTAGCCCGAAGTCGACCGCCTCGTGTCTACATCTCCAGCCATATCAGCATCGGTATACCCGACCAGCTTCGGCTCGTCACCACCAAAGGAAAGTCTCCAACCGGCAGTGCCCTGAAGGTATCGTAGAATCCACTTGACCGCACTCCAGTGTACCCTTCCAGGATTCGAAAGATACCTGCTAACCGTACCAACTGCATGAGCAATATCTGGCCTCGTACACACCATAGCATACATCAGGCTTTCCACAGCTGAAGCATATGGAACCCGCTCCATATCTTCCTTTTCGTCCTCGGTAGATGGACACTGCTCCTCAGTGAACTTAAAGTGAGCCGCGAGGGGGGAACTCACTTTCTTCGACCCGTCCATCCCGAAACGCTGAAGTACCCGGTGAATGTACTTCGTTTGGGACAAGTGTAGCAGCTTGGACTCTCTCTCTCGGCTGATCTCCATCCCAAGAATAGTCTTCGCTGCGCCCAAATCCTTCATAGAGAAGGCCGCGCCCAGTTTGCGCTTCAACTCCGCTATCCTAGTGGCATTCCGACCCACTAATAGCATATCATCAACATAGAGCAATAAGATGATAAAATCATCATCGGCAAAATACCTCACAAATGCACAATGGTCCGACGTCGTCCGTGCATAACCATGCTCCCCCATAAACGACTCGAACTTTCTGTACCACTGCCTCGGAGCCTGCTTCAGACCATACAAGCTCTTCCTCAACCGGCAGACCAAATGTGACTTGCCCTTCTCACAGAATCCCTCCGGCTGCTCCATGTACAACTCCTCCTCAAGATCACCGTGGAGGAACGCCGTCTTCACGTCCATCTGCTCGACCTCCAAGTCGAAACTGGCTGCTAATGCTAGCACCACCCGAATAGACGAATGCTTGACGACAGGCGAAAAGATTTCATCATAATCCACGCCTTTCCGCTGACCGTAGCCCTTGACTACCAGCCTCGCTTTGTATCGAGGGCGAGTAGCATCATCCGTCTGCTTCACTCTGAACACCCATCGATTCTTCAAAGCCTTCTTGCCCTTTGGCAACCGCACCAGATCATAAGTAGAATTGGTGTGCAAGGAACTCATCTCCTCCTGCATAGCCACCATCCACTCCTGCCTGTGTTCGTCTTCCATAGCCTCTGCGAAACTTTCGGGCTCTCCCCCGTCAGTCAGTAGCACATACTCATCCGGCGAGTATCTCGTAGATGGTCGACGATCCCTGTTGCTCCTTCTCAGTGGAGCCACTGGTGCTGGCTGTATACCGACAGCCTCCTCCCCTTCAGGAACTACCTCTCCGGCATGCTCATCCTCCTGAGGGACACCCTGACCACCATCAGCAGGCTGATGATCAAGGTTGGGAGCAACTCCATGTATCGGCTCCCCCATAACTGGATCCTCCGCGATGTCCTCTGGAAACTGCTCGAAGCGAAATGACTCTAACTCAGGCAATTCCTCAGCCTCAGAAGGCGTCTCGGAGTCCTGAGTGTTGGTCATGGTCTGATCCTCGACGAACACCACGTCCCTGCTTCTGTAGAGCTTTCCTTCCACTGGGTCGTAGAGTCTATAGCCAAACTCATCCCGACCGTAGCCGACAAAGACGCATCGCCTCGTCTTCGGCTCAAGTTTGGTCCTCTCGTCCTTCGGTACATGCACGAAGGCTTTACAACCAAACGCCCGCAGGTGATTGTATGACGGCTCTTTGCCGTACCATACTTTGTCAGGCACATCACCCTGCAAAGGAGCACTAGGAGACAAATTAATAATATAAGCAGCTGTGAGAAGAGCCTCACCCCAATAACTGCCCGGCAAGTTTGCTTCTGACAGCAAACACCGCACCCTCTCCATCAGTGTCCTGTTCATGCGCTCCGCTACACCATTGAGCTGAGGTGTCTTTGGCGGAGTCTTCTGGTGTCGTATCCCTTGCTCTCTGCAATACGCATCAAAGGGACCGATGTATTCGCCGCCATTGTCGGACCGAACACACAACAACTTCTTGCCCGTCTCCCTTTCAACGGAGGCCTGAAACTCCTTGAAAGTAGGCAGCACCTGATCCTTGGTCTTTAAGGCATAGACCCAAACCTTCCTGGAACAGTCATCAATAAAAGTCACAAAGTAAGAAGCACCACCAAGAGTTTTTACCTTCATAGGACCGCAGACATCCGAGTGAATCAACTCGAGCAACGCCGGCTTCCTCGAACTTGGGTGACTCTGGAAAGACACCCTATTTTGCTTCCCAGCCAAACAGTGCGTGCATTTCTCCAACTTTGTAGACTTGAGCCCCGGAATCACCTTCCTGTTCACCAAGTAGCTCATCCCCTTCTCGCTGATATGGCCGAGCCGCCTGTGCCACAACTCGGTAGACGCATCACTGACTGCGTTCACCTCCTGTGCCCCCTGTGCGCTCCCCTCCATATAGTAGAGACCGGACTTCTTGCTTCCTCTGGCAATCACCAACGAACCTCTGGAAAGCTTCCACTGACTATTCCCGAAGAGACTGAAGAATCCCTCGTCATCCAACCTTCCAACCGACACCAGGTTGAAACGGATATCAGGGACATGACGAACATCCTTGAGAACAAGAACCGCACCCGTCTTCGTTCTCAAATGCACATCTCCAATGGCAACCGCCTTCGACACATCTCCGTTGCCCATCTTCAACACGCCACAGTCGCCTGTCGTGTAAGTGGCAAACAGTGCCCTATTGTGAGATACATGTGCTGAAGCCCCTGAGTCCACCAGCCAAGAATTGTCATCGCAGGCGAGGTTAGTAATGACCTCATCACCTACGACGATCACATCGCCTCCATGCGTCGAGGCCGCCGCTGTAGTGTTCTCTTCTTGCTTCCCCTTGTCGCCCTTCTTCTCTCTCTTCCAAGCGAAACAGTTCCGCTTGATATGGCCCTTCTTACCGCAATGATAACACTCTGAGTCCTCGTACCGACCCTTGGACTTTCCCCTGCTCTTGTCTCTGCCACCACCTGGACCCCTGCTTTTGCCCCTTCCGCGGCTCTCTGAAACCAATGCCTCTGAGTGGTGGGATGTGGATGAAGTGCCCTGAGAACGTCTCCGCATCTCTTCATTCAACACCCCGCTCTTAGCAAACTCCAGACTGACCACGCCCTCTGGAGCAGAAGCGATCATAGATACTCGTACGGTCTCCCACGAGTCTGGCAAGGTACACAGCAGCCACAGTCCCTGAACTTCGTCGTCGAACTTGACTCCCATAGAAGATAACTGGTCAACCACGCCCTGGAAATCACTCAAGTGATCCGTAATAGACGCCCCATCCTTGTACCGCAGACCCATCATCGTTCGGATCAGGAACAACTTGTTTACCCCGGTCTTCTTCGCATACAAGGATTCCAGCTTATCCCATAACGTCTTCGCGTGCTCAATATTGGCAACGTGATTGTACACGTTCTCATCAACAAACTGCCGTATGTACCCACACACCTGTATGTGCTCGAACTTCCAGTCCTCCTCGGATTTATCACTGGGCCTCTCGGATGCAAACACAGGTAGATGCAGCTTCTTGACAAATAGCAAATCCTTCATCTTGCTCCGCCAATAATGATAGTTTGTGCCATTAAGGTTCACCATGCGCACCGGCTTCGCGTCCATCTCTCCTCTCTGGTTCCTCTGTCAACTCCTGACACCCTTTGAACCCAAAGCTCTGATACCACTCTGTTGGGAAAGAAGCGCGGAAAACCTTTCCCCAAACCGGAGAGTACCTGCGAGAGGACCGAGCAAACAACGCACGAACCAAAAATGAACACACAAAGCAAACCACGCAGACACAGAGAATTTTTGACGTGGAAACCCTTGCGGGAAAAAACCACGGGACGATCGGAGTCCAACCCTGAGAAGCCTCCACTAATGGAATAGAAGAATTACACCCTCTACAAACTCCTCCGATCCAAATCGGATCCCCACAACACTCAGAGAAAAGAACAACGATTACAAGGCTACGAAGAACGAGAACGACGAGTAGAGATTACCCGAACACGATCTCCTCCGAATATCAACCTTCAATCCTCCGCCTTCTTCTCCGAAGTTGCAATGGCACTCTTGCCTCCTTCTCTCTCAAACTTGTGTTGCCCAATACTTGCGATAATGAATTAGGGTTGAGAAAACTCAATATAACTCCCCAATCCCGCAACCAACCTGGACCGTTGGATTAGATCCAGTGATGAAAACTCATCCTAAAATCTGCTTCAGCCCCCGACGACACAGAGTTCGGCCAGAACTCTGTGTCAAGCATCCAGAACCTCACCCCACAGTACTGGAGTGGCCAGACCGAGTTCGGCCCGAACTCGCCATGGGACCGAGTTCGGCCCGAACTCGGATCCCCTGTTCCAGAATCTCCCCCTGGGCAGCAACAGCAGCAGCGACTCTACGTCGCCCACTTCCCGAGCTTCTTCGACACACGAACGGCGCTCGTCGCACTCCGGGGTCTTCTCCACATAGGTTGGGAACCCCACCCACTCCAACACTATCAATGGCCTTCCTGGACTACTCTACAATTGCTCTTCCAAAGGTATTGTAACCTATCTTGCACAAAGACGGACACAAATTTAAATTCGGACACAGTACAGAGATACGGGATGCACAAACATTTTCAAACAACCACAAAAGGGGTCACCTTTGTTTCACTTGTCTATGCGTGTCCAACATAGATTATAAAAAAAACCACATGATGTCTTGGTTGAAAGATTTTGGTTCAAGTTTTTGAATGATAACCTAATACAATTAAGGTTTTTAGCAGATACCTTCAGGCTCAAGGTAAAGCCAGGAAAGACATACCTGCTTCGCATGATCAATGCTGCACTCAATGAAGAGCTCTTCTTTGGCATCGCTAACCACACATTGACTGTCGTCGAAGCCGATGCGGTATATGTTAAGCCCTTCGACACAGAAACCCTAGTCATCGCGCCAGGCCAGACCACGAATGTCCTCCTCCACACCAAGCCGGACTTTCCTGGTGCCACGTTTCTCATGATGGCTAGGCCGTATGTCACCGGCCTCGGCACCTTTGACAACTCTACCACTGTCGGAATCCTCGAGTACCGAAACCCTAGTATGTCCTCCAACAAGAAGCTCCCACTCTTGAAACCATCACTCCCATTTCTCAATGACACCAATTTTGTTACAAATTTTACAAATAAGTTGCGTAGCTTGGCTACTGCACAGTTCCCCGCCAATGTGCCGCAAAATATCGACAAAAAATTCTTCTTCACTGTTGGATTGGGTGCAAGTCCATGCCCAAAGAACCAGACCTGCCAAGGACCCAATGGCACCAAATTTGCTGCTTCGGTCAACAATGTCTCTTTCACAATGCCAACCACAGCCCTGCTCCAAGCACACTTCTCTGGTCAATCAAGTGGGATCTACTCTCCAGATTTTCCCATAACCCCCTTGAGTTACTTCAATTACACCGGAACCCCTCCCAACAATACGTTTGTGGGAAATGGGACTAAAGTGATGGTATTGTCGTTCAATTCTACTGTGGAACTGGTGATGCAGGACACTAGCATTCTTGGGGCAGAGGCTCACCCACTTCACCTCCACGGGTTCAATTTCTTTGTGGTTGGACAAGGATTTGGAAACTATGACCCCAAGAAGGACTCGACTGGGTTCAATTTGGTGGACCCTGTTGAGAGGAACACTATAGGCGTGCCGACTGGCGGTTGGGTTGCCATAAGATTCCGTGCTGACAATCCTGGTGAGCTATATGTGCATGTTGGTTTAAGTTAGGTTGATATTTACACTTTTTTATCTTCTTGTTAGCAACTCCACGTGCAACTCTAATATGTTTGTTATCTTACAGTCATATTTTCTTTTTGAAATTGCAGGAGTGTGGTTCATGCACTGCCACCTGGAGATCCATACAAGTTGGGGATTAAAGATGGCATGGTTGGTCTTAGACGGAAATCTTCCTAATCAGAAGCTTCCTCCACCGCCTTCTGATCTTCCAAAATGCTAAACATTTTTCTTTCGATCATATTGTCAAAATCTTTCATTTTTGTTGTCTACTTTGCTATTGTTTCTCTAAACATTTTTTTTGAACTTTTCTTAATTTGGGTTCTTTGGGAGGATTAATTTGACGGTCTCAGAAAGTTATTGTTGTGTAGAAAGATGGAAGATTTTTTTTTTCGCACCTAAAACTGAGAATAATTGGAGCAAAGATTCGAGAATATGTAACTTGGTTGGAATTTTGTGACTTTTCTTTATCAATAAAGATTGGCTTGGTATATATATTTTTTTACTCCTTCAAAATTTTCTTTCATCTCATTTATGACAAAGAGTCAACTTATTCAACTCATCCGTTTACCTTTATTAGCCAAAAAAAAAAAAAGGGAAGATTTATGAAATGCCCAAAAACTAAAAAAGTTTTATGTAAAACCCACCGCTAAAAAAACTTTCATCGCGTGCCCAGAATTAGAGAAACTTATCCAAAGAGGGTTCCAAATGACCCTTTTGCCCTTCCTTTTAATTTATTGGAAACACCCACAAAACTGCTCTTAAAAAAACGTTTCAATACTCCATCTTCTTCCATACGCTGCTCACTTTCGAATCTAGGTTTTCTCCTCAAAAATCTTCAAAAACTCGTCGAAAAATTTCGGAAAGACCGGGACGAACGACAAAAGTGCTAAAACGGAGGTCCAAACATCATTTTTTTGCGAATCTAAAATTTCGGAAGGCCGTCTAACTGTATAGCAGTTACTTTCAGTCTCCTCGACGATACGCTCATTTTGCGACAAACGGGACCTCGTTTCGACCTCCCAGTCAAAAGTTATGGCCCTCCAAAGTTTCAGCTAACCATAAAATGCAGGAGAATGGCATTCTCCGTCTTAATTTACACGGAGAATGACCATTCTCCGTCTTAATTAGGACGGAGAATGACATTCTCCGTCTTAATTTACACGGAGAATGGTCATTCCAGTGTTAAAACGCAGGAGAATGACCATTCTCCGTGTTAGAAACACGGAGAATGCCATTCTCCGTGTTAAATGAAACGGATAATGTCATTCTCCGTGTTAAATAAAACGGAAAATGGCATTCTCCGTCCTAATTAAGACGGAGAATGGCCATTCTTCGTGCTAAATTAAACGGAGAATGACCATTCTCCGTCTTAATTAGGACGGAGAATGCCATTCTCCGTGTAATTTATCACGGAGAATGGTCATTCTAGTGTTAAAACGCAGGAGAATGACCATTCTCCGTGTTAGAAACACGGAGAACGCCATTCTCCGTGTTAATTAGGATGGAGAATGCCATTCTCCGTCTTAAATAAAACGGAGAATGCCATTCTCCGTCCTAATTAAGACGGAGAATGACATTCTCGGTCCTAATTAAGACGGAAACGGAGAATGTCATTCTCCGTGTTAATTAGGACGGAGAATGGCATTCTTCGTCTTAAATAAGACGGAGAATGTCATTCTCCGTCCTAATTAAGACGGAGAATGGTCATTTCCAGTGTTAAAATGTGTAATTTAGTTTTTTCAGGAATAAAGAGTTTCGTTCTTCTTTCAAAGCGATGATAATTCTTATGGAAAAGAAGAAGAAAGATCTTCTCTCCACAATTGAAGATCTGAGTTCAAATGTCTCCACGATGAAGATGATGATGATGGTGATGATGATGACGAGCGATGATCTGAGTTCGACTGAAGAAAAATACACCGAACTACGAACGATCTTTGCGATCTCTGCTGAATATGAGAGCAATGGAATTCAGATTTCCCGTGAAGAAGAAGAAGACGAAAATCGCAATCCAGATCTGAGTTTTTTGAATTCAAATACATATAGATGACCAATTCGCGCGGAGGGATAGTTTCGGTATTATAAAAATAGCAGTTTCTAGCGGGTGGCATCTAAAAGGGAATCTTGGAATATTTAACGTGAAAATACTTAATTCTGGATTTTTTATAAAACTTATCCAGCGGGTGGGCATTTCATAAAAGCCTACCCCGAAATTGGGTTTCTCAGCAATTTCCAGAAAAAAAAAACTCATCCGATTAATTTGTGTTCCTAAGACATGCATGTCTTCAAGCGAACTAAAGTATAAATGGACGACATGCGAAGGTTTGTTACTTTCAAAAGGGGGGTGATAAATCAATGGATATAAGTGTATAAAAAAATATAAAAATAAATCTTTAAAAAACTAATAATAATAAGTGTATAAAAATAGTTCAAGGTATTTAAGGGTGAAAGTATGTTTAGCTCAGAATATTTCAGTACAAATTAGCCCAAAAAATTAGGATGTTTGCTCTGATTACTTACTATGTCTCAACAATGAAGAACATTGAAATGGACTATCCACTTTGCGTGTGATAGTGTCTCTAATGATTAGATTGTTGTTGTTGTTCATGATGTTAATTTCTTCTCATAAGTAACATGTAGACATAGTGACGAAGCGGCTTACAAGAATTCAACTTTTAAGTAGATCTAGGTAAGGTGCTTTTGATGAAACATCTATCTTGCAACAGCTTATGTATTGGAGAGATTTAGTCATTCGCTATCCTCATGTAGTTTTAATTTGTTATAACAAATCAATATGGATGGATAGCTCCTTATATTGATTTTTATTTTTGAATAAATTTTTTTATAGTCTAGATATTGACAATTTTATTTTGGTAAGATTTTATCTCTCTCTCTCTCTCTCTCTCTCTCACTATATATATATATATATATATATATATATATATATATATATATATATATATATATATATATATATATATATATATTCTTTGTAAATTTCCTTAAATACACATGTATGCTCAATCTTAAAAAGTGTGCATTGAAATATTTTTCTACAAACTATATTTGTTCAACACTTATTATTCACATTTTGGGAAATGTAGCTTACAATGATCCTCCACATGCCAACCCACTTTATGCAAACCCTACAATGATAATCCATAAAGGAATAGTGTGCAAGGATGTACACGTAAGTAAAATGACTATCACACTTTGGAATGTTGCAACATCTGGATAAAATTCAAATTTTAATCCACGATGTCCACCTCATTTTATGTCTCGCTGAGCGTTGGTGGCCTCAACGTAACACTTTTCAATTTTCAGTTGGTGAAATGACTATCACACTTTGGGATCATTAAGTTGGCTTCGGGATAATTTTATGGATTTAGATCGCACTATCGATGGTCCAGTCGAGGTCGATGAATTAAGAGTACGTATTTAATGTTAAGATTTATTTATCAGTTAATTTAATGGCGTGTTAATATGTAAATTTTAATATTTGCAGATCATTCGCTGCACTAGAGCATATTTGTTCTGTTTATGTTGGGCAATTCTATTTTTTGACGGACAGAAAATAGAATAAACGTGCGACTATTATCATTCTTAGATAATATAAAAGAACCCACTCGTCATGAATGGAGAGCTACTACTTTAGCATATTTATATGCATGCTTGACGAATTTTGTTAGATCGAAGCCTAGCAAAAATTTATGTGGGTGCATGACTCTGGTTCAGGTAAAAATAAAAAAAACAATACAGCGAAAGTGGTTTGAATTATATACAAATTTTATTTTTAATACCATATTATTTCTATTGTAGGTATGGTGCTACGAGCATTTCTATATTGGTCAACCTGTAACCCGCATTACTAGTGATGTTGAATTTTTTTGCTTGCTACGCGATGGACCACAAATGTAGTGGACCAGCATCATCATCATGTACATAAGGTTGTTTCACTGTACATGAAATAATTTGATAACAGTGGAATGAGGTAATCACTCAATTTAGTACAGTTTCTTACACTACACTTGTCAATCAAATTATTAGATTTGTATAAATTTTTTGTATCATTTTGATACATTGCCATCCAATAGGTTATTTGGATACCCTACTCAAATGAAAAAAAATGCTCCATAAATAAAGAAAACATCGTACGATCTAAGCTTGCACAAATCTTTATATTATATACGATCGTTACACCATATATCATCCGACAGATCGTGTTCTCCGACAATTTGGCCAGAGGCAGATAATTCCGGATGACCCGCCATACATGAGTTATGAGCAGGCAATGCAAGAAACGGAATTGATAGTGTCATAGCTGCCTGGAATATGCGATTCTAAAATGATAGTGTGGCAAACATGTCTCCCCCAATAGAATCCATTGATGAATGTAAGTTCTAACTTACTAGTATATTTGGACTAGTTGCATACATTAGTGTATTTGTCTTAAAATTGTTTTCACGAAATGCAGATGCTGGTGACTTGACTTATAGACAATGGTGGGGAGTGCCTCGTATAATCAATAGAGCATACGCATTTGAGGAGCCAAGGTTCAAGTCTAAAGCCGAAGATGAATCTAGTTTGCGAGCTTTTGCTGATGGCATATCAGAAGCGGTACGACTTTATTATTATTCAAAATTAGGAATATATGATAATAATTTTAATTTGCACATTTCATATTTCAGTCTTTTATGGGCTAACAATATATCCAAGAACCAGAGATTTATTTGTGGACGCATGGTCGGGAGTGGATACATATGACCAGCACATATCGACTCAGCGAATCAACATTATCGCTGCATCTCTTTTTGAAGACATTTCATATTACATAGTTATTTTTGTCTCCATCAGCACCGGTGCTACTAGGAGATCGAGGAAGAGAATAGAGACGAAAGAAGAATGAAAGAAGATCTAGATGAAAGAAGAGTGGAAGAGAACACAGATGAAAGAAGAGGGCAACTAGGCCTCAGACCTGTAGTACGAAGGTGTTACAAAATTAGGAATATTTAAGATGTTGGCATGAAAATGAAACATTGTTTGTAATGTTTGAAATTTGATATGAAATGAAAATTGACATGAAATGAAATGAAACATTTTTTGTAATGAAATGAAATTTGACTATGGAATGTTTGAAATTTGACATGAAATGAAACAATTTGAGTATGTCTAAAATCAAAAATACAATTTGGTAATTATACAATATTTTACTCTCTTGTTTGACTTATACATCTTCTTCTATTGTGTCCCATCAAACCACAATTGCCGCATCGAAGTTCTCTTGTCGAAGATTCACGTGGTTTGATGCGGTTCTTCTTTGGTCTTTCAGCTTTGCGTCTGATATCTGGAACTCTAATTTCTTCCCTAACCAAAGCAGCTTGAATGTTGTAAGGTACTGAAATTGGTTCATTTATGGCTCATACACATTTCTTAATCTCTTATTAGAAAATATTACATGATAATAACTTTCAATATCATGACTGCAATATTGACATGCAAAACAGGCATGTATACATGGTATATAAGTATGATACCACCTTAAACATGAACAAGATCTGTTATCTAATCATACAACATATGTTCTACTCGATGCACGGTCGTAATATTTGAAGTCGGTGTCTCTCGTTGGTAATAGATGCCATAGGTTTTAACATCTTCGGACAATAACTCGTGTCTAAATTTCTAGCAAAATTTTTGTTCTTGTCATGAAGTGTTATAATCTTGGCTCTAATACCATCGAGAAGTGTAGTTATTGGTTTATCACGTAAGCTCTTAATCCAATTGTTAAAAATTTTATCATTTACACCAGCAAGCCAATTGTACATCGTCTTGTTCTCAGCTTGAATTACTTCAAATAAATACTCTGCATCGGTTTGATTGTACGATCTAACAAGCGAGTCGATGAAATTTATTTTCTTTCACAATAGACTTCATATTCTGTTTAAAATGTTGAATGCAAAAAAATGAAGAGATTCTGGAAAAATATCTCGCATAGCATGTATTAATCATTTTTTTATCAGATATAAATGAAATTCTACTCCATTCAATAAATAACTTTCAAATGATATTCTAAAAGCATTTAAAAACCAAGACCAAGAGTCATTATTTTCACCTTCAGCAACAACATAAGCAATATGATAAAATTGATAATTAGGATCATGAGCACAAGCAATAAATAAAATACCTTGATATTTTGATGAAAGAAGAGTGGCATAAGTGCTAATATAATAGGTAAACAACCCCTTAAAAACTCATCGATGCACGCCTTGGAACAAATAAACATTCTTTCAAATTTGTTATTTTTGAAAGTCTTAAGGAAACATCTACTACATGGATTCAACTCCATAATTATAAAACCATATTCCTCAAGACCAACATATGCCTCAACATAACTACCATTTATTTCACGTAATGCTACCTCTCGGGCTCTTCATGCTTTGGAATATGTAATATGTACACGATATTCACTGAATATATCCTTCACAATTTGTGATGCACTATATGACTGATTATCTCTAATTAAATCAATTATTTTTGTCTTAACCCATGCAGCGGTAGCTAATCGATAACGTCATGTGGTAAGTCCACTTAAACAAGAATGATGACTTTCTAATATACTAACTTTAACTATTTGGCTCGTTCCAATGGATTTGGCATATACTCTAAAATTCTAATTCTGTTGATCACAATTATATATAATTCCATGGGAATTATTCATAGTGTAACTCCTCTTCCCAAAATTTTCTTATATTTATTTATTTATTCTATATACTTTCGAGGTCGTGTTTTGGAAACAATTTCTCTTTGAAATGTGTATCTAATTGTATTTCTAAATGACTATTATGGTTCAAGGATAATAAATATAGTTTTGATACAAATATTTTCTTGAAATTTATTATTGGCATTATTTGGTTATTAGCTTTTGGATATCCAAGTTATTGACTTCAAAAAACGATTTTGAAAATTACACATATTTTATTGTATTATTGGCAAGATGTTGGTTATTATTTCGGCCTTTATTAAATTGGTTTCAAAAATAATTTTTGGAAATCATAAGTAGTTTTCAATAATAAAAAGGATTGTCCATTGATTTTTAAATTAAGTTTGGGTTTATCAAAATATATACTTTACGTTATATATTATTCTTTATTATTATGATAATTAAATTATTTGATTTCGATTTTGAAATTATATGATTTGATATACTTAGTTTTGGAATATTTATTAATATCCTTGATTGGTAATTTATTTTTAAATAAAGATTTGAATACTTGCAATATTTGATGATATCAAATACTATTTTTAAAATTACTAGAATAATCCATTTTTGATTGCAAATTTGAATTTATATGTATTGGACATTTGTAAACCCTTAGACCAAATTTTGTTTCTTTTAGTGTAAGTTTTGTGTTTAAATAAATTACTATGTAAATATTATTATGATTTTCACTTGAGGAGGGGTTATGAAAGCCAATTTTGTTGAGGGTTTTAGCACAATTTTCTTAATTCAAATTGCTATTAACTTGCCAACTTCCCAAGGACCCCTGTATTCGAATTGTTCTAAATTCAAACAGGAGATTACTCCTAATCCCCTTGATGGTCGACTCCAAATCCGATTTTAAATCAAAATCACCTATCCCTTTCCACATGATAAAAATAGTATATATATATAGGGAGTAGGAAATTGACCTCTATCGTTTCCCTTCAAAAACCCTACAAGAATCCATTCCCTTACAAACCAGCAACATACGATTTTGCGGCGGACCGCCATTGCTACCACCACAAATTCGACCGCCATCTGCCCTGTTACGTCGACCCCTACCCGAACCTTTCCATTACTGTCCCGTGCCCCTGACCGGTTCACCCCACCACCACCACAAGGCCATACTCGCCACCACCACCACTCGCGGCCGCGCCCATCCCCGCCATGGTCGGCCGGCCTTCCATGCTCTTGCTTTCCCTGTCACTACCAATACAGCAACACCCACCGTCGACTCCCTACATCGTCGCCACACCAATGCTGCACTACCACCTCCACCTCATCAACCCACGCCCACCACTCAGAGACACCACCGCCATTCCCTGCAACCCCCAGTCCCTCTCCCTGTCCTCCTCCCTGTCGACCCCTGCTCCTCCCCGGTCCGACACCACTCGGCCAACAAACCCATCTTCCTATTCCCCGACCTCCCCCATCAAGGTCGCACCCCTGCCATCAGGACACCGCCGCGACCAAAATTGCCACAACTAAAACCACCACTTGTGGCCGCGTTCTTCCTCGCCAAGACCCCTGCAGCCATCCTCGTGCACACTCCCCGTGCCTAAGCCTCTCGTCGTGCCGCTGACCTCACTGCCGGGATCCACCCCTCCAGACGAGCACGGCTCCAGCGCATGTGCTGTATTAATCTCCTCCGCCCGCGCTGCTGTCGTACCCCGTTCGTCAGCAAGCGCCGCCCCACTCCGCCGACCAGCGAGCCGTCCGACACGAGCAGCACTGCATTGGCCGAACTTTCTGCCCCACTGACGAGAGCCGCGTCCGTGCGGACTTCCTGACGGCCGCCCGCGTAGACTTCCCGACGGCCGCCCGTGCTAGAAATTGCTCCGGTAATTGGACTATTCTGGACCTACAGAATTATCGGTTTCACCAGCAAAGGACCCTAGGCGAGTACATTTTCTGATAGTTTCATATTTGATAACTTCTATGATTCGTATATTTAGTATTTTCTTACATTGATTTTCTGTTGATTCTCGACACGATGGTTACATGATGTAGTATTTATGGATTCCTTACGTGTTGTATTTCGTGATTACTAGGTTCGTGACTAATGTATGATTTTCGTGTTCATGACCTGTTTGGATCCATTAGTACTAGTCGGACGGTGTAACACCCCTAAATTTTTTGAATTATTTTTTTATTATTTATTTGACTTAAATAGGATTTTATGGATTTTTATGAATATTTTTAATTATTTAGTTATTATTATAGATGACCTTAGCCATGGTTAAGATTTAGAGTTCAAAATGACCAAGATTTTTGGCATGGATAGTGTACTCGTGTGCTTTGACTAGTGTATTACCCATGCTAGGGAAAGTCGAGCCATAGGTGTGTTCTAATTAGGAAAACCAGGCCAAGTTACGACTTAACCCCCACCGATAATTTATTTACTTATTAATTAGAATTTTCACTTTTAGGTGACCCGGTTGTACCAATTTAGTCCGAACAGGATCCGAACAAAATTCAAGCCCATTTAGGCATGTAGCGAGACCAAAGACGCCATGTAGACATATTTTATATGTACAAATATTTCGTATTTATTTTTAGGAATTGGCAAATATTTTCTATATATTTTTTATGCGAACAATATATGTAGTATTAATAGTTAAATAATGTTTAGAATGTTTATACGATTGTCTAGAGCCAAATGAAGAGTGCGTATGATATGTTCACCGAAAACTACTATTGGTTTATTTTTAGTTGTTATTAAGATTATTATTATCATTATTATTAATGGTTGTATTTTTCCTTGTTAAAGGAATATATCTATATATGTACATATTTCCATAAATAGGCTTACACTAGGAATAGATAATATTAAGATTTTTTTGATTTGATTTATGGAGTATTATACATATTCAGATATATGTGTATATATGGTTATATATATATAAATATATTTATATATGGAAATAAAAAAATAAAAAAAGAAGGAAATGAAGAGTGAACTGTGCTCGTAAGCATTGTTCATCTCCTCCCAACCAACTGAACCGAAGCCGCATAGAGAGTTTAAAACTCTCCATTTCAAATGATTGAAACCATCCGAAATCTAAATAGATTTCGTTCAAATCTTTTGTATTCAATCCCTAACCATATTCTCCATTAGATAAGCCAAAAACCCAAGCAATAACCTATCGATTTGAATTAAAATTGGATTAAAAAATCCAAATATATATAGGCCGACAATACTATGGATAACCCTCAGAAAACCACCAAAATACTCGACCCTTTGATCCCGGAGGCAACATCCATCCTTGGACGACCGGCCTTCACCACTTGGACAGCCCGTGCACCGCCTGGACATCACCGGAGCGGCGGCTGCAGCCTCTATGATCGCAGAAATAGAGCCGTTGTTCAGTAAAATCGCAGACGAGGTACCTCTCTTTCGACCCCTATTTCTCGAATCCTACTCGATCGTTTCCCGAACCATAAATTCCCACGCATAATCCACATAATCCTCTAGCTTTCCTTTCAATCAGTTTATTTTAATTAAAATAATTTACTGGTAAAAATATCTACAAATATGGGTGAAACCGACCATATATGCATATGGTAATTAACAGTTTGTTTAGATTAAACCCTCATTTTGGAAGGCTCATTACTAGAAAACCAATAGCAATTTTGATAATCCAAATAAACATGTTTGAAGACAACCTATAGACCTTCTAGATGCTATTTACGGATCTTAATTTCATTTATTGTACATCAAGGAAAGTCTGATTAAAAATCAGTAAAAACTTGTTTAAAACTGTTTTTAAAAACATTGAAAACTCTCCGATACGACGTCCGTCCCGTCAAACTGAGCGACGTGGTCACGAACCGAAAGTATCGAAAGATGCATATCGACTTTGCGGACGTGTGGGCTATGACGGAATTTAAATTGGTTGCGTGTGCGCGACGAATTTGATGAGCATCCGTCGAAATTTACCGTATTTACCTTTTTAGAAATTCTCCAATTACTTTGTGCACGTTCGTCAAATCGAGAAGAAACTTAAGCCAATATGACCGTATCATTTTTCTGATCCTGTATGCCAAGTTTGGTCAGAATCTAAGACAGTTGACCGGATTATCGTTTTACGGGCCCCACGATCCAACTCAACCGGCGAATTTGTGCACGGCCTGCCGGAATCCAACTTTGGACATACCGTTGGGTTCGTCTCATCAAAACGAATCTGTAGACATATAATTTGATGACTTTAGAGACTATAGACTTTGGCACACTTTTCGGTGCAAAGTGGGTCCAACGGCGGATACCATTTTGACCGAAAATTACTGTTTTGCCTCTGTGTTCAGAATTGGAATTATGGGTAGCCTATCCTAGCTATTTTGCTTATTCTAGGAATGTTGGCAATGTCTGTTTCAGCATCCGAGGATAGTTGTAGGAGTTCAGCTTTCGCAGACATTTGATCTGACAGGTTATTTAGACGTGGTTGAGTCTACACCAGGAAAGTACACCTTGCCAAACTTACAGTATTTACATGCTCTTTCATATTGCTATTCATTTGTGTCTTACTTGGTTACACATTGCTTCTATTTCTCATGGTCATTTTCTAGTTTTACGTGCACGTAGTTTTTACTCATTTTCCATATTACTTTTCTGTTTTTATTATCTTGTTCATGTCTAGTGATAGTACTGCTATGCCTGTGCCCTGTTTTCCTGACCTGTTTGACCTGCACTTAACTTGGACATGACTAGATAGATTTGGCTTTCTAGTACCTTAGGAGAGAACATTTTATTAGCCGTGGCTATACCTCTATTGTTAGTGCCTCCCCGGACTACGATAGAGAACCTATTATAGGACTGTTAGTGCCTCCCCAGGCTACGGTTTTTAGCCATGCTTAATATTATATTCTCATGACATGTCACCATCCATAGAGTTTTTTTTCGTGTTATTCTTTCCTCGATTGGTTATTCCTATATCTCTTGCATGAGGTTTACTGTATAGTAGGCATGTATATTATGTATCTTGCTAGTCCTCTGAAGACCTGGTGATCTCTCCAAGCTTAGTTAGGGGCGAGGAGTACCCGGAGGTTTGTGGCTCTGGCGTCGAGACTGGTGATGTACCTTCGCAGGAGGATCAGATAGTGGCGGAGGACTTTTCTTGAGACATGTCTCTTTATTTTAGACTTGATACTTTATTTTCTTTCTTTTCATTGGACATGTAGTTGATTATTTATTTCTTTATACTGTGATTTCGGGATGTCTAACCTGCACAATTATTATTTCTATTTCATGTTGGACAGATCTTTCTTATTAGTATCATTTTATTGGACTTGATATCTCGTGTCTTATTTTCTGTGTGGATGAGATTAGCTGTGACATGTGACTTGTATTGTATTGCTGGGTTGTTATCATGATTTACAGCTTAAGCGTTTCGCTAATGGGCTCACTACAAGAATAAGGGCTTTTTTTGACGGTGATTTCCCGTCAAGAAATGGGTATCTTGACGGTTGCAGATTCGTCAACTAGGCCGGAGTCAAGAAAAGACCCCCCTTTTCATGACGGTCCCTGAAATGGCTTTTCTTGACGGTTTTTGGCCGTCATTTTAAGTAATTTTCTTGACTATTTTTAGCCGTCAAGATAGCAGTTTTTAGAAACCGTCAACATAGGGAAAAACTTTTCTTGACTCCGGCCTAGATGACGGCTATTAGCTGTCAAGAAAAGCCATCTTCGAGTTAATTGTTGACGTCTTATAACCGTCAAGGGAAGCTAAATTTTGTATAGCAAAATTTTCATTTATAATTATATATTATAAATCGAACACACACATAATATCAGTAATCCAGAAGATATTCTTACATCAAATAACTATATAATCCAAATTTTATATTAATAAATTGTATATTGTTTGTACACCACAAACTTCCAATACATCCAACACGTCCAACCACAAACATCTAACACTTGTCCAACCACAAACATATCCAATCAAAGTATGTAGTTTCCATACATCTTAAACATCTAAAACTAAAAATTATACAAACAAAACCAAAATACGTAGCAAACCCGGCCGGAGCACATCCCTCCCATATTCACAGCACCTTCATTTTTCATGTAGTTCCTGAGAGAAGAAGAAAAATATATTTAATCATTTGTGTGCACATGTTTGTATAAATTAATATCTGAGAACAAAATAAAATAACTAGAAGAATCCCTCTACCATGATAGTCAAACTTTAGAATTCTAGAAATCAACTTATATAAGAGAGGATTACCTTGTGTTATGGTCTTCTGGGATTCCTTTTGGACACTACATTGTGTTGTTCCCTGTACACAATATATAGGCATCATAATTCTTAAATTTGGTAAATGCAACCAAGGACAAAACTAGTACCAACAGGGCTTACAAAAAAAAAAAAAATCAAACCTTGTTTCACTGGAAACATGAAGTATAATATTAAGGTGAAGTATGGAACAAGTACCAATTAATACATAGAACAATTCCAAAAAGGGATCCTGATACTATAGACCATTGAAAAGGCAATGGGCTTAAGAACAAATTCCAAATCCTAGAAAACTCGGATTTTTTAGAACATGTTCCATGCTCGGATCATGTGTAAATTGGATACGAATTTGACCAGGACACGAGCCAATTTACAGTAGATACTCCAAGAACATATACCGTTTAGAAAAAGATCCTAGATATAATCATATCAAGTAAAGATATTTAAAAAAATTAAACTACAAAGAAAACTGAATATAAGAAAAGATCAATTACTTTTGGTACATTGGCAGTGAGACTATTCAAAACAGCTTCCACATATCCATGCACTTCTAGGACATTCATCTTTCTTCTTTTTCTGGATCAACATGCCTTCTAGCCATTATATCTTAAACATACACATGCTAAAAAAATTAACTATTCAAGTTTTAGATTTTTGGCTTCAGGAATTTATAGGGAAAACATAAAGCTCAGGGTCATCTCACATTTCAAATGCATAATAGTTCCAAACTTGTGTCTAAACATTTATAAACTTGTGTCTATGTTTACCACTTAACATGAACTTGTGGCATAGATTCGAAACTCTTGCCAACAATTCAAGCATGGATACTGATACTAACAATTTGATGCAACTCATGAATTCTTTTATGTATCCAGATAGATTGTAGAGAGCCTTGAAGACTTTAATAGTACAAGTCAAGGGATAATAACATGACACCTAAGCCAAAACTGACCTTTATGATCTCTAAAATAGCCACGGTCTCGATGATCGCCTGTCCCATTGCCTTCAAGTCAATTTCCTTCACACACTTTTTCCTGGAAGGTTACAATATAAAAATTAGATACACTAACAAGCTTATTTGCATTTTAATTCAGACCATTCTGATACATGTTACAGAACAAAATCATATACAAATAAAACTCCTCAAAACTACAATTGGACCATTCAAACACTAGAAAAACCGATGAGTATTGGGGTGTCCAGCATAACTCAATTCAGAAAATTCTTGTCCATTCAAATCTCAATCCAAAACAAAGATCATTGCATCGCAAAAAGACAAGATGAGAACACAATATGAAACCCAACAATCATAAACCAAGAATACAAGCTTAACTACAATCACTACCGAAGAAGAAGCCTATAGGATGCCATGTCTTCCACACGCTGAACCTCTTCTAACAAAAGCTCTCTTTCCAGCTGTTGTCGTGTTGCTTTCATCACCAACTAAGTAGGAATAGAAGAAGAAGAAACAATGCAGCAGGTAAGTTATCTTGACAAACATTCTGCAGAATGCATGAGCCAAGATGGAGAAGAGGACATACATTGAAGTCCATGTATGAGGCATGCATCTCAAGCCATTGATGATCCGTAAGCTGGAAAGTTATGCAGTACAGAAGGTCAAAAGCTCGCTCATCCTATGTAACATAATCACAATTTCAATAACATAAGGTTTTTGAAGTTAGAAGGTAGAATGAAGGATATCACACTTCACTACAATGAAGGATATCGATGCCTTCATTAGCCTACATACAAACATCTACAAGTGTCCATAAAATCAAAAGCATTGAATGACGAGCTTTAGCTACCAGCCAAGTGTTTGGGTATGAAGGCGTCTTAAGACAATCAAGAAGTATTAACTATAAAAGAAAGAAATAGTTGAAGTGGTGCCAATTTGCCTTGTTAGATACCTATAAGATCATTATCCTATAAAACAAACTGGCACTAAAATCCAATCAATATCTCAATAGTCTGATGCAAGTTCTATATATTCTTAAGGCATTCTACCAAAAAGGATTTTCAGAAAAAGCAATAATATTGTTTAGCTATTCAATCATAACTAATTTCAGTCCAGTGATCAAGCATATAGTCATTCAGGAAGATGATGTAGCTTTGAGTTGTCGATCAAATCATTTGGAGGTTCCCTACTTGTTCATCAAGTGAATATATTGGGATATTATACACCATGAAATTTTATTTCAATCATTTTGGTGGTAAAATAAATCTACATCTTACACTTTGAGAATTTTACACTTCTTACTGTTGATATTCCTTTCTTTCTTTCTTTCTTTCTCCTTCTTTCTTTTAATTGCAGTTTTGTGATTCCATGATTTCCTTCTAACAATATACTTTGTATAAAGCTTTCAGCAATTCATTCAATATGCAATCAAGCAACCACTAAAGTTAAGCGAAAAAGAAAATACAAAGTTAAATCATAGTTGAATTACACATAATGGAAGAAACTGCCACATTCACATAAATTACTAAGGGCCAACCTGCCGCGTTGACCTGAATGCTATTAATTGGATATCTGGATTGTCAAATGATGATGCCTTCTCCATGAACTTTTTTGCTCGAGAAACAAGTCGGGTGCTTCTTCTGAGTAGCATAAATCACAAAGCCTTTCGAGAAAAGTGTATTAGATAGTTCTATATTTCTAGTTTTAACTTTTAAGTTTCATATGTTGTTCCAATATCCCTTAAGCTAATGGTTTTAGATATAATAACTAGTATATTCTCATGAAGTAAGCTAATGGTTTTAGAATATGTAATCGTCCTACCTATGAGTGATACAATGTGATATTATTGGGGGTTCGGAAGATTTCCCAATCACCATCAGTGGATCTCCACTCATGTACACTTCTCTTCAAGGAAATTGGAAGATTGAGAAAAGAAAAATGTGTATGTATCATGTCTTGTGTGTAGACACTTTTGTTCATATCGAGCTTGGTTACTTATTATGAAAACCTTAACTTCCATTCTAGAAGCGAACTCTCATGATGCATTCTAAACTAAAACATGAAAAAAGTGTCTACACACACATCAACGAACTCTCATGTTTATTTCAGTCATCACACATTCTATAGATTTTGCATAACCTTTCATGATATTGATGAATTAAGCGTTGTATGATGCATTGTTGCACAGTTCTTGTTTGTACTCACACCCATGGGTGCTCTCATGTGCACAAATAAAATGGTGGCCAGATGACATCAAAGTATCTTTAAACAAACAAGAGGTATTAAAAAGTTTCTACCTTGATATGATTCAAGAACGTATAATGCAAGCCCGCACGAGAACTTGTCTAAGAAACTCAATGACCCATATACAAATACACAACCATTCAGATCTCACCCAACCCGGATGCTTTGCATGCTAATTCCTTTTACCTACATTGAAACAAACAAAACATCAACTGTGGTAATCGATATTTCTAATAAGTACAAATATGAAAGTGTAATATGTTTTTGAGTCATATCTCATGTCTCATATAGCATGTCATGTAAAATGGTTAGTTAACATTCTTGATTCAGAAAAATACGGTTCATATTTCAACTTTTAGCTATGTCACGACCCGGTCCGAAATTGTTGGGTCGAATCGGATCATGTCCAGCCTGCACCGTTGTTGAGACGACGGCAGTAAGCTGTATCCACTTGCAGATAATCTCAACAACAGAATCTAAATTTGTCACAACTTTAATAATTCGAATATTTATAAAAATTTTGTTCAATACAAGAAAGATACAACTGATAATCAAAACTGAATTAACTGTCTTCAACAAAACTTTCCCTAAACTAGAAAAGAAGAAGTAACATTTAAGCAACCGGCTCATCAGCCTCGAGATCATCATCTTCCAATCGGGACTCGGTAACACCACAGGATACAGCTCAGGATCATCAATGCTTCCTAAAAATATTGGGTCTCCAGTCAGGAGGGAGCAAGTACAATTATGAATATCTAACAATTCAAATAATAATGGAAAACTTGCAATTTTAAACAATTTGAAATACTTGAACAATATTTTCCAGCAATTTTTCAACAATTGAAAATAATGTGATTTGAATAGGTAACGACTATGACCGGCTTGGGTTGTACAATAGTATCCTAGTGATACGATACGGCTTATCCCCGTGTGTAAGAGGGGTAAGCTCGCACAATCAATATGCAATATGAAGGGTATTGGTGTTGGAGTGGGTGGGGTTCCCAACCTATGTGGAGAAGACCCCGGAGTGCGACGAGCGCCGTTCGTGTGTCGAAGAAGCTCGGGAAGTGGGCGACGTAGAGTCGCTGCTGCTGTTGCTGCCCAGGGGGAGATTCTGGAACAGGGGATCCGAGTTCGGGCCGAACTCGGTCCCATGGCGAGTTCGGGCCGAACTCGGTCTGGCCACTCCAGTACTGTGGGGTGAGGTTCTGGATGCTTGACACAGAGTTCTGGCCGAACTCTGTGTCGTCGGGGGCTGAAGCAGATTTTAGGATGAGTTTTCATCACTGGATCTAATCCAACGGTCCAGGTTGGTTGCGGGATTGGGGAGTTATATTGAGTTTTCTCAACCCTAATTCATTATCGCAAGTATTGGGCAACACAAGTTTGAGAGAGAAGGAGGCAAGAGTGCCATTGCAACTTCGGAGAAGAAGGCGGAGGATTGAAGGTTGATATTCGGAGGAGATCGTGTTCGGATAATCTCTACTCGTCGTTCTCGTTCTTCGTAGCCTTGTAATCGTTGTTCTTTTCTCTGAGTGTTGTGGGGATCCGATTTGGATCGGAGGAGTTTGTAGAGGGTGTAATTCTTCTATTCCATTAGTGGAGGCTTCTCAGGGTTGGACTCCGATCGTCCCGTGGTTTTTCCCGCAAGGGTTTCCACGTCAAAAATTCTCTGTGTCTGCGTGGTTTGCTTTGTGTGTTCATTTTTGGTTCGTGCGTTGTTTGCTCGGTCCTCTCGCAGGTACTCTCTGGTTTGGGGAAAGGTTTTCCGCGCTTCTTTCCCAACAGAGTGGTATCAAAGCTTTGGGTTCAAAGGGTGTCAGGAGTTGACAGAGGAACCAGAGAGGAGAGATGGACGCGAAGCCGGTGCGCATGGTGAACCTTAATGGCACAAACTATCATTATTGGCGGAGCAAGATGAAGGATTTGCTATTTGTCAAGAAGCTGCATCTACCTGTGTTTGCATCCGAGAGGCCCAGTGATAAATCCGAGGAGGACTGGAAGTTCGAGCACATACAGGTGTGTGGGTACATACGGCAGTTTGTTGATGAGAACGTGTACAATCACGTTGCCAATATTGAGCACGCGAAGACGTTATGGGATAAGCTGGAATCCTTGTATGCGAAGAAGACCGGGGTAAACAAGTTGTTCCTGATCCGAACGATGATGGGTCTGCGGTACAAGGATGGGGCGTCTATTACGGATCACTTGAGTGATTTCCAGGGCGTGGTTGACCAGTTATCTTCTATGGGAGTCAAGTTCGACGACGAAGTTCAGGGACTGTGGCTGCTGTGTACCTTGCCAGACTCGTGGGAGACCGTACGAGTATCTATGATCGCTTCTGCTCCAGAGGGCGTGGTCAGTCTGGAGTTTGCTAAGAGCGGGGTGTTGAATGAAGAGATGCGGAGACGTTCTCAGGGCACTTCATCCACATCCCACCACTCAGAGGCATTGGTTTCAGAGAGCCGCGGAAGGGGCAAAAGCAGGGGTCCAGGTGGTGGCAGAGACAAGAGCAGGGGAAAGTCCAAGGGTCGGTACGAGGACTCAGAGTGTTATCATTGCGGTAAGAAGGGCCATATCAAGCGGAACTGTTTCGCTTGGAAGAGAGAGAAGAAGGGCGACAAGGGGAAGCAAGAAGAGAACACTACAGCGGCGGCCTCGACGCATGGAGGCGATGTGATCGTCGTAGGTGATGAGGTCATTACTAACCTCGCCTGCGATGACAATTCTTGGCTGGTGGACTCAGGGGCTTCAGCACATGTATCTCACAATAGGGCACTGTTTGCCACTTACACGACAGGCGACTGTGGCGTGTTGAAGATGGGCAACGGAGATGTGTCGAAGGCGGTTGCCATTGGAGATGTGTATTTGAGAACGAAGACGGGTGCGGTTCTTGTTCTCAAGGATGTTCGTCATGTCCCTGATATCCGTTTCAACCTGGTGTCGGTTGGAAGGTTGGATGACGAGGGATTCTTCAGTCTCTTCGGGAATAGTCAGTGGAAGCTTTCCAGAGGTTCGTTGGTGATTGCCAGAGGAAGCAAGAAGTCCGGTCTCTACTATATGGAGGGGAGCGCACAGGGGGCACAGGAGGTGAACGCAGTCAGTGATGCGTCTACCGAGTTGTGGCACAGGCGGCTCGGCCATATCAGCGAGAAGGGGATGAGCTACTTGGTGAACAGGAAGGTGATTCCGGGGCTCAAGTCTACAAAGTTGGAGAAATGCACGCACTGTTTGGCTGGGAAGCAAAATAGGGTGTCTTTCCAGAGTCACCCAAGTTCGAGGAAGCCGGCGTTGCTCGAGTTGATTCACTCGGATGTCTGCGGTCCTATGAAGGTAAAAACTCTTGGTGGTGCTTCTTACTTTGTGACTTTTATTGATGACTGTTCCAGGAAGGTTTGGGTCTATGCCTTAAAGACCAAGGATCAGGTGCTGCCTACTTTCAAGGAGTTTCAGGCCTCCGTTGAAAGGGAGACGGGCAAGAAGTTGTTGTGTGTTCGGTCCGACAATGGCGGCGAATACATCGGTCCCTTTGATGCGTATTGCAGAGAGCAAGGGATACGACACCAGAAGACTCCGCCAAAGACACCTCAGCTCAATGGTGTAGCGGAGCGCATGAACAGGACACTGATGGAGAGGGTGCGGTGTTTGCTGTCAGAAGCAAACTTGCCGGGCAGTTATTGGGGTGAGGCTCTTCTCACAGCTGCTTATATTATTAATTTGTCTCCTAGTGCTCCTTTGCAGGGTGATGTGCCTGACAAAGTATGGTACGGCAAAGAGCCGTCATACAATCACCTGCGGGCGTTTGGTTGTAAAGCCTTCGTGCATGTACCGAAGGACGAGAGGACCAAACTTGAGCCGAAGACGAGGCGATGCGTCTTTGTCGGCTACGGTCGGGATGAGTTTGGCTATAGACTCTACGACCCAGTAGAAGGAAAGCTCTACAGAAGCAGGGACGTGGTGTTCGTCGAGGATCAGACCATGACCAACACTCAGGACTCCGAGACGCCTTCTGAGGCTGAGGAATTGCCTGAGTTAGAGTCATTTCGCTTCGAGCAGTTTCCAGAGGACATCGCGGAGGATCCAGTTATGGGGGAGCCGGTACATGGAGTTGCTCCCAACCTTGATCATCAGCCTGCTGATGGTGGTCAGGGTGTCCCTCAGGAGGATGAGCATGCCGGAGAGGTAGTTCCTGAAGGGGAGGAGGCTGTCGGTATACAGCCAGCACCAGTGGCTCCACTGAGAAGGAGCAACAGGGATCGTCGACCATCTACGAGATACTCGCCGGATGAGTATGTGCTACTGACTGACGGGGGAGAGCCCGAAAGTTTCGCAGAGGCTATGGAAGACGAACACAGGCAGGAGTGGATGGTGGCTATGCAGGAGGAGATGAGTTCCTTGCACACCAATTCTACTTATGATCTGGTGCGGTTGCCAAAGGGCAAGAAGGCTTTGAAGAATCGATGGGTGTTCAGAGTGAAGCAGACGGATGATGCTACTCGCCCTCGATACAAAGCGAGGCTGGTAGTCAAGGGCTACGGTCAGCGGAAAGGCGTGGATTATGATGAAATCTTTTCGCCTGTCGTCAAGCATTCGTCTATTCGGGTGGTGCTAGCATTAGCAGCCAGTTTCGACTTGGAGGTCGAGCAGATGGACGTGAAGACGGCGTTCCTCCACGGTGATCTTGAGGAGGAGTTGTACATGGAGCAGCCGGAGGGATTCTGTGAGAAGGGCAAGTCACATTTGGTCTGCCGGTTGAGGAAGAGCTTGTATGGTCTGAAGCAGGCTCCGAGGCAGTGGTACAGAAAGTTCGAGTCGTTTATGGGGGAGCATGGTTATGCACGGACGACGTCGGACCATTGTGCATTTGTGAGGTATTTTGCCGATGATGATTTTATCATCTTATTGCTCTATGTTGATGATATGCTATTAGTGGGTCGGAATGCCACTAGGATAGCGGAGTTGAAGCGCAAACTGGGCGCGGCCTTCTCTATGAAGGATTTGGGCGCAGCGAAGACTATTCTTGGGATGGAGATCAGCCGAGAGAGAGAGTCCAAGCTGCTACACTTGTCCCAAACGAAGTACATTCACCGGGTACTTCAGCGTTTCGGGATGGACGGGTCGAAGAAAGTGAGTTCCCCCCTCGCGGCTCACTTTAAGTTCACTGAGGAGCAGTGTCCATCTACCGAGGACGAAAAGGAAGATATGGAGCGGGTTCCATATGCTTCAGCTGTGGGAAGCCTGATGTATGCTATGGTGTGTACGAGGCCAGATATTGCTCATGCAGTTGGTACGGTTAGCAGGTATCTTTCGAATCCTGGAAGGGTACACTGGAGTGCGGTCAAGTGGATTCTACGATACCTTCAGGGCACTGCCGGTTGGAGACTTTCCTTTGGTGGTGACGAGCCGAAGCTGGTCGGGTATACCGATGCTGATATGGCTGGAGATGTAGACACGAGGCGGTCGACTTCGGAATACGTGATGATGTTTGCGGGAGGAGCAGTATCGTGGCAGTCGCGGTTGCAGAAGTGTGTTGCCTTGTCGACGACGGAGGCGGAATACATTGCGGCGACGGAGGCTTGCAAGGAGCTGTTATGGATGAAGAAGCTGTTGCAGGAAATGGGACTGAAGCAAGAGCAGTATACTTTGCTTTGCGACAGTCAGAGTGCTATCCACCTTGTGAAGAATCAGACGTTTCATAGCCGGTCCAAGCACATCGAGACCCGGTATCATTGGATACGGGATGTGGTTGAGAAGAAGGACGCGGAGCTTGAGAAGGTGCATACAGACGACAACGGAGCTGATATGTTTACGAAGATTCTACCAAGGGGGAAGTTTGAGTACTGCAGGCAGATCGTCGGGATGACGACGTCCTCCCCATAGTTGTGAAGGGGGAGATTTGTTGGAGTGGGTGGGGTTCCCAACCTATGTGGAGAAGACCCCGGAGTGCGACGAGCGCCGTTCGTGTGTCGAAGAAGCTCGGGAAGTGGGCGACGTAGAGTCGCTGCTGCTGTTGCTGCCCAGGGGGAGATTCTGGAACAGGGGATCCGAGTTCGGGCCGAACTCGGTCCCATGGCGAGTTCGGGCCGAACTCGGTCTGGCCACTCCAGTACTGTGGGGTGAGGTTCTGGATGCTTGACACAGAGTTCTGGCCGAACTCTGTGTCGTCGGGGGCTGAAGCAGATTTTAGGATGAGTTTTCATCACTGGATCTAATCCAACGGTCCAGGTTGGTTGCGGGATTGGGGAGTTATATTGAGTTTTCTCAACCCTAATTCATTATCGCAAGTATTGGGCAACACAAGTTTGAGAGAGAAGGAGGCAAGAGTGCCATTGCAACTTCGGAGAAGAAGGCGGAGGATTGAAGGTTGATATTCGGAGGAGATCGTGTTCGGGTAATCTCTACTCGTCGTTCTCGTTCTTCGTAGCCTTGTAATCGTTGTTCTTTTCTCTGAGTGTTGTGGGGATCCGATTTGGATCGGAGGAGTTTGTAGAGGGTATAATTCTTCTATTCCATTAGTGGAGGCTTCTCAGGGTTGGACTCCGATCGTCCCGTGGTTTTTCCCGCAAGGGTTTCCACGTCAAAAATTCTCTGTGTCTGCGTGGTTTGCTTTGTGTGTTCATTTTTGGTTCGTGCGTTGTTTGCTCGGTCCTCTCGCAGGTACTCTCCGGTTTGGGGAAAGGTTTTCCGCGCTTCTTTCCCAACAATTGGTCATAGACGCTACAGTACTCCCCCAATCCCCCAATCAATAACAGTCAATATTTGAACTCTAGGAGAGAGTTCCACAATCAATATTTGAACTCTAGGAGAGAGTTTCGTGTAGCAATGTGGTTTAAGCATGCAAGATAACAATTACTAAATAAATTGCCAAACAAACATAACCGTACTTGTCTTGGTTTTTGACTAGAAAAGGGATGTTGATACTGGGATGGAGATCAGATATGTCCTCGAAATCCTACAGTTGAGAAATCCTGACTTAGCACCAAAGTCAAACCATATCTAGGTGTTCTAGTTACAATCTCTAGAATTGGTCCTAATCCAGTTTTATGTTATTTACAAATTCTACCAGAACACGTTTATCGATGTGATTTATTAGTTATTAATTTACGAAAAAAAATCAATTTAACATTTATTGAAAAATCACATTTTCTGATTATTTGGCAAAACTTAGTATTTTGTAATATTATATATAAAACTAATATTTTTTTAAATGAGAAGAACGTGAATTTGTTTAAATAACAAACTTGTAATTTTCCTAGTTATTTAATGTGAGAAAATGATATTAATAAATATTTATTTAACATCTTACGCGTTTACGTCAAATCAACAACCAGAAAAGAAATAAAAACTACACTACATTATTACAGACCAAAGAAAACAAAGATATAAAGCTGGGCTTATGCCCTTACAATTATTTACATAAATGAATTAAAATAAGAATGGTAAACTGAACGCCGGGGAGCGGTCCATTCAGCAGGCCGAGGCCCTGCACCAAAATACTCTAAGCCAGTAACACGTTCTAAGAAAATATAATTAATATTAAATATATAATAAAGGAAAGGTCTCAGACTTGGTCCAAAGGTCATGTTTGCAAATAGCTAATGCCTCAACGTCCGAAAATTTCGATTTCGTTTGCATTTTGCTAAGAGCCCATTGACCAATAAGGTCGTCGCTCGAAAAAGTAATCAACCAGAAAAACCAATTTAGAATTTTGAAATTTTATAGAAAATCCTTTTAAAATATTTTCTGAAAAATTTGGGCAACATTCCCTCTATATTTAGGATAACCCAATATTGGGAATTTGAGCCAACAACACACAAATAATATCCCAACCCATGAATTCATTTCCACCAATAATATTAAAACCCGAAAATAATATCGAACCCGAAAATATACATCCACAGCATGTTTCCGGTATTCGGTAAACCAAAATTATTCAGAACCCGAAAATATCATAAAACAAATCTACAGAATATATCCGAACATAACTTGGAATTTCCGAGAAGCCACAGGAACAAAAACCACAGAAACCCAATAGTTTCGGAAATTCCGAAACTAATCAACAGAACTTAAATTCTCCAACCACAGCACAATCAAAGAGGACTACGAAAATTTTTCGAAATCAAACTCATCTAAACCGAATCCCGCAACGGGATCGGAGAACCAAAATCATCATCGACTCGGGAGGGACGAACTACAGAGATTATCAGAATTTACCCAATATCCGTTGGTCGGGGTGCCGCGCGCGGGATAATCTCGGAAATGAAAACTGGACAGCGGGAACGGCCACAAAAAATCACGGACCACAGATCAAGCACGGGGCAGCCGGATCGGGGACCACAGGAGGTCGGGCACGGACGCGGGGGTCGCTGGCGAAGGAGATCGCCGAGCGGGGGTCGGCCGGTAGCCGCGGATGGCCGGACAGAGGAGGCGGCGGCGGGATCCATTCGGGATCGGCCTGGTCGGGCGCTGGAGGGCGGCGGCATGGGTCGGACCGGGCTGGCCTGGCCGGGGCACTCGGGACTCCGGCGGTGGAGCTCGGGTCATCGGGAAAATTAGGGCACAGAAATGGGTTGTGGGAGTAGTTTGTGATGGAGAGTGATGGGGATGGAAAGGAAGAGGGATGTATATATAAGGAGGAGGAAGAGCTGTTATCGGAAGGGGAAGAGAAGGGGCGCGGCCGGTCGGGGAGGCCAAAGGCCTCGACGGTTCCTCCGCAGGAAAGGAGAGGGGTCGGGTGGAATGTGATTAAGAAAGAGAGAGAGAGAGAGAGAGTTAACTAAGGAAGTTTAAGAATGAAAAGTTCTAGAAAAGGAATTCATTCCTTTAATTAAAATTTATGATATATATATATATATATATATATATATATATATATATATATATATATATATATATATATATATATATATAACTTATAATTTATACGAAATCGAGATTAGTTTCGGAAATGGATCTGAATCGGGTTCGGGACAGGTCTGGTCCAACTCAAAATTCCAGGAAAAATAATAATTTTTTTTCTAAATATGATTTTTCATAAAAATGGTAATAATATATTTAGCAACAAATTATACAATATAAAATTTTACGGGTTTTGACTAAACTCTAAAATTCCAAAAATAATAATTTTTTTCAAAAATACAAATTTCCTAAATTAACAACTATAATGATTTATAATAATAATTAGCTGATTAAATTATTCAATTGATTAACTAAAAGTTTATGGGTTTCACAACCTTCCCTCCTTAGACAATTTCGTCCTCGAAATTAAAGGATGGGGTAGGATAAACTCAAATCAAACAGGTACGGGTACTTCGCCCGTAACTCAGGTCCAACAATAAGAATTGCCAAGACAGTCATGGATGGAACGTTTAGGGACAAGTTTTAACTATGTCACCATCCACGTAGAACAAGAATATATATAAGCGAACCAAAGTACACGTGGTTGATCAGACCATCATGCACCGGTTCTGATTAGACAATATATTAGTGGGTGCACCCAATAAAATACTGTCATGATCAAGCTCGATAAAGAAATAAGCTCAAAAATTAGGCTAACTTAGCAGCATCAGTCAAAAATATTAGAACGAAAGATAATGCTTGCAAGAAATAGAAGTTTATGAGGCGGTACAGAGTTCCTGGTTTTCTTCTCACCTCGGTCTAGAATCGCCCCTGGCTACTCTGGTACTGTGAGGCTGGGTCCAATCTCTAGCTCTGAATGGTCCAAGATGTGGCTCGGACCGGAATGTAGCGTTTGAGCTGTGAAACATGGAAGACGTTGTGCACGCCTTCAAGATTAGCTGGTAGAGCTAATCGGTACGCTACTTCTCCAATTTGGCTTAAAACTTCGAATGGGCCGATGTACCTGGGGCTCAGCTTTCCTGCTCTGCCAAATCTGATAGTTCCTCGGGTAGGGGAAATCTTGACGAAGACATTATCTCCTGCTTCGAACTCCAATGGTCGACGACTGCTATCAGCCCAATGCTTCTGCCTAGGGCTGGCGATTTTGCCCTGGTACCCTCTACCCTTGCCGGGTACCCTCTACCCTCAGGTGCCCACGGGTACCCTCTACCCTAGGAGGGCAAGCCCTACCCTTATCCTCTTGGAATTAGGGTAGGGTAAGGGTTTTATTCTGTTACCCTAGTGCAATTACCCGGGTACCCGCCCTACCCTCTACCCTGTAACCCTACCCTGAACCCTATCCTACCCTGAATCACTACCCTATCCACTACCCTGTAAATTTGTGCTTTGTAATTTTGTATAGTCCCACACTCCCACTGTAGTTACTACTACATACTTGTATAGTCCCACACTCCCTCTGCCCTGTAACCCTACCCTGAACCCTACCCTACCCTACCCTGAATTACTACTACATATTTGTAGTTTTTTGTAATTAGTTAGTACTTAGGATTAGGAGAACTACATAGTGCTTGATCCTAAGGAGTCAGGTCTAGCCCCCTCCTTGGGTATGTAGGCAGCCCAGGTTCCACTATATAACTAGATTCAGCGCCTTTAGTAAAAAAAAAAATATTCCCCCTGTTATTTCTTGTTAAATTATTATGATTTTTGAATGTTGTAAAAATCTTAAGTATCAAGGTGTTTACTAGCAAAAAAATGATTTTCAAAGTTAAAAAGACTGAAATGGCAAGGGTAATACTCTTACCCTCCCTACCCTGACCCTCAGCTACCCTGTGAGGGTAAAGGTGTCACTCCCCATTCCCAGAATGCATATTTTTATACATGTACAACTCACGTGTATTTATTTAATATTTATCATGTAATATCCTGTATTTAAATTCCTTTAAATTTTCATGTTAATTTATTTCCTGTAATTTTATTTCTGCACTTTATTTTCTGCTTTTATTCCCTGCCTTAGTCTTGCTTATTTGGGTTCGGATTGGCTTTGGTTGGATCCCCTACAACCCGACCCATTGGACCCGGCCCAACTCCCACCTACCATCCCTTTTCTATTTAAAGCTTACATCTCTTTCTCTCTCCTCATAAACTCACATTCTCACCATTACTCCTCTTCTTCTTCTTCTTCTTCTTCATTACTCTCTCCACCTACCAACCGTAGGCAAGTACAACTTGCTCTCCATGAGAACCCATGTTTTTTTAGTTCACTTATCTTCCTCGCAAGATCTTAAGAGAGTTTAGAACTTGGCATTTTTCATTTCGAAGTCTTAATTTTTGTAGATCTAGAAATTAGTTATTTTCGGATTTTGGTGGTTTTGATCTATCAAACTTCTTTGTTTGCAAGTTTTGATGGTTCCATGTTATAGAGAATTTTATTCTACCCAATTTTGACCTATGGAAGTTCGGATTTGGGCTCCGGATGATAGAGTTATGCAGCTTGGAAGCCATGGCTTATGGTGTACTTCTTCTCGAAAATTTGGAGAAGAAGCACAGCTCCGAGCCGCATGATAGCACTTGACCGCATGAATATTCATGCGGCAAGTCAGCTTCGAAACTGCATGCACTATCAACTGGACTTGACCGCATAACAGTTCATGCGGCAAGTATTTAGTTCGGCCGCATGAGGCTCTTGTATTTTTAGCCGCATGGGGCCCTTCTCCCCGAACCGCATATGCACCCTTGCTCCCAGCCGCATAGGCATTGATCCCCGCTGCCGCATGAGGACCCGAGCCCTCTCAGCCGCATGACTGACTGATCCCGAGCCGCATAGACCCTGATTCCTTTCAGCCGCATGAAGACCCCTTTCTAATTCGAGCCGCATATGCGCTCACCTCCCTGAACCGCATGAACTCAAGCACTTGCCAGCCGCATAGGCCCTGATCCCCGAGCCGCATGAGAACCCTAGACCCTGGCCGCATGAACTTCTGAGTTCAGGCCGCATGATCCCGATTTATTCCAGCCGCATGCGCCTTTGCATTTTTAGCCGCTGGCGCCCTTGTACTTCCAGCCGCATGCGCCTCCCTCCTTTTCTGGCCGCATATGACTGAACCGCATGACTTTCTCATGGCCCTGTGTACTATTATTTATCATTAATTGCCCATGTTTCGTAACTCCTTTATTAGATATTTTACGCCTATTTTATATCCTTACGCCTTTTGACATAAACTCAATAAAATCATGATATGATAATATCGTTAATATCAATTGTTATGTGGAATGTGCCTTGTGTCCCGATTGATTTTTGGGATACCATGAGAGTTATAGACTCGACCCCCCCTTTTAATGCTAATTGACTTTCATGCCTTGTCACCATTGATAAAAATGGTTATCTTGACTAAATTGATCATGCGTTCCTAGTTGGAACTAAGAGACTGGCTAGTCATCTTATTGAATTGAATGAATGAGACACGTTCATGTTATGAACTATTGAAATCGACTGGCTGATCCCGAATATTGACATACATGCACATGCATGCTTCAATCTATTTATTTATTTATTTACTTACTTATTTTCTACAAAAGAAGCATGTGTACTTTATGGTCAAGGCATGATTACCGTGGTTAGATTTGATTGTTGCATTACGCTATGTAAGATCTGCAACCTAACCGCACTGGTATCGTTGTAGAGTTGTGCATATCGTACCCCGTACGAAAGTACTCATTTGAATGACCATGATCCACGGCATGGGATTTCACTCAACGTAGGGACTATTAAGTTAAATAAAATAATGATTGCATGGAGAGAATGGATTCCCGAGTTCTTACATGGCAGCCCCCTTGGGACAAGTAGTACCCGACGGGCCGGCTGGTTCCCACAGATACTGTAAATCTGCCACACGGGCAGGGAACAGTATCTGCTTTTATTATTATTGTATATTGTATATTGACGGGCGTCCTGCTAGGACTCGTCTAATTCATGCATGGCACACATGATTGACTGGATAGACTAGCCTTGCTTGCACATAGTAAGAACTACGGAATCCCTAATTGCATTATTCCAGGATAACTTGGGACTCGCAATAGCAAGCCGTAGGAGTTGATTGGCCGTTCAAGATGATTTGTTTGTGTACTGTACCTACTCTGTTGCCTAACTGGGATGATCAGAATGTCAGGACATGACGGGCCAACTTCTGTCCTTGTTTGGTTGGGAGGTTGGTTCGAAGTGTCGTGATGTAATGTGAATCCTAGTGGAAAGCAGAGATCTATTTATCATATTTCTCATTACTGGTTTTAGTTCTCATGTCGTGCTTCCTTGTGGTACTTGCTATTAGAGGTCTAACCTCTCTGGTTTTGCATGGCCAGATTTAGAGCCGGTCCCCGAGGATCCAGCTTACTTCTACCTCCAAGATGGTCAACACTAGAGGGATGATCGCAGGAGGACTCGAGTGGGTCCCTTACTTCACCGCTCGTTTTGTTATTTACCTTATACTTAGCCGTTTGGCACCGACATGTTAGTCGGATTGTCTTGTGCTCACTTTTGCATACTTGTAATTAAGTCAGACTGCAGCTGATAACAATTGTGCACACTTTACTATACCATCTGGCTATGTTTTGTAAAGCCAGATCTCAAGAACATTTTGACTGAGCGTTTGGGACGCCTTACTGCTTCATCTTACATGTTCTTTATTACTGTTTCTTATTTGAATGATTGAGACAATAGATGTGAAGTGACCATAGAAAGACTTTTATGTAGTATGCACTCCCTCGTCTGGTTAGACAGCATTGATCGTATTATACGGTATTCATCTACCCGTAATACGTAGCTGGCTGAGTCATTCCTCCGCTCTCCAGTATTCTGGTTCTGGGGCGTGACAAAAGGGCAAGGACGTGTAATGGGTATTGATTTTTTGGAAGAGGGCTACCCTACCCTACCCTCGTGACTCCCCTAGGGTATCAAAAAAATGTCAATACCCTACCCTGCCCTCTTCCTGCCCTTACCCTACCCTACCCTACCTATCGCCACCCCTACTTCTGCCTGTCCTGGGCACTCCTGAGCTTGTCTCTAATCACCTTTACCTTCTCTGCTGCATCGGTCACCATCTCAGGTCCAAGTAATACTCTTTCTCCTACGTCGTCCCTAGCAAGTGGAGTACGACAACGACGTCCATAAAGTGCCTCGAATGGTGTCATACCGATGCTGGCTTGGTAGCTGTTGTTGTAGGAAAACTCTACCAAGTGCAAGTGGTCTTCCCAAGACCCTCCAAATTCTAAGACGCAAGATCTCAACATGTTCTCTAGCGTCTGGATGGTTCTTTCCGATTGTCCGTCAGTTTGAGGATGGTAGGCGGTGCTGAACTTCAGTTGTGTTCCCAAACTGTTATGCAAACTCTTCCAAAAGTGAGAGGTAAATCTAGTATCTCTGTCAGATACGATACTTATCGGAACTTCCATGAATCCGGTAGATATGCTGCTTGTACAGTGCTGCCAACTTCTCAGTGGATAGACCAACCTTGAAGGGAATAAAGTGAGCTGACTTCGTCAGTCGGTCCACAATAACCCAAATGGCATCCTTTCCTCCTTGGGATCGAGGCAGTCCTGACACAAAGTCCATCGTTATGTGTTCCTATTTCCACTCCGGGATGTCTAACGGCTGCAACAATCCTGCTGGTCTCTGCCTGCTAGCTTTCACTTGTTGATAAATCAAGCATCTAGCCACAAATCTGGATACGTCCTTCTTCATTCCATACCACCACACTACAGTACGCATATCCCGATACATTTTTATTAGCTCCTGGATGTATGGAATACTGTGACTGGTGCGCTTCTTGTATCAGCTCATTCCTCAGTTCGCCAGTTGGTACGCAAAGCCTCGTACCATGCCTCAGTGCTCCGTCGCTGGCGATTGAGAATCCTTCAAGTGTTCCTGCCAGCACTTGATCTCTGAGTTTGCAAAGTATCTCGTCTTGAAATTGTGTCTCCTTGACTTTGTCCATCAGACTTGAACGCACTTGCAACTGCATCATTGATGATTCAGTTCCTGGTATAATTGCTTCTCTTTCCAGCTTCTTCATTTCTTCTTCAGGCAGTACAATCTCCAGTCCAAGCTTCTCTATGTCCTCCAGCAAATGCCGCTCCTTGGTCAAGAACATCGCCATCAGATATTGACTAAATGCATCTACAACCACATTAGCCTTACCCGGATGGTACTGCAAGTTGATGTTAAAATCTTTCATCAGCTCCAGCCATCGCCTCTGTCGCATGTTCAGCTCCTTCTGAGTGAAAATATATTTAAGACTTTTGTGGTCTGTAAATATTTCCACTCTCTCTCCATAGAGGTAATGCTTCCACAGCTTCAGTGCAAAAATAACTGCTGCAAGCTCCAAATCATGTGTGGGATAGTTCTTCTCATGAGTCCGTAATTGCCTAGATGCGTAAGCAATTACTTTCCCGTGTTGTTGAAGAACACAACCCAATCCTTTACCAGAAGCATCACTGTAGATTGAGAAACTGCCGGTACCTGCGGGTAGTGCAAGTATTGGTGCTGTTGTAAGTCTCTTCTTCAGTTCCTCAAATGCTGCCTGGCAAGCTTCAGTCCACACAAATTCTTCATTCTTCCTTGTGAGCTTTTTCATCGGCTCAGCAATCCTGGCGTAGTCCTTCATAAATTTTCGGTAGTAGCCAGCTAAGCCCAAGAAACTTCTGATTTCAGCAACTGAACTTGGTGTACTCCACTTCTCAATGTCAGCTATCTTCTTTGGATCCACCGAAATTCCTTCTCCTGTGACAACATGGCCCAGAAAATCCACCTTGTCTAAGAAGAATTCACATTTAGATAGCTTACCATAGAGCTTCTCCTTCCTCAAGGTTCCCAGAACTTTCCTCAGGTGCTCTTCATGCTCTTCTTCGGTCTTCGAATAGATCAGAATGTCATCGATGAAGACAACAACAAACTGATCCAGATATTCATGGAAGACCTTGTTCATAAGGTTCATGAATACCGCAGGGGCATTCGTCAATCCAAACGGCATGACCAAAAATTCATACTGACCATATTTGGTATTGAACGCCGTCTTTGGAATATCCTCCTTTCTGACCTTGATTTGATGGTAGCCAGATCGAAGGTCTATCTTCGAGAACACCTTAGCTCCACTGAGTTGATCAAACAGGTCATCGATCCGGGGTAGAGGGTACTTGTTCTTAATGGTGATGTTGTTCAGCGCCCGGTAGTCGATGCACATCCGCACAGTCCCGTCCTTCTTGGGTACAAATAAACAGGTGCTCCCCAGGGTGAGGCTCCATCTCTGATAAATCCAAGGGCCTTCAGCTCATTGATCTGGTCCTTCATTTCCTTGGCCTCCTTAGGGTTGACTCTGTAGCATCCCCGAGAAATAGGGGCAGAGCCGGGAACTAGGTCGATGGTGAATTCTACATCTCGATCTAGGGGTAATCCTGGAAGACTATCAAGGAAGACATCCATGAATTCAGCTATGATAGGATGAGGAGGTCCAGGTTCTTCGGTGATAGAGGAGTAAGTAATACCCTCCATATCTTCTGGAGCTCGAGAGATTTCAAACTCCGGCTCTCCAGGTGGGCTGATGACTACACATCCACTGTGACAATCTATCAGCGCATGCTGCTTACTTAACCAGTCCATTCCTAGGACTACATCATAGTTAGGTAAGGGCAGCACCAGTAAGGGTGCTAAGAAATTGTGTCGTGATATAGTTATAGGACAGTTACAGGTCTCAGTGATGGGTATGGTCCAAGTATGACCGATGGTAGACCTCACGCCAGCAGGGCCGGAACGAATGGTCTTTCCTTTGGCCGTACTCTGAAAGGTTTTGGTTGCAAACACAAGCAAGGTAGCCTACCAGTCTATAGCAAACAAAAATATTTACTTATAATATATATTTCGGTCCTATGTCATGACAAATTGATGTTCTAGTGTTCTAATTGTTTCTATGTATGTTCTCCTAAGTTGTTGATCTGACCTGCATGGGCCACCACTAAAAACATGTCACGACTCGGTCCCAAATTGTTGGGTCGAATCGGATCATGTCCAGCCTGCACCGTTGTTGAGACGGAGGCAGTAAGCTGTATCCACTTGCAGGTAATCTCAACAACAGAATCTAAATTTGTCACAACTTTAATAATTCGAATATTTATAAAAATTTTGTTCAATATAAGAAAGATACAACTGATAATCAAAACTGAATTAACTGTCTTCAACAAAACTTTCCCTAAACTAGAAAAGAAGAAGTAACATTTAAGCAGCCGACTCATCAGCCTCGAGATCATCATCTTCCAATCGGGACTCGGTAACACCACAGGATACAGCTCAGGATCATCAATGCTTCCTAAAAATGTTGGGTCTCCAGTCAGGAGGGAGCAAGTACAATTATGAATATCTAACAATTCAAATAATAATGAAAAACTTGCAATTTTAAACAATTGAAATACTTGAACAATATTTTCCAGCAATTTTTCAACAATTAAAAACAATGTGATTTGAATAGGTAACGACTATGACCGGCTTGGGTTGTACAATAGTATCCTAGTGATACGATACGGCTTATCCCCGTGTGTAAGAGGGGTAAGCTCGCACAATCAATATGCAATATGAGGGGTATTGGTCATAGACGCTACACAACTCCCCCAATCCCACAATCAATAACAATCAATATTTGAACTCTATAAGAGAGTTTCTTGTAGCAATGTGGTTTAAGCATGCAAGATAACAATTACTAAATAAATTGCCAAACAAACATAACCGTACTTGCCTTGGTTTTTGACTGGAAAAGAAATGTTGATACCGGGATGGAGATCAGATATGTCCTCGAAATCTTACAGTTGAGAAATCCTGACTTAGCACCAAAGTCAAACCATATCTAGGTGTGCTAGTTACAATCTCTAGAATTGGTCCTAATCCAGTTTTATGTTATTTACAAATTCTACCAGAACACGTTTATCGATGTGATTTATTAGTTATTAATTTACGAAGAAAAATCAATTTAACATTTATTGAAAAATTGCATTTTCTGATTATTTGGCAAAACTTAGTATTTTGTAATATTATATATAAAACTAATATTTTTCTTTAAATGAGAAGAACGTGAATTTGTTTAAATAACAAACTTGTAATTTTCCTAGTTATTTAATGTGAGAAAATGATATTAATAAATATTTATTTAACATCTTACGCGTTTACGTCAAATCAACAACCAGAAAAGAAATAAAAACTACACTACATTATTACAGACCAAAGAAAACAAAGATATAAAGTTGGGCTTATGCCCTTACAATTATTTACATAAATGAATTAAAATAAGAATGGTAAACTGAACGCCGGGAGCGGTCCATTCAGCAGGCCGAGGCCCTGCACCAAAATACTCTAAGCCAGTAACACGTTCTAAGAAAATATAATTAATATTAAATATATAATAAAGGAAAGGTCTCAGACTTGGTCCAAAGGTCATGTTTGCAAATAGCTAATGCCTCAACGTCCGGAAATTCCGATTTCGTTTGCATTTTGCTAAGAGCCCATTGACCAATAAGGTCGTCCCCCGAAAAAGTAATCAACCAGAAAAACCAATTTAGAATTTTGAAATTTTATAGAAAACCCTTTTAAAATATTTTCTGAAAAATTTGGGCAACATTCCCTCTGTATTTAGGACAACCCAATACTGGGAATTTGAGCCAACAACACACAAATAATATCCCAACCCATGAATTCATTTCCACCAATAATATTAAAACCCAAAAATAATATCGAACCCGAAAATATACATCCACAGCATGTTTCCGGTATTCGGTAAACCGAAATTATTCAGAACCCGAAAATATCATAAAACAAATCTACAGAATATATCCGAACATAACTCGGAATTTCCGAGAAGCCACAGGAACAAAAACCACAGAAACCCAATAGTTTCGAAAATTCCGAAACTAATCAACAGAACTTAAATTCTCCAACCACAGCACAACCAAAGAGGACTTCGAAAATTTTCCGAAATCGAACTCATCTAAACCGAATCCCGCAACGGGATCGGAGAACCAAAATCATCATCGACTCGGGAGGGACGAACTACAGAGATTATCAGAATTTACCCAATATCCGTTGGTCGGGGAGCCGCGGGATAATCTCGGGAATGAAAACTGGACAGCGGGAACGGCCACGAAAAACCACGGACCACAGATCGAGCACGGGGCAGCCGGATCGGGGACCACAGGAGGTCGGGCACGGGCGCGGGGGTCGGCCGGTGGCCGCGGATGGCCGGACAGAGGAGGCGGCGGCGGGATCCGTTCGGGATCGGCCTGGTCGGGCGCTGGAGGGCGACGGCAAGGGTCGGACCGGGCTGGCCTGGCCGGGGCGCTCGGGACTCCGGCGGTGGAGCTCGGGTCGCCGGGAAAATTAGGGCACAAAAATGGGTTTTGGGAGTAGTTTGTGATGGAGAGTGATGGGGATGGAAAGGAAGAGGGGTGTATATATAGGGAGGAGGAAGAACTGTTACCGGAAGGGGAAGAGAAGGGGCGCGGCCGGTCGGGGAGGCCAAAGGCCTCGACGGTTCCTCCGCGAGAAAGGAGAGGGGTCGGGTGGAATGTGATTAAGAGAGAGAGAGAGAGAGTTAACTAAGGAAGTTTAAGAATGAAAAGTTCTGGAAAAGGAATTCATTCCTTTAATTAAAATTTATGATATATATATATATATATATATATATATATATATATATATATATATATATATATATATATATATATATATATATATATATATATATATATATATATATATATATATCTTATAATTTATACGAAATCGAGATTAGTTTCGGAAATGGATCTGAATCGGATTCGGGACAGGTCTGGTCCAACTCAAAATTCCAGGAAAAATAATAATTTTTTTTCTAAATATGATTTTTCATAAAAATGGTAATAATATATTTAGCAACAAATTATACAATATAAAATTTTACAGGTTTTGACTAAACTCTAAAATTCCAGAAATAATAATTTTTTTCAAAAATACAATTTTCCTAAATTAACAACTATAATGATTTATAATAATAATTAGCTGATTAAATTATTCAATTAATTAATTAAAAGTTTATGGGTTTCACAAGCTACCAAAAGAAAAAGAAGAGAAGGAGACTTTTTAGTATCATAATCATCTTTTATTCTTCATACAACATGATGTTTACCCATATATGAAGTAATCAATGAAGAAATGAGCAGAGTTGCAACATAGCTTATGAGCGAAATAGAATTGACGAGTTCATCTACCAAAAGCAGTCAATCAATCTATAAACAAATAATCTATTTATCTAAAATTAAAATAGGCTGCTGATGAAAATTGCATAGTTTCAGAACTTCACACAGTAAATATTGGATGAACAGAGTTGGAGATTCCATTCAACTTGATTCATTATCATATCGTCATTAAACCATAAATTAGGTGCCCATAATTTTGTCCCAAATCCTAGCGAAAAAAACATAGAAACAAGGATTAATGGTAAAAAAAAAATGTTTCGTAGAAAAAAATAATACAAACCATGAGAAAAAAAGGGGAAATAAAGAAAAACAAACCAACACGTTGAAGTCCCTCCCGTCGAGGACGATCCTTGGCAGGACGAGGCAGGAGTCGAACGTCATCACCTCGGGGACGCCGAATCCTCCCACCCATCCGAACCTCCTGATGGTCATCCCCGAGGACATGATCCCCAGCACGGTGCCCAGGTTGATGGCGAAGAAGAACCAGTTGAAGAAGGAGGGGGAGGTGGAGAAGGAGATGAGGAATTGGGAGTGGGAAGTTAGGGTTAGGGCTTGGGAACGAGATTAGGTGGATTTGGGGATTAGGGTTTTGGGTCTATAGGAGAAGAAAGGAGGAGGAAGGGGAAGAATAGGAGAATGGAGATATAGAGGAGGAAGAGGAGAAGGGAGATGTAGATTTGACCTCTCCTTCTCCATCGGCTGGTGGATGAGAGAGATGGAGAATGGAAAGGAGAGGAAAGAATCGGGAAAAAAAATAAAACCGGATGGAATGACTAACGTCAATATAGATTTACATTTCAAAAAATTACAAAAATGGCAGCTGAAAAAATCGTGCCAATTTTTTTAGGCATATATTAGTTGACGGTTATTACCGAACCGTCACTAAATAAAATGATGTTTCTTGACGGATCCTCTAAAACCGTCAACAATTATGCTGTAAGACTGCTAAATTAACATAAAATAAGGCATTTCTTGACGTAAGGCTTAATCCGTCAAGATAGTCCATTTTTTTTGACAGTTTTTTCACGACCATCAACTTATAAACCGTCAAGAATCATCATTTTTCTTGTAGTGGCTTACTTTGAGATTTGGCCCATTGGTGAAGTGTTGCTGGCATGTACCGTATCCTGGTCCTATACGTATTTTGGGACTGGGGTGTTACAGACGGAAAAATACATTAGTAGACATGTAAATATATATACCCAGAAATATCCCATTGGTCTTACGTAGAGAATAGCAGTCGCACACGATACGTGTGGTTGGCCGAATTTATGTACCACTTAGCCGTTTACATGTCGAAAGTGGTATTCCAACACACTAGATAGGTGTAGTTTTCTGGTTCCATCTTATACATTGCTGCTTACATGTCTTATCAGCTTTATTACTGTTATCACTTGTCATTATTACCATGCTCAATTGCTTTTACTCTATGTTCCATGCTTATCTGTTCATTATCTATTTTACTACTATTTACTATTTTGTAGACTTTGTCAATTATTAGAACTGTTATTAGAAATGTACTCGTTCCATTCCTGACTAGAAATTATTTTTTTAGATTAGTCGCGGCTACTCTTGCTTTGGATCTTTGGGGAGACATGGGTATATTGGAAGGCCAACCTTGAAGACTTGTTAGATAGTTGAGTTGAGTTGATCATAAAGCTTTTTTTTTTGATTTCTTGTGAGACATTGTATTTGAGTAATTGTAAAACTTGTGAAATTGAAAATTGATTTAGTTGTTGTGAATAAACAAATTTTGTGACTTTGTTTATTGCGGACTAGATAATATACTACCGTCGATACCACGGCGTAGGCTGGACTTGCGCACGTACTCGTATCCCAAAAAATGGATGCGGCTTGTGACACATAGCACTAGCTGAACAACTAAAATTATGTTGAATTACTAAACTACTTACAAAACATTTAAATTTTGAATGACTATCGAATGTTTGTCCTATAAATAATTCATGAGGGTTAGAATTATCAACATCATCATCATCTATCCCATAATCTGTATTTTCAATTAAATCGTCATTATTTTCGTTGTCACCATCATTATCATCATCATAATCATAATCATTATCATGATCATATTCATCTAGCAAGAGAGCAATTGGTTGAGAAGAAGAACTAGCACCCGTATTAACATGCTGGTAATTAGAAATAAATTCATCATTAGTTCTATTAGCAAATGATAATACTTGAGTAACATATAAACTAATATATGGTGATTGCGAATTAATCTCAAGAATAAAATTTCATGCTTCTTTGCCATCTATCAATAAACATGTAGAACCAAAAACAGACTTTAAAATAAATTGGTAACTAATAGAAAGACGTTCAGAAATAAAAATACGAAAATTTTCTGAAGTAATATTGCAATAAGTTGTAAAAAAAAATTGAATTTCACCTCCTTCGTAAGATAACCCATTTACACCATGCGAGCAAAATATTTTAATACTATGATCCATGAAGAAGAAGAAAGACTTTGCAAATTTTTAGCTACAAGAGAGTCGCTTTCCAAGGAGAGGGAGCTTCTAAGACAGAGAGAACAGCTTCTGTGCTAGGATATGGAGCTTCTAAGATGGAGAGAACAACTTCTGTGAGGAGAGGGAGGTTCTAAAATGGAGAAGAGTAATATGTTGGTGTGAAGAGAGAGAGAGAGAAAGAGAGAGAGGTGAACGGAGCAATAAATAAAACAGAAATTTTGTCCACGCCAAGTGAATTGGCTTGCATATAGACGTTGAAATGTAACCGTTTAAATATAGCCGTTGTGTTGTTGTCCCCATGCACGCGCCAACTGAGTTGGCGCCCCTACCCTACACATGCCAACTCAGTTGACTCCCTCCCCCTCTCTCTGACACACCTAACCCCCTCTCTCTAACACACTTGATACACGCACCCACACACTACACGCACGCAAGCGCGCCAAGTCGGTTGGCACCCCCCCTCTTGCGCCCTCTCTTGGACGCTGCCCCCCCCCCCCACCCCCCCCCCCCCTCAATATAAGTCAGTTGGCGTGTCCTTACCCTATTTACAATTTATCCAAACTTTCTTTTTTTTTTAGAATTTGGGAAAAGTTCTTTACCCTATATGAAATTTTTGTTAGTTTAAAGAGACACTGACAAAGGCCATAGTCAATATAAACTGACATTGACAGTGCTATTTTGGTACAAAACAAACCAGTTACATGCAATAATTTTTTTTATTTCTGTATTGCAATAATGCATGTAAAATACACTTGAAAAAAAAGTATGTATAATACACTCACCTGGACTCAAACACGCTTTAGGAGAACTTCTGAGTTGTTCTAATTAGATCGACTCTAGGTACTCGTTCACAAGCCTAGTCGGGTAGGAGTTTGGACAAAGATTTCAAATTCGAGTCAAAAGCTCGATAAATTAAACTCGATCTCGAGCTTGACAGATTTTTTTTTGTCGATGCTAGTATTCCCTGCCACAAGTAGTGGCGAGCCCGTCCAACTGAATAGTTTCTCTCTTTCTGGTCCTTGTCCACTTCAACCATTTTGTCACGTATTTTTGTATGCCAAACTAGACTTATATATATACTTATATATATATACTTAGGAGCATGTTTGAAATACAACTAGCCTATGTGACCGGCTGGGGTGAGTACATGAGCATGTACAGGAGTACATGAATATCGGTACGGTTTAGAGCCTGCGTGCACGATGCGAGGCCTAAGCTATCTACATGAATATAGTAACCGGATTTGGTCACATAGCTAGTGTATTTCCCCACCCGACACAAGTAAGTACGAGAACAGGAAATACAGGGGTACAAGATATCGTGCCATGGCGTTTCACAAGAAAGGTACAAGATATGTAAATGCACAAGACCGTAGAAAAGTACTTGCCTTGCTCCGGGAAGGTACAGGTAATCAGTGGAGCTGGATGTCCTCCTAGTTTATTAAGTACAAGTGGGTTAATATCTAAATGAGCTCTAGCTAGTTATGTGATTCCTAATAGAATACATTCTTTTTAATCTCCTATTCAAAATTAATACAAATCAATTTAAAAGAATACTAAATCCACTCATAGGTTGTTCATAAAGTATTACCCCAAAATTATAGGGAAACCTCATTTGACAGTTTGCCTATATCACAATTGAATTTGTAACTAGCTTAACTGAAAAATGAAAAACATTAGACCACTCTTTAAATTAGGTTTAATGACTGGTACAATTATCCAAGTCATAATGACTATAGATTGGTTTAGAGGATATATAACAAAAAATACATGTTTTCCTATCCCTTACCAAAATTCAACATTAGGACAGTCCTTACTGAAACCTACTACCTATCTCATCCATCCCCAAACCCTTCTATCCACAACATAAGTTGCAAAGCTTCCCAGACATTACTCACTAGAGGTCAGCCACCAATACATTCAGGTAGGATATTCCAGTCAATACTAATACTGGTAAGCATCACAAGCCTACTGAACTTGATTGCAACTAAACCATATATAGGGACAGCAGTACTGTTATTGAACCATGATCCTAATTGACTAACAGGAATGAAAATTGGCTCAGACAAGGGTTTGAGCAAAACTCAGTTTGCAGGTCCATAGCTAAACAGGGAGTTAAAGAACAACTACCAACCATGAGTGGTCCTAAATCAACCTCATCAATCCGAACCATTACTCAGTTCTGGATCTGAGAATCCTATGATAACAGAAAATTCAAAATCAACGAGACTGAGCTCTGAAATCAGGAAAAGAAGACTAATCCATCAATCAGTGAACTGAACTTGGGATACTCACATCATAATTTATTCGAACAAGATAGGCTACAGGAAAATTTAATTTGTGAAGGTGTAAACGAAAGTTTTAAAAACAAAGACATATGGAGTCTAATCCCCGATTAAAATTCAACCATAAACTGTTATCATCATACATCAATACGGATGCAAATAAAAACATCAGTGTTATGCAACACTCGACTACAAAACTTGTTCTCGCATTCATAAACAATGCTGAAAAAAATACCACACAGGAAATCCTCCCTGCACCCGACACCCAGGTTCATTAACTTACCAAGACAATGTATATGAATCTCCAGGTTCATCACTGGACCAAAACACTGATATGAACTCTCAGGTTCATCACTGAACCAAAACACTGATATGAAGTCTCAAGTTCAGTGACAAAACTCTGATATGAAGTCTCAAGTTCAGTGACAAAACACTGATATAAAATCTCAGTTTCATCACTTGAACTAAGATATTGCATATATAATCTCAGATTCATTAAACTGTACCAACTTGCTAACAACTGGAAATTTGTTCATCCATAGTTGAATTGCAACCATCCCCTAGTCGACACACACACACTATAAATCACTATGATAGAGAACGAGTCCATAAAGCACGAGGACAACATAATATCTGAGAATGAAAGATTAATCCTCAACGAATAAGCTTCCCTGAAGAGTCGACCACGTATCCTGAGTTTCGCTCGGCAAAATCGTATACTCTGTGAAGCATTTTGTCGAACAGGTACCGATCATCAACAATCAAACAATAACTCAAACAAATATGAAAATTCTTGCATCAGAAAATAACAAAAGGATTCGAAAACCACAATCGTACACTCATAATTCAAATCTGATCCAAACAACTTGTTATTCATAACCGATCCGATCCCCTTCGTCATCCCAACAACTATCAATCAAGATCAAAGAATTGAAATCAAAAGTCTAATTCCACAGCAGGAGTATTTAGAGTAGATGAATGATGTCACTCACCAGAGTTCGTGATCTAGGTCGGATTAGAGAATTTGGTCGATCACTCAAACTACCAATTGGACACTCCAGATCAACAATCGGCAAGATCGACCACTTAGCAGAGAATTTCAATGATTCACAGACTCTCTGGATTCAAAATCAAATCTAAGAAAACAGAGAAGATCAAGAATGCGAATAAATTTCCTACAAGAGTTTGAGCGCTCACCTGAATGGAAGCACAGACGAGATCAAGGAATTAATGAGAAGAATCGTCGAGAACTGGGGATCTGCTATCGAAGCAAGGTCGTCGTGCCGCCTTGTCGTCCGCAAGAATAATCGCCAAGCCAGGGTCAGCCGAGGCCTAGTTGACGCTGTACTTGGAGTGGCTCCTTCTCCTCGTAGTTGATTGCTGGTGAGATGAGTATCAACTCCAGAGGAAGAGAATTGAAGAAGAAGTTGTAACAGAAAGTATGGAGGAATGAGCCTCTGTCGAGTTTAAATAGGCCGTTGGGAAATTTGAAATGCATAAAGTTTGGAGGGAACATCATAGGAATTTAGTAAATTTGAGATTAGCTGCTACTCCTGATATAAGAAAAATTCAAACCAAGCCTTATCATCCTATGGGCCCGACCATGGAGGCCCAGGCTACATAGAAGTTAACACAGTAATGGCCCTAAAAAAAACAAATTAATTCATAAAAATTTTATTAGACCAAACAAAATTTATTGTATATATTTATTTTTAAAATATTGTATTGAATTATTTTGGGGAAATGGGGTTACATACACTGACTCAATTGGACTCAAACTCGCTTTTGGAGAACTTTTGAGCTGTTCTTAGGTCCAGTCTTGGTACTCATTCAAGCCTAGCAGGTAGGAGCTTGGACAAAGATTTCAAGTTCGAGCCAAAAGCTTGATAAAACTCGATGTCGAGCTCGGCATATATTTTTTGTCGATGCGCATATTCCTAGAAAATGTCACAGAGGGACTCTTCCACCTCCTCTCTCCTCTTCCGCCTCTTTCAGGTCAACATCTGTGTCCACTTCAGCCATTTACCCCATGAATTTTTTGTATGCCAAACTAGACTTAATTGTTCACTATATGATTTAACTAGTAAATATATACCAAGTCTAAGAAAGAAAACATTGTAGTTACCTTTTTAGGGTTTTTGGAATATAAGTCCCCCAAATTTAAAGCATATTTTTAATAAATGACTCCTCCGATTACGTTTGAATTAGTTTAACCCAACGTACCAATGGTTAAGCTAATTAATAAATGATTTTGACCATGATCTATATATATTCAACCTCCAAAATCTTCATCCCCTTTTCATTTCTAATCATTTTGTTCAAAGAAAAGGAAAACCCTAAAATCTTCTTCCATTAAAACCAAGTTCTTCGATTATGGTAATTTAGAGGAGAGCCTCAATCATTACATCAATACCATATGTAACTCAACTACAACAAATTTTGCAATTTATCATGGGAACTGTATGTCCTCCAAATAAAGTTGACTTTACACCATTTACCTTTGTTTTTCATTCATTTTTCACTTAAGTATATGTTCTATTAAAACATATTGCATGATCTCTAAACAAATTTGACATTGTGTGAGAAAAGAAAGAAAGAAAGAAAGAAGAAGTTGGATATGATGGGAAAAGTTTGTTTGTTTTTTTTTTTTTTAAAAAAGAGCGGATATAGAGAAGCCCAAGGAGAAGTCTTTCTAGAAATATTTTTTCGATGAGGAAGTCTTGAAGAAGAGAGGTCGGATAAATTTTAATTTTAATGGAGGTTGGTTATAAAGATGATATATTTTTTTAGGGTTTGAAATTCAAGTAAAGATGATATTAATGGAGGGGATGGTTACTTCATAAATTTAAACTATTATTGGGGATAAATTGGTCAATACATGTTGGTCGTAAATTTATAACAAAATATTTAACTTAATTTTTTAACCGGGAGTATATTAACTCAATATTTTAACCATGAGTATATTTTAACTATTATTGGGGTTAAATCTGGTAGCTGGGTTAATTTAACCGGGACTATATTAACTCAATTCTTGTATTGATTTGAGAGACATTTTTGGCAATTTCATGAGATTTTGAATTTTTTATTATGACACAATAGATTTGGGAGACATGCATGCAAGGAACAGTAACTTTTTTTTTTAACAAACAACATGTTCATTCTTATTCTTTTCTTTATCAATTCACTATACAAAGGCAACAAATTCCATACAAGTAATTAATCTATAAACCTTCCCTTTTCATACAAATAGGCTTTATATGTATAGCGTAGACCCCACAAGACTAAACCTGCATTTTATGGTATGAAGAATATGTTGTATCCCTATCCTTCACATATATGTGATGTCTACATATAGACCAAACACAGGAGTGCCCTAGAAGCAGGGAAATTGTTGCAACAACAATACATTGTAGAGACAACACACAACATTTCCATCAGAAATATGTTATGGTTGCTATGCCTTCAAGTACCAAATATATCGAATTATCAATACAATAATAAATCCATGCATATGATATGCCATTATGTGTATACTTTGTACGTAGATTATATGCAACCAACCTAGAATTATGTAGAAGAAAGAAAAGTTTGGCGAGACATCATTTTTCTCCTTTTAGAAAAGACCGTCACCAACCCTAAAATCACTAACATGACAGAAATTAACAAGTTTGAACTCTACAGTTTCACTACACCACACGAACACATCCATAATATCGACCGGTAGCTAAGGAAACGGACGAGTGCATTTGTCACATCGACTGTTAATGAGGAAATGGAGAAGAAAGAAATCACAATCTGGGCGGAAGTCTTTGCTTTGGCAGCACTCTAAAGATTGAGGTCCAACTGTATTATTTCCTTTGACGAGAGGAACTCAATTTTCAACATGATTTCTTGTGTATAAATATGTGCACGTCCAGCCAAGCTTCTCCAACCACAACAACGAACACCTTCTTTTCTCATTAGAATTTGTCTTGTCAAAGAGATGGGCAAGCACATTCTCCATCCGGTTGTTAGCATGCGTGCTGTTGTTGTATGCTTTCTCGCTATGAGCACATTGCTACTGATCTTGCCGGAGCTAGCAGTAGCTCAGCAAACCAGCGTCACAAGACACTATAAGTTCGACGTAAGTTGTCTAGCCTTCCTCCATATTTGTATGTGTTAGAATTCTTCTTGGATTGTCAAGAACATGTTTGCACACTTAGAGTATGCTACTCTAATTAATGAACTAAAATGATATATATACACAGATTAGAATGACCAACGTGACGCGATTGTGCCACACGAAGAGTATCGTGACCGTGAACGGGCAGTTTCCGGGACCTAAAATCATTGCCAGAGAAGGCGACCGGGTCATCATCCGGGTGGTTAACCATGTCCAACACAATGTCACCTTGCATTGGTACGAAGAAGTTCCAATATCTATACTATTATATAATAAACTTTTCTTTCTAAATTTACTTTTGCATATATTTACTAATTAAACTACTTATTAAACTTAATAGGAAAAGCCATTATTTAATATTCCTAAATAGTATTGAATAATATAAAGTAGTTAAGGGATTTGTTTACTATTTCTAAGTAGTCTTAGTAAAAATTAAAATAATTACAATAATTGTATTTTAATATTTCTAATAATAATCTATGAAATACATACAATGCACATGCGTCTATACTAAAATAGACTTGTTGGAAAATTAAGTTCAGGATTTGGTAAACGAAACAATTTTGCTAGTTAATTTTCCTATCCTGGGTTCAATACAACTACTTACGCTTCCATATATAGCAAGAAACTTAATTAGTAGTATATTAAACTTAGGATTATTAGCACATTTAATTTGAAGATGCTAATGGCTGGTGTGGATTCTTGGTGCATGAGTTTTGTGAAGGCATGGGATCCGACAACTGCTAAGTGCATGGGCGGACGGGCCATCGTACATAACCCAATGTCCGATCCAGACGGGGCAGACTTACGTCTACATGCAACTTCACGATCGTTGGGCAACGGGGAACTCTCTGGTGGCACGCTCACATCTCTTGGCTAAGGTCCACTCTCTATGGAGCCATTGTCATCCTCCCCAAGCTCGGAGTCCCCTACCCATTCACCAAACCCTACAAAGAAATTCAAATCATCTTTGGTAATAAAATTTTTATAAATGATGCTATATATATCACAAGTATATATATATCATGTAGAAGCTTACCAATGTTGGTCTTAAATTCTAGGTGAGTGGTTCAATACAGATACTGAGGCCATCATTAGCCATGCACTGCAGACTGGTGGGGGGCCTAACGTTTCTGATGCTTACACTATCAATGGCCTTACTGGACTACGCTACAATTGCTCTTCCAAAGGTATTGTAACCTATCTTGCACAAAGACGGACACAAATTTAAATTCGGACACAGTACAGAGATACGGGATGCACGAACATTTTCAAACAACTACAAAAGTGGTCACCTTTGTTTCACTTATCTATGTGTGTCCAACTTAGAGTATAAAAAACCCACATGATATCTTGGTTGAAAGATTTTGGTTCAAGTTATTGAATGACGACCTAATACAATTAGGGTTTTTAACAGATACCTTCAGGCTCAAGGTGGAGCCAGGAAAGACGTACCTCCTTCGCCTGATTAATGCTGCACTCAATGAAGAGCTCTTCTTTGGCATCGCCAACCACACATTGACTGTCGTCGAAGCCGATGCGGTATATGTTAAGCCCTTCGACACAGAAATCCTAGTCATCGCGCCAGGCCAGACCACGAATGTCCTCCTCCACACCAAGCCGGACTTTCCTGGTGCCACATTTCTCATGATGGCTAGGCCGTATGTCACCGGCTTCGGCACCTTTGACAACTCTACCACTGTCGGAATCCTCGAGTACCGAAACCCTAGTATGTCCTCCAACAAGAAGATCCCACTCTTGAAACCATCACTCCCATTTCTCAATGACACCAATTTTGTTACAAATTTTACAAATAAGTTGCGTAGCTTGGCTACTGCACAGTTCCCCGCCAATGTGCCGCAAAATATCGACAAAAAATTCTTCTTCACTGTTGGATTGGGTGCAAGTCCATGCCCAAAGAACCAGACCTGCCAAGGACCCAACGGCACCAAATTTGCTGCTTCGGTCAACAATGTCTCTTTCACAATGCCAACCATAGCCCTGCTCCAAGCACACTTCTCTGGTCAATCAAGTGGGGTCTACTCTCCAGATTTTCCCATAATCCCCTTGAGTTACTTCAATTACACCGGAACCCCTCCCAACAATACGTTTGTGGGAAATGGGACTAAAGTGATGGTATTGTCGTTCAATTCTACTGTGGAACTGGTGATGCAGGACACTAGCATTCTTGGGGCAGAGGCTCACCCACTTCACCTCCACGGGTTCAATTTCTTTGTGGTTGGACAAGGATTTGGAAACTATGACCCCAAGAAGGACTCGACTGGGTTCAATTTGGTGGACCCTGTCGAGAGGAACACTATAGGCGTGCCGGCTGGCGGTTGGGTTGCCATAAGATTCCGTGCTGACAATCCTGGTGAGCTATTTGTGCATGTTGGTTTAAGTTAGGTTGATATTTACACTTTTTTATCTTCTTGTTAGCAACTCCACGTGCAACTCTAATATGTTTGTTATCTTACAGTCATATTTTCTTTTGGAAATTGCAGGAGTGTGGTTCATGCACTGCCACCTGGAGATCCATACAAGTTGGGGATTAAAGATGGCATGGTTGGTCTTAGACGGAAATCTTCCTAATCAGAAGCTTCCTCCACCGCCTTCTGATCTTCCAAATTGCTAAACATTTTTCTTTCGATCATATTGTCAAAATCTTTCATTTTTGTTGTCTACTTTGCTATTGTTTCTCTAAACAATTTTTTTGAACTTTTCTTTATTTGGGTTCTTTGGGAGGATTAATTTGACGGTCTCAGAAAGATGGAAGATTTTTTTTTTTTCGCACCTAAAACTGAGAATACTCTTTGAGAGAGATTTAATTGGAGCAAAGATTCGAGAATATGTAACTTGGTTGGAATTTTGTGACTTTTCTTTATCAATAAAGATTGGCTTGGTATATATATATTTTTTTTACTCCTTCAAAATTTTCTTTCATCTCATTTATGACAAAGAGTCGACTTATTCAACTCATCCGTTTACCTTTATTAGCCAAATAAAAAAACTCATCCGATTAATTTGTGTTCCTAAGACATGCATGTCTTCAAGCGAACTAAAAAAGCAACTTTTTGAATTGTAGGTCATAATAGTCCAAGTTAGTTATATATCATGCACATGATTGTTAAGTATAAATGGACGACATGCGAAGGTTTGTTACTTTCAAAAGGGGGTGATAAATCAATGTATATAAGTGTATAAAAATATATAAAAATAAATCTTTAAAATAAAAAATAATAAGTGTATAAAATAGTTCAAGGTATTTAGGGGTGAAAGTATGTTTAGCTCAGAATATTTCAGTACAAGTTAGCCCAAAAAATTAGGATGTTTGCTCTGATTGCTTACTATGTCTCCACAATGAAGAACATTGAAATGGACTATCCACTTTGCGTGTGATAGTGTCTCTAATGATTAGATTTTTGTTGTTCATGATGTTAATTTCTTCTCATAAGTAACATGTAGACATAGTGACGAAGCGGCTTACAAGAATTCAGCTTATGTATTGGAGAGATTTTAGTCATTCGCTATCCTCATGTAGTTTTAATTTGTTATAACAAATCAATATGGATGGATAGCTCCTTATATTGATTTTTATTTTTGAATAAATTTTTTATAGTCTAGATATTGACAATTTTATTTTGGTAAGATTCTCTCTCTCTCTCTCTCTCTCTCTCTCTCTCTCTCACGATATATATATATATTTTTTTATCTCTCACTATATATATATATATATATATATATATATATATATATATATATATATATATATATGGTCGTTCTACAATACATCCGCTAGAAATGGATGTATCGATACATCCCAAATTTGGACCGGTAGATGTTGATCCAATGGTTCAGATTGAATAATAGTGTAGAAACATCATTTAATGCTGATTTAGACTTTTGACCTGTTGGTAACTTGCTTTAGCAGGTAATTCTTCACTTTAATTTTTCAATGAACACCCTAAATTAACTCATATTTACTCTCTCTTTCGTCCATCCAATTTAATATTTCATAATTTTTTTTTTGGTTACAGGCCGTCGTGGTGGTGGTGTTGGTGGTTGTGGTGGAAAGAGAAACAGAGATGAAGAAGGAAATAAGAATCGGTTCGGATCGCGTCGAACGTCGTCGAGCACTCCTAGAACAACGAGGAGTACCAGCTGCGCCGAGAAGAATCGGTCCGCTTCGCGTCGGACGTCGTCGAGACCTCCTCGAACAAGGAGAAGTACCAGCGGCGCCGCTCTAATTTTACTGTCCATGCCATTGTCAGAAATTTTATTTTTCATTTAACAATTTAATGTTTTGTTAATAAAGCTACATGTCATGGTGGTGGTGGTGAACTGAGGAAACCTGCTTCTGAGGTCGGGCGGATTATTTTTTTAACTTTTCTAAAGATAATATTTTCGATGAGAATATTTTTTTGGACGGAAAATGGCCATTCTCTTTGCTTTTAACACGGAGAATGGCCATTCTCTTTGCTTTTAATACGGCGAATGGACGGAGAATGGCCATTATCTTTGCTTTTAACACGGCGAATGGACGGAGAATGGCCGTTCTCTTTGCTTTTAACACGGAGAATGGCCATTCTCAAGGAGAATGGCCATTCTCTGTTCCTTTAACATGGAGAATGTGGCCATTCTCCGTTCTTTGAAAACGGAGAACGGAAAAGTATGGTACATTTAGGACTGAAAATGTTCAAGTATCTCATATTTTTTTTCACAAAATATTTACAGTATTTTTAATATCATTTACCATAGTACATTCATTTAATATTAAATCATTTTCAAGAAAATCCGAATATCATTTTATCAGGCTTCCACTGTATGGCTGAACAAAATTTCTTGCGAATGTTTGAATATAATTAACCTACTATCAAAGAGAATTTTTCTTACATTACATTATGCATTACACTGGCATCGACTTCATACTGATGGCATCGATGTACTGATGGCAAAAACAAGGGATGAACAGGCAGGATTACAATTATGTTTCAGCAATAACAAGAGATGAACAGGCAGGATTACAATTTTGCTTCAGCAATAACAAGGGATGAACATGCACTGGCATCGAATTCATACTGATGGCATCGATGTAATATTTTTTTACAGAAAGCAAAACACATTACAATCAAATAAAGTTTTAGTGATCCCAAGAATGCATCCGTAATGAGGCCACCTATAAATCCTAGGAATGCACCCAGGACTCATAAAATCTGTGATGGGCATCTGCAAATCAAAGGAATACACCAAAATATCAATATCATCTATGAAGGCCAATTGCCAACCAAATAAACGTTTCAACCAAAAAATCATAATCAAATTAAGTATACTTCATTCCAAGTCCAATAAACTGCATAATTCACGTTACAGTAATCTGCCCAATCCACGTTAGTAATTCAACATAGAACCTGCATAATTCACAATACAATAATCCAAATAAATATCAGACCTACTCTAAATTCAAGACCATATTATATTTTCAAAATAAATTACGAACTATGCACTTAGTACAAGCGAAAAGTTTAGTCTTAAAATATTTTAAACACAAAATTTAGTTTGACCGCCATGACCAACAAATATTCAGAACCATATTACAAGTCAAATATTACTTCCAAATTGAAATAAGAGACATTCAAAACTCAAAAGATGAATCTTCATAGCCATCTCCATCTTCTTCTTCTTGTTTTTTTTTCCCTACTTCTTCTTCTTTCTCAAAATATCCTTCACCTACACCTTGAGGGACGGACTAAAAAAAATTATAGTCAGTATGGACTCACTGTATATGTAAAAATGACATCCAGAAACATAAATAGAAGTATCAAAGTGATGACTAGCATTAAAGTGTCAATGTGCACAGTGTGTATTTTTATATAAGAGTTTGGGCTAGCCCCATTTACATTCTTCACGAGGAAAGAAAAATCTTATTCTTGGTCAGCAAATTCAACCTCTATCTGGTTAATCTTATCCAGAATCAATTTTTGGTTGTCGGATATAGTCTTCATCTCTTTGAAGACATTCTCAAAGTTTGCAGCAACAAAATTGTATAGATCATCAACCATGTCCTTAGTATTTTTGATTCCATAAGTTGATGGTTTTCCAGATGTTGATGGTTTGCTTGCAGCTGCTGCCCGTTTTCCAAACATTCGAGTAAAGGTTAGTTTTCTCATGGGGCCTTTGTTTTTAATATAAACATTCCCTGCTAAGCTTGGGACAGAATGTTTATTAGCCATCGAGCATACAAATCCTCCGAAAGGGAGAGCTGTCCTTGCAGTTGGTTTTTCCACGAGATGCATCATTCTACTGAACATGTAGGAACCTATATCCATCCTTTTTTTCTTCCCCATATAATAAAGAAATTTTACTCTCTCGGGATGGATGGAAAACTCATGTCCAGTAGGGTTGAGTGTTTGAGATACGTAGGCATGCAACAATTTATACAAAATTTTTAATTGATCTTTGTATACATTTTGAGGGGTCTTGGCACCCATTGAAACACCTGTAATCTCATGAATTGCATCCGTCATGAAAACATTATCAATATCTTTCATATCAAACTCAGGAACTGGATCAAATCCATAAAATTCGTTGATGACAGCAGTATTTACCCTAATCAGTTTCCCTCTCAGAAACACCAGTGGTTGATCATCTTCTTTTTCTTTAATTTCAGCCGGAAGATTTGAGTAAAATTCTCTTACTATTGTTCGAGAGATTTTCTTAAGACAGGATTTGTTCAGTTTCTCCAATTGATAGAATTTCAATATATCCAGGAAAGCTTCGTCTTCGATATCATCCATCTTAATTGATCTTTCAGGCATAACAGCCGTTTTCTTAAAATATTTAATGTAAATCTTCTTAGTTTTAGAGTCTTTAAATTTTTTTACCTCCTCTCCAGCCTGGGACTTATTTGATTATTGCTCTTCCTCTTCATTTTTCTCTTCTGATGAGGATACAAAATCCACAGAGTACGCTGATGACTCTGTATCCGTTGCCACCTTAGCCTTAACTTGAGTACGCCTTCGATCTTCATAAGTTGAGTCTTCCGACGACTCTGTATCAAAGATAGATTTTTCGGTCTTTGTCGAGCAATGAGTATTTTTAGCCTTTTTTGCACGTGGCTTGGCTGCCGCCTCCGCTTTCATCGTCGCTGCCGCTGCCGCTGCTTCCGCCGCTGCCCTTTCGGCCTCTGCCATAGCGACCATAATCTTGGTTTTCGTCGCCCTTGCAAGTTCTACCCTTCGGGCCTGTATCGCATCCCTTTGTGGATTCTTCCCCTTCGGCGACGGTCGTTGTTTCTTCGGCGGCATTTTGATTAGAAGAGGGTTTGGGAGAAGGAAGAGGGTTTAAGAGAAGAAGAGAAAAAATTCGACCGTCTTATGTGACCTTGGAAAGTGGAAAAAATTAGAATAGTTTTGAGTCTTAAATTAAATTTATTACTATTATTACTAGTATAAGACGGTCGAATTTATTACTATTAAATTTAAAAAATTACTTTCCAAAATTAAATTTATTACTATTATTACTAGTATATATCCATGTGAAATCACTACATAAATCTTTGGAATTTTGAGACCCTAATTTTAAAAACTACTTTCCAAAATTAAATTTATTACTATTATTACTAATATATATCCACGTGTTCCGTATAAATTATTGAAAAATTTGGCAGAAAAAATGTGGCAGAAACATGTTTATTTAAAAAAATTTGACAACATATTTAAGAATGTGAAGTTTAATCTCAATATTTCCATTTTTCGAATATTTGATTAAATTTTTGAAAATAAGAAGACTATGTACTTGAAAAGAGTAAAATTGAAACACTCAAAGTTGTCCTCTATTTTACTTTGTAATCATATTTAAGATGGATTTGACGGCAAGATTGACGCTGGCAGCATAATCAATTCTATGACGTAACAAGTCATTGATAAGGATATCGTCGCTGATATATGGATTTGACGTAACAAGATTTGTTAATTATAAAGAGCAATGCTATAGTTAGCAAATGGGTGTAAGTTGTAAGAAGGTTGTAAAAGTTTGATTGTGGCCGAAAATAAATTGAGTTAACAAAATATTATATTTCATTAAATCCCAGCTTCGTCGTCGGAATATTCTCCGGAGAAGTATACAAGAGGAGGACAAAAAACTGTAAAAAATGAAAAAAAAAAGGTCTAGCCCTCACTGGCCTCGCGGAGGATCTCCGCAAAGTCCTGCAGGGTGCGCACACCCGCCCTATGGCACAGGCGACGAAACGCTTCCCTCTTCTCCAGAGAATCACGTTCCTCCGGAGTGATCGGCAACAAGTCAAAGTTGGGCGCCGGATGAAGAGGTCGAGCGATGACCTCCAGTGACAACCCGCAGGAGGTCAGGAAGTCCGCAGCCGCTGCCAGCCAGTCATGGGCCGGAGGCGGCACAGAGGATACTCCATGCGGAGAGGCTCGGCGACGACTGGAAGAAGACTCTGGCAATGGTTACCAACCAGATGATCTTTTTGGAGCCATGTTAAATGTGTAACCTACTCAGATGAATGGGACCCCTATGTATATATATACACGTTCCTAACCGACTCTTCCTATTCCTTATTGGAAGTTGGGGATATAATGCTACAGTTACAACTAAATGCTTACAACACTCTTACAACCTTCACCTATTGCTGACATGTGGGCCATGGCCCACTTGTCAGCAATGGGTGAAGGTTGTAAGAGTGTTGTAAGCATTTGGTAGTAGACTTAGCATTATTGATGTCTTTCCAGGCTTAGTTGGTTGTGCTGTTTGGCTTTTACATGGAAGGCCTAGGTTCGAGTCTGATGTTTGGGTTCTGTAGAATTTTTCTATTGTTAACATTTTTGGGTGCTATTATATGCTTTTAACTTAGTATGGAACAATTTTTGGGACTGTTAATGGCCATTCTCCGTTTCGCTAACACGGAGAATGGTACATCTAGGACGGAGAATTGTACATTTAGGACGGCGAATGGTACATTTAGGACGAAGAATGGTAAATGTAGGACGGAGAATGGTACATCTAGGACGGAGAATGGTCCATATAGGACGGAGAATGGTACATTTAGGACGGAGGTAGGACGGAGAATGATACATGTAGGACGGAGAATGGTACATATAAGACGGAGAATGGTACATTTAGGACTGTTCTGTAGGATTGTGAATTTTAAATAGTTTGGCTGTTTAGGTTTGTTTTGAATCTATATAAATTAGTTTTGAAGGCTCGTGAAGATAAATTAGTTTGGCTGTTAATGGCCATTCTCCGTTCCTCTAACACGAAGAATAGTACATTTTGGACGGAGAATTGTACATTTAGGACGGCGAATGGTACATTTAGGACGGAGAATGGTAAATGTAGGACGGAGAATGATACATGTAGGACGGAGAATGGTACATTTAGGACGGAGGTAGGACGGAGAATGATACATGTAGGACGGAGAATGGTACATATAAGACGGAGAATGGTACATTTAGGACTGTTCTGTAGGGTTGTAAATTTTAAATAGTTTGGCTGTTTAGTTTTATTTTAAATCTATATAAATTGGTTTTGAAGGCTCGTGAAGATGAATTAGTTTGGCTGTTTGGCTGTGTAAATAGATTTTAAAGGATTGTGAAAAAGAAACCAATATTTTCGTATCGATCACCATTAATTATGGTGAATGGCACTGATACCACTAATATGAGTAGAATTTACACCGCCAGAATTTATTTTGAATAAGGTAAAATCTGTGTTAAAAAATGGCGAAATCTCTTGGATATGATTACACTGAGATGTTGTATTAATGGTAAAATCTGTGTTGGGAAATGTCGAAATCTCAGAAGTGAGCCGTCTTAGGTGTCATTATATCACAGTCCATTTTATTTATAAAAAAATTAATCATGTAAAAAATTAGTATTGACAAAAGTAAAATTTTGTCAAAATGGAGAATAGAACTCATAAAAATATCTTGTATGTAGACTAGTGAAAAATATATATAAAGAAATACATGCATGCATGCATGCTAATGTTTTCACCATTCATCCCAGGAATGATAGAACATATCTAAATCATTATGCATCTCGTACACAGGTTCTCCTGGTACTGGGATTACATTATCAAAGGGTTTTTTAAACGTCTGTACTGAATAATAAATTTTCCAGAGTTCGTCGTCGAAGATCATGTTGAAGCACCCACGTATGTCGAGCAGGCGAAGACCCTTGCAGTTGCATATGATAGATCGCAGCGTGTCTCCATATGTAGGTGCTCGAGATGCGGCATCGAATCAGCCACGGCCTTTTCCTCCGCCTCGTTTTTCGTGTCCAGCACGAACATGTTCCTGAGCATGAAATCCGAAGGGGGCATGTTCCTACTCAGCTTGACCAGACGGCGGAAATACTTTCCGACAAAAAATATTCCAATCGACGTGATATAGAGGCAGTAGCTAATGTCGAGTTCTTCTAGCACAGGGAGAAACGCCAAGTGTCTCACAAAAGTTTCATCACTCACGTCGCACTTCAGAATGTGCAGCACCCTTAGAAATTTCCCACTGTATTGTAAAAATAAAAAAATATCAATAGAAATTAACAAAAGTATACGTAAAATTTTGTAATAGAAAAAATAAAGAATTAGAATAAGACCAAATAAAATTTTGCACTGGCCTTAAACATGCAAAAGAGAAGGCTGCTTCGTCGAGCTTGTACGCGGAGAGGGAACCTAGATATCCCTTACTGCGAGCCACGAGCTTCATTACGGTCAAACTAATCTCAGCGGTTTGCTGGGTCCTCCGGCACCACTGTACCAAGTCGACGTTAGACCAATAGTCTAAGGGACCGTTGAGCGCCTTCCACCACGAACGGCAAACTGGGGCCACGTTGCACATTACCTCGTCCGCCGGCATCCTCCGACAGTACCAGTATCATCGAGAGAATCTCGGTAGGGATGACGGCCCATCCGCTGCAGTTGATCTTGCTCCTCTCCATTGCGACTGTTCTTCTTCTTCTTCTTTTTTTCTTTGTTTCTCTCTAGTCGGATGGGTTCTCTTCTTTTGAAAAGGCTATTTAACCCCTCGTTTAGGGGGGTGTAACCCGCTCGTGGAGGGGTGTGACCGAACAAGGCACGAATCTATTAGGAAATAACGGTAATGTCACTGTATTAATATTAGCAATTAGTCGTTTGGGCTCCCAACATATTTGGGTGATGTCATCTCCCATTATGATCCAAATTTTTGTAATGTTAATGTTAATGCTAATGCTAATGTTAATGTTAATGTTAATGTTAATGTTAATGTTAATGTTAATGTTAATGTTAATATTAATATTAATATTAATATTAATCTTAATATTAATTAATATTAATTTAATATTAAAATATTTATTTACTATTAATGTTAATTTTAATATTAGTTTTATTGTTAAATTTTGTCATGTCAGCTGTCATGTTAGCAACCATGTCATATGCCACATAATGGAAGATGCTATCACCCAAATTTTTTGGAGCAAATATCATTTTTGTAATATTAGTTTTAATTATATTGTAAATTTTAAATTAACAGAAAAGCCAATGTAGATTTAATATTAATGCTACTATAAATTTTTTTTCGATCGTGCCTCGATACTTACGTTTGTCGACCGAGTTACCGTCTTCATCATTATCAAGTTTTCACCCGAATCATCGTCCTCGCTGGGGCGTGATGCCGCATTTAATATGGAGTTACGCTCGTGCAAGGCAAGATAACAGATTCACAATAGTGTTTATAGCTCAAATTGATAACATAAGCAGCGGAAGGAAAACGTAGTATACAACAAGAATCTCTTTTATTGATAATGAACTGAAGGTTACAATGGCTCTGAATAGCCCAACTTAACATGCCAATTAGCTACAACGCTCATGATCTCTCTAGCTCACAAAGGAGTACATTGTTCCATACATTATGCCTCTTTATAGCCAACAAGTAGTCTTCGGCTGAACATCTCCATGTCGTAAGTCCGAACGCCAATGCGGTAGCTCCTCTTGAACGCTAAGGACTCCATGCCTCGGCACGTCCAAGCCGAGCCCCACCTCGAGCCGAACATATCCTGAACTTGTCCACTACCGTGTCCCTGCGGCAGATACAGTTAGACATAATCTTAACATAAACATAGTGATCGTGCTCATCTATGTCCTATTTTGCCTAGCCTGCAAGGTTAGAACTTTACATAAGAAATCATATCATTTCACTCAACCAACCAACCGTAAACTTAAACATATGCATAAGGGTGGCAGGCCCTGCGCCTGCACCCAGCGCTAATCTCAGTCCATCGGCCCTATCTATATGAAGGTCACGGTGTTTCGTACCGTAATGCATCTTTGGCATCCTTATGTGTAAGACTATGATCGCTTCGATACGGGATGCTAGCCCAATATCCGAAGGATCCCAAACTTACTGATATCATAGCTTATTACAACACTGGACGGTCGTGGCCCGTCCTAATGATGTGCACCATAAATACCATACATAATTCCTGTAGAACCCTAGAGGGGGGGGGGGTGAATAGGGTAATTAAAAATTAACTACAATAATTGATGCAATAAGGACAATTGAAAGTAAAGAGTTGAAAGATCAAACGCAAACGCAAGGATGTATCCTGGTATCCTCTTTTGAGGCAGTCCAGTCCCGAAACTCTCTCCGGCTTTAATCCACTATTTAACCAAATAGTACACACGAGTTTGGATCCGAAGAACTCGCCAACTTCAACACGAGTTTGGAACCGAAGACTCGCCAACTTCTACACACGAGTTTTCTTACGAAGGCTCGCCAACTTCAAACAAAAGAGAATGAGAACTTGTTGATCTTCTAACACGTGAAGATCGAAATGTACAACTCTTTAATACTCTAGCACTTTGGGAGAGGATGACAATGAAAAGCTTGGAAGAGTATTAATGGTGGAGCTCTTGGTTGTTGGAAAATTTATGGAAGAGTTGGTAAGAAAGCTCAAGAGAGAGAGAGCTTCCTTTTATAAGAGAACCAAGAGTTGGTGGCATTTAATGCTCTGATTACAGACAGACCGACATGCCGTCGGTATGCAGCGGCATACCGTCGGTATACCGGTCAAATAGTAACGGTCATATTAATGACCGTTTGAGAGCATTAAATACGGCCATTAATGCTAGTCAGAGCAATTCGAAAACCAAATATTTGAAATTCGGTATATCGCCGCTATGCCGGAGCATGTCGCCGGTATGCCGACAATTTGTCACAGCAAGTTTTGAGTTGCTAAAAACGGTATACCGCCGGTATGCCGGAGCATACCGCCGATATGCCGCTCTGTAGCTATTTGAATTTTGACTTGTTCTTTTTACTGTCATCCGTCCTTAGGTGTTTACAGATATACCTAGACCAGTACAGACTCGAAGACTCTAAGCAGGAAGACGCCGTCTTATGCAGGGAACGCCGGTAACTGCTACAGTCTTCAAGGAAGAAGGAGAAAGCTCTTGAACGGAAGAAACCCATGTAGTAGATCTTCTGAGAATATATGAATCTGAAGAACAGAAGACTAAACTACGAAGATGCTGTTAATTACTCAAAATAAAATATGCCAACAAACTCCCCCATTTTGATAATTGACAAAATAGAGAGATAGCATCTTCAGGGAGTAGCTCCCCCGTAGGTAGATAGCTCCCCCTCAATATGATTTCTCCTCCTTTGTCACTTAGTCAAAGATGGGGATAATCAATAGAAACAGTGCATAATAAAAAAGACACGAGTATATGAAGAGAAGCATGCATTAATATATATAAGTAGGAAGTGAATACATGCTGGACCCATACATATCATAGTAATAAAATAAAAGACTCTCCACAACGAGAGCCGGACACTAGAGACAACCATAGATAAAGTCCCCGAAGGACAGCAAACAACAAGTAACAACCACATACCGGTCCCCGAAGGACCACAAAGGACAATATAAAGACAAACACATAAAAACTAGAAACACTGAAAAACCGAAACCATCACCAAAAGGAAGTCCATCCCTAATCCTCAGTCGGATCATCATCATCATCACCCTGAGCCTGCTGGAACGCGCCAAAAGGATCAATGCCGTCAGGGTACATAAACCCATAGGCATTGGGGTCAGAGAAACGCGGGGCCGTGTACATGGGATCCTGAAGATTAAGATCCAGAAAGGCATCCCGGTCTTGCAGAGTGCGCTGAATAAAATACCCCTGATCGTGGAAACGAGACTGGATCAGGGTGCCAAGTCCACGAGTGTGGGCCCGCATCTGCTCCTCCGCCTGGACCATCCGCATATCAAAGTGCTGCTGAGTGAGCGGCATATAACGGCCCGAAGTAGGAGGGGTAGACGTGGGAGCAGCAGGAGTGGATGCCGGTTGCTCTTGGGAAGATGAGGCACGGGAAGTAGAGGCGCCAGCAAGGGTACGGGAGACAGCAAGATTTGAGGGGACGTCATCCGAGGAGCAGAGAGACAGGTCAACATGTTTGGCCTCCATAAGCAGAGTGATAAAAGAGCCATAGTAGAGATTCTGCTTCCCCGAAGGCAAGACACGCCAAAATTGCAGAAGAAGAGTCTTCGGGAAGGAGAATCGCTTCCGGGCATAGAGATGATACATGCAGACGAGGGCATCACCGGTGATTGCGTCATAATTCCTGCCCTTAGGAAATAGAGTATGGCACATGATCCGATGGAGCTCGTAGTAAAACGGCTCCAGCTGGACAGAGAGGGCCGGGATGGCAGGAGGGTTTGGACCCTTGCAGATGATACGACAGAATTCGTCGAAAGGTGACGCCGCCGAGGAGTTGAGAGCACCCAAAGATGGTAACGCTTCCCCTTTGTCCGGGATGCCTAAGATGTTCCCCACTTCCCGAGAAGTAAGACGGAAGTGGCGGTCATTGACCATAGATTGAATGGCGGATGGATCGTCGTCATCCTCTCGCATGTTGCAATAGAAAAGTCGGACAGCAGCGAGGTAGACAGGAATTTGGCACCGAAAAAGGGAGGAGAGACCGACGTCATCAAACAAAGGGACGTGACCGGGGAAGAGGTTCCAGTTGATCGCCCGTCCCTTGAACACGTTGTGATGGACGAAGTGCTGGAACCAAAGGTCGGCCGCCAGTGAGTTGGAGAAGACGCGTTGGTCATAGCCGGTAGGTAGCACCACTGGGATGAAGGGGTTGAACATGGAGGAAGAGGAGGATCGGGGGCGCTTAGGGTTTGCCATGTAGAGGAATTTGGTGCTTGGGTGTGGAAGAAGAAGTAGTAGAGAGGAGATGGAAGAAAGAAGGTTTTTTTTAAAGTAGAGGAGGAAGATGAAGAGATGAGTTTGAAAGGGGGTAGGGAGGGAACGGTTGTAGAGGAGGATTAAAGTGGGGAGATGAAAAGGTGATGGGATGAATTAATGAAAGTGGTGTAAAAAGAGGAGAGAAAGGGGAAAAGTGATTTGAAGAGTAATAAATAGGAAGGGAGTTGAGGAGATGGATAGTTAAGAGGGATGGGATGGATGAGAGGGAATAAAGATATGATAAAAAGAATAATGGAAGAGATATGAAAAAGTGGGCCCGGATCTCAGAGTACGTGTCCTGTCTGCCTCCATCCGGCATACCGGCGGTATGCCGACGTGTACCGACGGTATGCCGAGTTTCAAAACAGAACATAATTCTGCTTGGAAAAATGGCATGCCGCCGGTATACCGTAGTATACCGTCGGTGTGCCGACCGAATGGGACTATGGATCAAAGGACAAAATGCCTAGTTCACGGCAAAGAAAAGAGAAGCGATCTTCCGAGAGAGGCTTAGTGAAGATATCGGCTAATTGATAGGTAGTATCAATAAATTCAAGACGGATAGCTCCTTTTTGCTGATGGTCACGAAGAAAATGGTGTCTAATTTCAATGTGCTTCGTGCGTGAGTGACAAATTGGGTTTTTCGTGAGATTGATAGAGCTAGTGTTATCACATTTAATAGGGGTGCAAGAATGAGAAATGCCATAATCTAAAAGTGTTTGTGACATCCAAAGAATTTGTGCACAACAACAACCTGTCGCAATATACTTTGCCTCAGTGGTTGAAAGAGCAACAGAGTTTTACTTCTTACTAAACCACGATACCAAGGACTTTTCGAGGAATTGACAAGTGCCACTAGTGCTTTTGCGGTCAATCTTGCATCCGACAAAATCCGTATCCGAACAGCCGTGAAGCTCAAAGGATGAGGATTTCGGATACCAAAGACCCATGTTAATGGTGCCTTTGAGATAACGAAAAATGCGCTTAACGGCACTCAAATGTTATTCCTTTGGATTGGCTTGATATCGTGCATACAAGCAAACACTAAACATGATATCCGGACGGCTAGCAGTTAAATAGAGTAAGCTACCGATCATACCTCTATACTTACGAAAGTCGACCGATGTGCCATCTTCATCACCGTCAAGCTTTGTCGTTGTGGCCATAGGAGTCCTCATTGATTTGGATGAGTCAAGGTCGAAACACTTGAGGAGGTCCTTTGTATATTTTGCTTGATTGATGAAGGTTCCTTTAGGTCCTTGTTTGATTTGTAATCCCAAGAAGAAGGAGAGTTCACCCATCATACTCATTTCAAATTCTTCCTGCATAATTTTGGCAAATTCTACACAAAGTGTGTTGTTAGTAGAACCAAAAATAATATCATCAACATAAATTTGAACCAATAAGAGAGTCCCATCATGGGATTTAATAAAAAGTGTGGTGTCAACTTTGCCCTTTGAAAAATTGTGAGAAACAAGAAAAGAGCTAAGACGCTCATACCAAGCACGTGGAGCTTGTTTGAGGCCATAAAGGGCTTTATGGAGTTTGAAGACGTGATTAGGAAATTGAAAATCTTCAAAACCGGGAGGTTGTTTAACATAAACTTCCTCTTTAATAATACCGTTTAGAAAAGCACTTTTAACATCCATTTGAAATAGCTTAAAGTCATTAAAACAAGCAAAGGCACAAAGCATACGAATGGATTCAAGACGTGCAACCGGAGCATAGGTTTCGTCGTAGTCAATGCCTTCCTCTTGGTTATAGCCTTGAGCAACCAATCGGGCTTTGTTACGAGTCACTAACCCGTCTTCATTAAGTTTGTTGCGAAACACCCATTTAGTTCCAATAATGGGGTGATTGCTAGGTTTTGGGACAAGTTCCCAAATCTTGCTTCGCTCAAATTGATTTAGCTCCTCTTGCATAGCTATCATCCAAAATTCATCAAAAAAAGTATCATTAACATTTTTAGGCTCTATTTGAGAGATAAAAGCCACATTGGCACAAAGATCACGAGTGGCGGATCTTGTGCTAACACTTGAGGAAGGATCCCCAATGATAAGCTCCTTAGGATGATTGGTGACAAATCTCCATTCTCTTGGGAGATCCTTTGAAGGAGGCTCGAGAGGAGGAGACTCTTTAGATGGGGTCACAACTTCATTGTTAGATGAAGAAGGACGATCCTCAATAGAGGAGTTCTCCAACCCAAACGAGATGTCATCAATATCCTCGGAAGAGGAGAATGTAGAAGAGTTGAGTTCATTAAAAGAGACATTGATTGACTCTTCGACAACAAGATTTCTTTTGTTAAAAACACGAAAACCTTTACTATGAGTAGAGTATCCAAGAAATATTCCTTCATAGGCTTTTTCTTCAAACTTGCCTAGGTTATCCTTGGTATTCAAAATAAAACAATTGCAACCAAAAACTTTGAAATATTCAATAGAAGGAATTTTGTTGAACCAAAGCTCATAAGGAGTCTTCTTAGTAATAGGTCTAATTAAGACTCTATTAATAACATGACACGCCGTATTAACGGCTTCCGCCCAAAAATATTGGGGGAGCTTATATTGGTTTAACATAATCCGGGCCATGTCGCCAAGGGTTCTATTCTTTCTCTCCACAACACCATTTTGTTGAGGAGTACGAGGACAAGCAAAATCATGTCCAAAACCATTCTTTTCACAAAATCTTTTGAAATCAACATTATCAAATTCTCCTCCATGATCACTCCTAATTTTGTTGATAGAAAAACCTTTTTCATTTTGAACACGTTTACAAAAAGCAACAAATTCACAAAAAGTATCACTTTTGTAAGCAAGAAAAATAACCCAAGTAAATCTCGAAAAATTATCAACTAAAACAAAAGCATAAAGTTTGCCACCAAGGCTAGCTACTCTACTAGGCCCGAAAAGATCCATATGAATAAGTTGAAGGGGTCTAGTGGTACTCACAGAGTTGATGGATTTGAAGGATGACTTGGTCAACTTACTTCTCTCGCATTCTTCAGATACCATATCCTTTTTGAAAGGGATACTAGAAAGTCCTCGTACAAGCTTCTTGGAGGCGAGGCGAGAGATGGTATCCATGTTGGCGTGTCCAAGCCTCATGTGCCAAAGCTAACTCTCATCATTCTTTGCAACTAGGCACCTGTCATTGTTAGTACCTTCAACAAGATAAAGAACATAAATATTGTTTTCTCTAATGCCTTCATACACAATAGTTCCATTGGAGCTATCGGTAATGTAGCATTTGAGTTTAACAAACTTGATATCATAGCCATTATCGGTAAGATGGCTAATACTAAGGAGATTATGCTTGAGATTAGTAATAAGACATACATTATTAATACAAGGATAAGGAGGAGAACCGATATTATCATTTCCAATAATATAACCTTTAAGATTGTTACCGAAGGAGACGTGTCCTTCTTTCTTCATCGATAGCGTTGTAAAAAGTGAAGCATCACCGGTCATGTGCCGTGAACAACCGCTATCGAGAATCCACTTGCTTCTAACATGAGAAGGATTCGTCACCTACAACATAAGTTGAAGATGAACATTTTGGTACCCATGATCTTATGGGTCCATGAGTGTTAGTCTTAGGAACCCACTTAAGAACTCTCATGTCAACTTGTTTTTTTGTATAACAAAAGTTTGAAGTGTGACCGACCAAACCACAATAATTGCACATCAAAGAAGATTTAGAAGAAGAAGTGTGAGTGTTGTGCATATATGAGTTTCTAGTGTGAGAAGTTCTACCATGAGTGTTATGATGATAGTAAAAAGCATGATGAGAGGTGTTCTTCTTAACAAAAGGTCCTTTTCTTGTGTTAGAAAAGGAGTTGTGTGTAGTGTTCATGTAATGGTTATGCCTAGCATTGTGATGAGTGTGAGGGTGTCTTGGAGCATGGATGTGAGTGGTATTCTTATTACCTAAATTCTTACTTCGTATAAGAAGATCATTATACTTAATAGAAGTGGAATATTCTCTTCTATTAGCATCTTGACATTTGCGCATGACAAATTCATAAGAGCTTCTCATGGATTGAATCTCATCATCCTTTTTCTTGATGGTGTAAAGAGATTCTTGAAATTTGAGTCGCAAAGACTCTATTTCATCCGTGTCGGAAATAGGAGATTTTCCCTTCACATCAATAATGATACTAGAGAGCCTCTCTACTTCAAGTTGAAGAGCCTCAACCTCCTTAAGAGATTTCTTGTATTTATTCCGAACACCTTTGTGTTCTTCATGTAACTCAAGAATGGCTTTCTCCAAATCATCATAGGTAAGAGTGTTTAAGAAAAAATCATCAAGTACCTCATCGGTTGCCATGAGACAGACGTTGGCATTGTGTTTGCACTCCTTGTCATTGTCGGAGTCGCTCGCGTCGCTTTCACACCAAATGCTAGTGTTGGCGAACTTTCTGGAGGACGAGCTTCCCTTGCTAGGCTTCTCGTACTTGCTTGAGTCTTTTCGTATCATCGGACAATCCCTCTTGATGTGTCCGGGTCTTCTGCATTGATAGCACGCCGGGTCTTCTTCATTGTCCCATCTAGAGCGGTTGGCCTTGTTGAACTTTAAGAACTTCCGAAAGTGCTTAGCTGTGAGAGCTATTTCTTCATCATCGTCCGACTCATTGTCGTCGGAGCTATCCTTGGAGTAGGACCTTGATGCTTTGAGGGCAAGAGTCTTCTCCTTTTCTTTGGTCTTATCCTTCTCCTTCTCTTGAATGGAGGATTCCTCTTGGTCCTTCATGTCAAGCTCGTGAGTCATTAGCTTACCCATGAGGGTCTCTAGGTTCATGACGGTTAGATCGTTCCCCTCAATGATTGCGGTAGCTTTAGGACTCCAAGCTTTCGTCAATCCTCTAAGAATCTTCCTTATCTTTTCATGAGCGGGATATTCCTTTCCAAGAGAAGAAAGAGGGTTAATGATGTCACCAAAACGAGTAAACATGCTAGCAATAGATTCATCATGCTTCATTTTAAAAGACTCATATTCTTGCGTGAGTCTACTGATCTTGGATTCCTTCACTTGTGAAGTTCCCTCGTGTGTGACTTCAAGTAACTTCCAAATCTCATTGGAAGTCTTGCAAGTAGAGATTCGGTTGAATTCACTACTGTCGAGAGCACAGTAAAGAGCATTCATTGCCTTGGCATCTCGACAAGCAAGCTTCTTCATGTTTTCAGCAAGTGTTTCCCGAAGGGTGTCAGAAGTAATATCCTCAATAGCTCTAGAATGAGTAGGAAGACCATTTATCACGCAATCCCATAAATCGAAATCTATGGACTTTAGATAAATGTCCATCCTAATCTTCCAGTAGTTATAGTTGGTACCATCAAATAGGGGAGGCCTATTTGTGGAGTGTCCCTCATTGTGAAATGTGTTGATGCTAGGGTTAGAGGCCATGGATCACTCAAGGGTGTAAATCCAAATCAAGAAAACGAAGCTCTAATACCAATTGTAGAACCCTAGAGGGGGGTGAATAGGGTAATTAAAAATTAACTACAACAATTGATGCAATAAGGACAATTGAAAGTAAAGAGTTGAAAGATCAAACGCAAACGCAAGGATGTATCCTGGTATCCTCTTTTGAGGCAGTCCAGTCCCGAAACTCTCTTCGGCTTTAATCCACTATTTAACCAAATAGTACACACGAGTTTGGATTCGAAGAACTCGCCAACTTCAATACGAGTTTGGATCCGAAGACTCGCCAACTTCTACACACGAGTTTTCTTACGAAGGCTCGCCAACTTCAAACAAAAGAGAATGAGAACTTGTTGATCTTCTAACACGTGAAGATCGAAATGTACAACTCTTTAATACTCTAGCACTTTGGGAGAGGATGACAATGAAAAGTTTGAAAGAGTATTAATGGTGGAGCTCTTGGTTGTTGGAAAATTTATGGAAGAGTTGGTAAGAAAGCTCAAGAGAGAGAGAGAGCTTCCTTTTATAAGAGAACCAAGAGTTGATGGCATTTAATGCTCTGATTACAGACAGACCGGCATGCCGTCGGTATGCAGCGGCATACCGTCGGTATACCGGTCAAATAGTAACAGTCATATTAATGACCGTTTAAGAGCATTAAATGCGGCCATTAATGCTAGTCAGAGCAATTCAAAAACCAAATATTTGAAACTCGGTATACCGCAGGTATGCCGGAGCATGTCGTCGGTATGCCGACAATTTGTCACAGCAAGTTTTGAGTTGCTAAAAACGGTATACCGCCGGTATGCCGGAGCATACCGCCGGTATGCCGCTCTGTAGCTATTTGATTTTTGACTTGTTCTTTTTACTGTCATCCGTCCTTAGGTGTTTACAGATATACTTAGACCAGTACAGACTCGAAGACTCTAAACAGGAAGACGCCATCTTATGCAGGGAACGCCGATAACTGCTACAGTCTTCAAGGAAGAAGGAGAAAGCTCTTGAACGGAAGAAACCCATGTAGTAGATCTTCTGAGAATATATGAATCTGAAGAACAGAAGACTAAACTACGAAGATGCTGTTAATTACTCAAAATAAAATGTGCCAACAATTCCCTCCTTTGAACTACTCGGTTGAATTAAGATGATGTGCACCATAAATACCATACATAAATACCAACACTGGACGGTCGCAACAATATAATAGCTTATTGGGTATATTATATTGACATTGCTTGTCCTCCATTCGGAGTTGACCGTTCTCGACAGGTTTTGATATTATAACTGTTGTCAGATAGTAGAACTAGACAGCGATCTACGTCATTTCTGCGGTGTAGGTTGGGACGCTGTCACGCACTCATGCCCTTACTCCGGGTACCGGTCGTAATAGGGTGCGCGAGAAAGGAACAATGTCGCTACCGATTCGGTTGGGACCGATAGTTCAGAATCAGCCGGGTCGATCGAACGGAAACGGTTGAATTAAGATCCATTCCACGTTATGGAATGGCTTCTCTGGAACCAAGTCCCATATTGTAATGACCCGCTCCGTCCTAGCGGAACGCCGATTCAAACGGCAAGTGCAACGACTCAAACGAGCCGTCGACCCGAAGAGTTGGCATCGACCTGATGAAGAATCGATGCAAGGCTTACATTGGCCCGACAAGATGAATCCAGACTTAGACTTTCAAAGGCGCGCTCGGAGTATCGCTCGGCCGATACGAACATCGCTAAGGTGGATGGCTCCGATGAACCCGTCTTTGCTTAGCCTAGACACATAACAATACGGACACTATCACGAGAATCGCTAGGCAATAATACCGTACATGCTAATAAATGACTCAACGCACCTAGCTAAGGGAATAATCCCATCTTGTATGCTTGTATAGAATATGGAAAGGAACTTGGAAAACGTGAACTCTCGTACTGCGCTCCACGCTCGTGCTAAGGCACAAGCTTACGTTCAAGTCCCTGATGCGTTCAACAATGAAACAATGAATGGTTTACAATAATAAAATAGGAAGACTATCAACATATTCGTTCCGAGTAGAGTATAACAACATTGAAATGTAGTTCACGTGCAAGTCCTTGCATTGAAATCAAAGTAGTCTAAGTTAAATGAACAAGCGCCTACTGAATGGCTTGAAATGTATCACACCAAATAACAAAGAGTGCTTCATGCAAACGAGTTAAAAGAACACACGCCTACAACGCGCTAGAATTCTAAGGCAGGAACACGCCTTGATACTGAATACTTACGTGAATCATGTTAAGTTAGATATATGAACTGTTGTCTAACTTGGTTTACTTTGGACAGGAAAGGCCGGACAGTAAGTATAGGAAAGTCGTGCATGTATTTTCACGCGACACTTGAATTCGGCAACACGAGATAGGTTTGGAATATGCCATGAAACTGATCCTAAGGCAAGATTAGAAAGACAATGAATGATAGAGATGCACAAAAGTAAATAGAACGTGTTTGGTAATGATAGCATTGTGGGCGAGCTAGCCTCCCCACCAGTGTATAACAATGTACTGATAACCCCATAGTCTGCATGCAGGAAGCAGGAAACGTCGACGGGTGCGGAGCTTTCCTCGAACGTGCTAAGGCGCGAAGCTATCTCTGGAGCCTTGGAACGTTACAGAAGCTGAAGCACCCTATACAGGACATAATGTATCGAAACATCGCCATGAATCATTCCATCTTGTAAGCCACTTGGCACGCCATTTATGTTTTAGAGAGAGAGGCTTGAGCGATTTGTAATATCGGCCTAGCACCGCTTGTAAACTGCTTGAAAATCAATAAAGTGTTTCAATTTGCTTCAATTTGTGTTCATTTACTTTCCGCTGCAAATGGGGACACTCTGTGTGACTCTGTGGCCTAGCTCAAATCGGCCGTTTCTGGATATTGCCTTGCACGGGCGCAACCTAGGCTCGTACGGCATCACGCCTTAGCGAGGACGATCGCTCCTACGGGAGCGGGGCGTGACACATATTCAGCGGGTTGCAGGTGATCGCGTAGGCGACGTCAGCGAAGCCAACCAGTCGCTCGTTTGAAGCAAGTCTAAGGCGAGTGGCTGACCTCCTTCGCGTCGTCCCTCTTCGACGTCACTGGCATCACAAGCCATCCTGGAACGTGCTGTGCACGCGTTCGACTTGAACAATCAAGTTCTTTGGGTGCATAGACTTAAGCAAGAAGCAGTGAAATACGACTTAAACTACGGGACAAGCGAATGTTAATATTAATTGTAGTTCCAATTAGATTTTAAATAAAAAAGAATACAATTTTAATTTTAACTAGTTTTAAGTAAATGTTAAATCAAAAACTATTTTAAATTTTAGTATTAATATTAGTTTCAATAATATTGTAAATTTTAAATTAACAGGAATGCCACGGTATTAGAAACCTAGCTAGCTGATGTCACGTTGCTCGGGGCTCGGTTAGTGTTTGTCTGAACTCGTACGTGCGAACTAGTTATTAGTAATGATAACCAAAAATTGAATTTTAAGTTTAAAATCTAGTCATCTCACACACTCTCTCTTTCTCTCTCTCTCTCGGGTTCTCTCTCACAGGTTGTGTTCCTTACACAACAGATCCCATAGCATTAAATGCTCTGCATGCGTTATCCTACACAATTTAATAATAAACACTGATACCATATCATTAGAAGAGTAAAAGTTGTCTTGGAAGTCGTAAAAAATTACTTTGTATTGTCTTCTCAATACTTTTTTGCATTGGAGATGACTTTTTAAACTTATTGTCATTTGTGAATATAGCCGCCTATGCAAGTTATTGTCTTCTGCCTCATGCCACATAGGATACACAACACATAACAAGATAATAGGGTTTTGTAGCATTAAATGCTGCTGCATGTGTTATCCTACAGAAGAGGGCCACGTGCATGGAGATTGCTGTTGCATGCTTCCTCATGCGTTATTAGCTACACAATTTAATAATACATGTACCCAGAAGACGAAAAAGTTGTTTTGTTGGAAGTTATTTCCTTAAAATTATGCTTGCTCCTAGAATCACTCAAGATTTTTCATGAGCCATCAAAAGAGGGCCACGTGGCGGAGTTACAAGAAAGACGAAAAGGTTGTGTTGTTGCCTTGCTGGAAGTTGTTTCTTCCTGAATAATGCTTTTTGTACCTCCAAATTGCACTTTCAAACTGTCCATCCTTACGTGGCAGCTGACGTGATATGTTGATCTGGCAGCTGACGTGGCAAATTTTTTTTAAAATAAAACTAAAAATAAAAATTAATATTAAAGTTAATATTAACATTAATATTAACATTAATATTAATATTATCGTTAACATTAACAATAATATTAATATTAACATTATCCTTAACATTAATATTAACATAAATTAATATTAACATTAAATTAACATTGATATTAACGTTAAATTATTATGGAGAAAATTGGGTAGTTAACTTTTTGGATTAAAATTTGCCATGTCATCAGTCATGTCAGATGACACATACTATTATTTAACATGCCACATCAGATGGGAGGGCTATATATTAGAGGGACAATTTGGAGGTACGAATATAGCATTACTCTTTCTTCTTGTATTGTTTCTTGTCCTTTGTTTCTTCTGCTGGTTTCTAACACACTCTATTTTCTTCAATGTCGACGTCACATGGAGAAAGTGATGAACGTGTAGAAGATTTAGTCGATGAAGAAAGCTTCTTTTCAAGAGGACTGTCAGATGATTTGGATGATGAGCAAAGTTTGGAAGATGTTAACTTAGGAGACAGCAAAGAACAAGATGAAGAAAATGATAGAAGAATGCATCATAACGACGACGACGACATTAATGCAAACAATGAAATGTTATTTCGCATCACCCTTTCTAATGGATTTAAGAAATGCATTATATTTTTACATATATTTCTCATGTTTATTTTGTTTTATTCTGTTCTTAGGGACGACGGTGAATCTCCATTGGATTTCGATGCAGTGACGATGAAAAAAATATTGCAGTCTGCCAACATTAACAAAGATACAAAATAGCTCTTAGAAGAAGATATTGTCAGTCTGCAGTTCAACTCTATTGAAGAAGCAGAGACATTCTACCGGATATATTCAAAAGCATATGGTTTCAGTATTAGAAAGAACGAGGTAAAGAAAAACAAATCTAGGATGGTGATGATCCGTAGTTGGTGTTGTTCGAATGCGGGATTCAGACACAAGAAATACAAGAAAGCTCCAAACAGGGTTCGTGAGCCAAGAAGTGAAAGCAGAAGTGGTTGTAAAGCAATTTTTCGTATTGGGTACACCCATAAAACAAAGATGTGGTCCGTCAAAAAATTTCATGTACATCACAACCATAACCTGGTGAATGATAATGAAACAGTTTTTTTGAGATCCCATCGTACAATATCACCCACAGAGTTGGAAGAAATTAAGCTTATGAAGCAATCAGGTATGGGGACTGGACAGATATGGAATTTAATTGTCCAGAAGAAAGGTGGCTGGGATAAGGTTGGATGGACGAAAAAGGATTTATACAATGCTCTAGCTCAAGATAGTAGAGCACTAGACAATGTTCATGCTACAACAACACTTACATTTCTTCAATCTAAGGAGGGCAGTGACCCAGATTTCTTCTACGCGTACAAGGTAGACGAAGATTCCAGATTGACCCATCTCTTTTGGGCTGACGGTGCATGTCGATTCGATTACAAATTATTTGGAGATTCACTAGCATTCGATTCTACATATAAAACAAATATAAGTCAAATACCGTTGGTGGTTCTAGTGGGTACAAACAATCATGCAATGACTTGTGTGTTTGGGTTTGCAATGATCCATAATGAGACTGCAGAGACATATTCTTGGGTTCTAGAAAAATTCCTAGAGTGTATGAGTGGCAAATTACCAGTGACAGTTCTCACGGATGGTTCCAGATCCATGAATAAAACAATTGATGATTTAATGTCCAGCGTAGTTCATCGAACGTGCTCATGGCATATCCTAAACAATACTGCCAAACATGTACACCGAGAGGGTTTTCACAATAAACTGAGTCTTCTGATTAAAAGGTACATCGCACACTTGCTACTTTACTTTGAAGTATGTTGTTGTTACAATATCACAACTTTAGTTATTGTCCATGTTTTCTAAACAGGTACTATTCAGTCGATGAATTTAAAAGCCGTTGGCAGTAGATGCTAACAGATTATAATGTAGAGAACCATGAGTGGACCACTACATTGTACAGAACGAGGGAGCGATGGGCGGACACATTCCTACGTGGAAATTATTTTGGCGGTTCTACTGCAACAAATAGATGTGAATCTATGAAAGCATTTCTGAAAAGGTTTTTGAATGAGAAGCTGCCGCTATGGAAGGCCCTTCAAAATTGTGACTACGCTTTGGCGGCCTTACGTTACGGCCAGATGGGTAAGCATGTCAATGATAAACTCTCAACACCAGTTGTGAATCAAACTAGCATGGCCGTAATAGAAGGTAAATTTGCCGCAATTTACACTAAAACGTTTTTTTAGATGTAAGGAAGGAAATCACCCGTTCTGATGCATATACTGTTCTCCATCATCACATCATAAGAGAGTCAGAAGTTTGTACTGTCCAAAAGTATATGTCGCCAAACAGTGTCAACCGGAAGGTTACATTTGATCCGACCGACAACATCATAAATTATGAATGCTTGTGGATGGAGACCAAGGAGATTCCTTGTAGGCATATTTTTTCAGCAATGAAGAGTTTGAAAATTGGAGATATTCCAAAGAACTTGATAAAATCTCGTTGGCTCAAGGATTGCAAAGAGAGTTATCTCTCCGGACCTGGCTCAAAAAGAAGATTCATCCACCAGACAGTATTGAGAGCAGAAGGTATGGTGGTATTCATGAACAAGTTAATCTGTTTACATACTATTGTAAAAAATCAAGCAAAATTCAAGAGAGGGGAACGGAGTTGATGTCGTCTGTTCTGATAGAGTTGAAAGAAATGGTGACCGATATTGGTAAAGAATAACAAATGGTAGCTGTTGTAGTTCATGGAGTGCATGAAGCTTTAAAAGAGCCAAATTCGGTAGCCACAAAAGGAAGGCCTTCTCAAGAGAAATGAAGCCAGCCTACAGAAAGTCAGCCTATCCCGAAGCCTAGAGTATGTAGAGTTTGTAAAAAATTGGGTCACAATTTTTGTAATTGTAAAGTACGAAAGCGAAATAGCGACAAAGAGCAAATAGAATAAAATGAAACGTCGTTGACTTAAGACAATGTCTTTCTTATGTGGCAAGATGTCATTCACACGAGACAATTAGATAAAAAATATTTTCTCCAATACAAAAGTTTGAGAAGACAATTAGATAAAAATGGAGAATATCAAATTCCAAGTTCAAAACGGAGAATATCAAAAATGGAGAAAATATGTTCTCCGTGCAGTTCAAAACGGAGAATATCATTCTCCGTTTCAAATGACACGGAGAATATAATTCTCCGTTTCAAATTAAAACGGAGAATGAACAATCTAATGTGTTTTTAACACTGGGAATCTTATTCTCCGTTTCAAATTAAACGAAGAATGTCGTTCTCCGTTCCAAATTAAACGGCGAATAGAATCCTCAATCATTTTAATACTGGGAACGACATTCTCCGTGCAGTTCAAAACGGAGAATATAATTCTCCGTTACAAATGAAACGGAGAATATCATTCTCCATTTCAAATTAAAACAGAAAATGAACATTCTAATGTGTTTTTAACACTGGGAAGGCTATTCTCCGTGTAATTCAAAACGGAGAATTCTATTCTCCGTTTAATAAAACACGGAGAATGCTGTTGTGGTGTCGTGGTTACAATGCTAGACTTGTATTTAAGAGGTCATTGGTTCAAATCTTGACTATAACAAAATTTTGTTTTATTTATACTTTTTTTAGTTATGTATGGGACCCACTTAAAAGGGAAAAAACTTTGATAAACTCTCAACACCAGTAGGGGGTATCAAAACTTTGATACCCCCTACTGTATCAAAGTTTTGATACCCCCTATGTATGATATATGGGCTCTCTCAAATTTTATGTGTATATATATGTGTACACATTTTATAAAGCAGAAAGGGCCCACATGTCATACATAGGGGGTATTAAAACTTTGAAATCCCCTACTGTATCAAGAAAAAAATATTTCTATACAGTAGGAGGTATCAAAGTTGGCAGAATTCGAAGGGGCAGATTTATTATTATTAATGGCATATAAATGGCAGTATTTGGGAGAGTTTGTTCTAGTCTTACTTAGCTTTACTTGAGAAGGGGCAGATGCATTGGTATTGATGGAAATTAACTGAATTGAATTCGAAGTGGCTGCCACTTGGTGCATGAGTCCGAGTTATTCTATGCCTATAAATGGCATTAGTGTAGGGAGAGTTTGTTCTCATCTCACTTAGCTTTTCTTGTGGAGATGGACTCTACCGATCCCCCACCTTGGCAAGACGCTTTCCTCTTGGTTGTCGATCTCCTCGTTCGAAGAAGCTTTGTTGGTGAAGTCCTTCAGAATACTGAGATGTGCCTGGGTTTAGATTTATTGCCAACCCACGCTCTGTCGAAGCGCCCGCACGTTGATTGGCTCGAACTATGCACGGTGTTCCTTTGCCGCAAGGAGTTTATTTCTTCAACGTGTTCCATTGGTCCGACGCTGCACGGTGGTGAAGTCCTTCAGAAGACTGAGATATGCCTGGGTTTGGATTTATTGCCAACCCATGCTCTGTCGAAGCGCCCGCACGTTGATTGGCTCGGACTATGCACGGTGTTGCTTTGCCGCAAAGAGTTCATTTCTTCGACATGTTCCAGGATGAAGAATGATGCCTTTTTACGGTGCTCTGCCTCAAGGAATTTCTTTGCCTCAGTGAGTTCCTATGCTCGGACGATGCACGATGAAGTGACTTGCCTCAGGGAGTTATCCAACGGTTCCTATACTCTGACGATGTACGATGAAGAACATCTACCACGTGGACATGAACTGAAAGACAACGGAGAACAATACTCCTTCTTGACAGTCGAAGCTTTCAATTGAGATGTGCCTGGGCTTGGATTTAATACCGACCCACACTCTGTCGAAGCGCTCGCACTTTGATTCGCTCTGACTATGCAAGGAGTTCCTTTATTCATGGAGTTCCATTCCTCTGACTATGCACGGAGTTCCTTTGTTTAGGGAGTTCCATTGCTCTGACGATGCACGATGAAGTGACTTGCCTCAAGGAGTCATCCAACGGTTCCTATGCTCTGACGATGTACGATGAAGAACATCTACCACGTGGATACGAACTGAAAGACGACGGAGAACAACACTCCTCCTTGACAGTCGAAGCTTTCAATTGAGATGTGCCTGGGCTTGGATTTATTACCGACCCACACTCTGTCGAAGCACTCGTACTTTAATTCTCTCTGACTATGCAAGAAGTTCCTTTGTTCATGGAGTTCCATTGCTCTGACTATGCACGGAGTTCCTTTGTTCAGGGAGTTCCATTGCTCTGACGATGCACGATGAAGTGACTTGCCTCAAGGAGTCATCCAACGGTTCCTATGCTCTGACGATGCATGATGAAGAACATCTACCACGTGGACACGAACTGAAAGACGACGTAGAACAACACTCCTCCTTGACAGTCGAAGCTTTCAATTGAGATGTGCCTGGGCTTGGATTTATTATCGACCCACACTCTGTCGAAGCGCTTGCACTTTGATTCGCTCTGACTATGCAAGGAGTTCCTTTATTCATGGAGTTCCATTGCTCTGACTATGCACGAAGTTCCTTTGTTCAGGGAGTTCCATTGCTCTGACGATGCACGATGAAGTGATTTGCCTCAAGGAATTCTTTTGCCTCAAGGAGTTCCATGGTTCTGCGATGCCCGCACGCAGCTCACATTCAACTTTTTTCTTGATAGTAGGATTTTATGTAGTATTTCAGACTTTCATAATGTAAATGTAACTCAAAAAGTCAAACTTTTCGTGGTTTTCACAATGTAAATGTAACTCAAAAAGGATTTTATTATAAAAGACAGCAGAGCAGACATTATAAAAGACAGAAGTTCTCTTGAAATCTAATTCTTAGCCCATACCAACCTCGTCATATTCTCATCAAGCTCATCTTCATTCTCCTTTTCAAACTAAACTGAGAATAAAATTCTACGTTTCGAAAGACACGGAGAACGTCATTCTCCGTTTAAATAAAAATAATGAATGAACATTTTAATGTGTTTTTCCACTGGGAATGTTATTCTCCGTTTCAAGACAGACGGAGAATGTTATTATCCGTTCCGAAAAAAACGGTGAATAGAATCCTCAAACGATTTAATTTAAACGGGAAAGTTATTCTCCGTTTCAAGTAAACGGAGAATTCCATTCTCCATTCCAGATAAAATGGAGAATATAATCTGAAGGGGCAGATTCATTAGGAATAAATTGCATATAAATGGAAGAATTTATTGGTATTAATGGCATATAAATGGCAGATTCATTGGTATTAATGACAATAAAAGTGACTGCCACTTGGCGCATGAGTTCGAGTTGTTAAATTTTGCCAATAAATGGCAGAAGTTGGGAGAGATTATTATAAAAATAACTGCAACTTGGCGCATGAGTTCGAGTTGTTTCATATGTAAATAAAAATCAAACTTTTCGTGGTTTTGACAAAGTAAATGTAATTCAAAAATGATTTTATTATAAAAGCAGAGCTTATAAAAGACAGAAGTTCCTTGCCAAATTACATCATAATTACATTATTGTTTTACAATGTCATTGCTTGGTTCGTGTTACATATTTGCTTGAAAGCAACTCCTTAGCCCATGCCAACCTCATCGTTGTCATCTTCTGGTGAGTTTTATTGTCCTTTCCTCCCGGTATTTCGAAGGGAGGAGTCGTCAACATATTCATATAATACGCCATTGTTTGCCATGAAATATAAAAGAGCAGAACAATTATCGGAGGACTGGACTTTTACTTTATGTTACAAACTCGCTTGTACAAAGAAAGCCTAGGGACGAAAACCTAGGTACAGCAATCTAAGTACAATTGTTTATTTTAGATTCTGGAGGGTGACGATAGAGGCTCAGAAAAGCGACGGCCGCTCTGCCTTACTCCTTGGACGATCGGGTACAGCTTCTTGGCTCGGTAGAAGAACTACTTGGCGTTGATAGAGAAATGCTCTCTCTTTAGGCTCTCTGGCTCTCTATGCGCGTCGATCTCTGTCTATCTCTGTCTCTCTCTATCTCTGTATGTGTCTCCGTCTCTGTATGCTCCTCTCTCTTGCAAGGGAATGGCACCCTGCTATTTATAAGAATGGGGGAGCATCATTAGGGTTTACAATGATTGCCCCTTAAAGTGACGGCGGCCTGTTGATTGATCAATCTGGGCCATTAGTTTTGAGTTTAATGAATCTGGGCCATTAATGTAGATTGAGCTAAATCCTCTCAGTAATTAATGCTGATTGGAATAAATCTCCCTTATGATGATCCGATGATGTCTGCGAATCTGAATGAATAAGTTTAATTTATTCTCCTGCCACGTGTCCCAGATTATTGGGATTTGACCCAATCTTTGATTGCAATAAATCTGGAAAATTGATTGGCTTTATGACACGTGTCCTGGGAGCCACTAAGGGGATCTAAGTCGCATGAAGATTGACCCGCATATGCCCGGCCACGTGTCCTCGAATCACGTGATAATCTGGACCGCATAGACGTAGGTGGCCGCATAACGGGCAACCCCTTCGTGAGCCGCATGGAGATGATCCTCGTGAGCCGCATGGGGAAAGCGTCGGCTTGAGCCGCATAGGGCTGTTTCGATCTGGGCCGCATAGGGTAACTTCGGCCGGAGCCGCATGGGGGTCTCCGCTCGAGCCGCATATGACTATCCACGCGCCTAGGCTGCATGGCATTTTTTGGATCTCGGAGGATTATGTTAGAGATCTTCCTTCGTTTCCCTAGGAGTCTGTCATTATGACAGAGTCATAATTACATCTTTGTGTCAGGGCTGTCGTCTTGTCAGAGCTGTCAGCCGTCAAGGCAATTAATACAGTAGGGAAAGAGTTGCTTGTATGCTACGTGGTGCCTCTCTGAGCCGCATGGAGATCACAGAGCTGCATAGACGCGGTGAGCCGCATGGATCCTCAGAGCCGTATAGGCTTTCTGGACCGCATGGGGTTTCCTGGCCGCATAGCTCTTTCTTTATTATTTTCCATGCTTCTACAAGACTCCCTTCAAAGTTTTAATTTGCAAAATTAAAATACTTTGAATAAGAAACATGGCTGTGTGCAAGTTCTTTCTAGCCGCATATGAGATCCTAGCCGCCTAGATGTCTTGGCCGCATGGAAATTCGACCGCATGACCAACTGATTCGCATAGTTGTTTCAGCCGCATGGCCGTCTGAACCGCATGGGCTCTTTGCCACGTCATTATGCCATGCGTGCAAATCTTTTTCGGGCAGGATCCCATGAGCTTAGTCTTTAATTGGCTAGTTTGGCTCGATAGCCGAAGAGTCGATCACGTTGTACGAGGCGTCGGTCCGTGGTCCTCCTTGTCTATAAATAGAAGGGTATTTGGACGGTCTTCTCTCTTAAACTCTTCTTGACTCAGATTTCAGTCTTATTTTCTTTCTCTGATCATCAGACAACGATGGCACCCAGGGCTTTTAAGGCTGTGAATAAGGCTGTGGCGAAGAGTAAGAAATCGGCTTCGTCCTCGACTGTCGCGCCCCCCGTTCGTCTTGACGTCCACATTACCGTCGAAGGTAAGGATTATGTAGAGTACTTTGAAACCCTAACAGAGCCTGCTTTGCTGCATACTTCATGCACAAGCTTTTGACGTAAATTTTTCAAACTACGTGGTCCGCACACACGTCCCATGACTGAGCCGCATGGGGGTACACCCTATGTCCGAGTCGCATGGGAGTTGTCTTAAATGAGCCGCATGAACCTTTCTGAATGTCTTCTGACTGTTTTTATTTTCTTGCCTTTGGTTCTTGTAGTATCTCCACCGAATGCTGAGATTGCCGTGTCAGAGGAGCCGCAGCCTCCTGTCGTTAACCAGGGGTCTTCCTCTGTTAAGGAGGAGGTGATGAAAGAAGAACCGGTGCCTGAGGGGGATGGCAGTCCTCCAAGTATTGAAACTGCTGAAGGTGGTAGCGCTGGGAATTCTGATTCTCCCATTCTGGACGAGGATCTTCCTCAATTGCATCCTTCATATGTGAGGTGGTTGAGGGAATGGTATGCACGCTTCTGCAACCAGGATTAAGGGGCTTCTCGTAGATGTCTATCTTTTATTTTTTGTTTTGTTTCGCTTTTCTTCTTGTCTGCATGAAGATACCCTTTGACTTGCTTGTAGTCGTGTGGATGTAACCGATTTCTGAATGAATAAAGTATATTTGCTTCACTCTTTTGCTTTGTAATAGTCGTCTTGTTGAGACATTTTGCGTGGACCCTGTTGCCCCTAACGTACCCTGGTCTTGGATACGGACAACAAGTTAAAAGGGAACCAACATACTTACTCAGAGGTACTGAGGACATGGTGAGCATGAGTGTTTCTTTGACGGGGGGGTACATAGAACAACTCAGAGGTAATGAGGACATGGAAGTTCTATGCAGAGGGGTAATTTGTTTTTGGCGGAAGTGAAACGACTCAGAGGTAATGAGGACATGACCGTTTTGGAAATTTGTGGATCAGTTACCCTTTTTGTGCACTGGGAGTGCGGGTAGTGGATCATGAGGGAGGATCTCTTCCAGAAAGAAAGTTCAGGGGTATGATCATACATGACTTACTATCTGAGAGAGTAATCGGAATGAGAGTTCAAAGGCACCAGCGGGTACATGACTCGATAATCTGGGCTGAATGGTCGTGAGTTCAGTGGCACCAGCAGGTACATAACTCGATAATTTGGGGATGCAAGTTCAGCGGCACCAGCGGGCACATGACTCGATGATTTGGAGATGTAAGTTCAGCGGCACCAGCGGGTACATGACTCGGTAATCTGGAATATTGATATGCGTGTAAGTTCAGCGGCACCAGCGGGTACATGACTCAATGATCTAGAAAATGTCGTTTAGACATAATATTTCTTCAGAAATTTGTCGTTGACGGGCAACATGAGCAAGTATCCGTTTTGTCTTGCGAGGCGGTAAGCACCGTTGGAGAATATAGCCTCAATGATGAATGGACCTTCCCATTTCGGCTGGAACTTGCCGGTGGTCTTGTGAGTCATGACCATCGGCCTCCGGACTGCCAAAACAAGATCGCCCACTTGGAATGTTCTGATTTTAACCTTCTTGTTGAAGGATCCAGAGATGCGTGCTTGATATAGTTCGATCATTTGTTGGGCCAGGAGGCGCTTTTCATCCAAGGCCTCTAACTCTTGTAGTCGGCGTCGGTAGTTATCATCCGTCGTCAATTGATAAGTGAGGGCGACGCGGAGCGAAGGTATTTGATTCTCCAATGGGAGAACTGCCTCACTCCCGTACACCAAGGGGAATGGTATATTTCAAGTGGCCGTTCGGACTGTGGTACGGTACTCCCATAAGCATTCACCAAGCTTCTCGTTCCAGTCGCGTTTGTTGGACGATACAAACTTCTTGAGTAACTTGATGATGGTTTTGTTGAATGCTTCTGCCAACCCATTTGCTGCTGGATTGTATGGCATCGAAACAATATTCTGGATGCGGTGCTTGTCGCAGAACCGATAGAAGGCGTGGCTTGCAAACAGCGGACCATTATCGTGGATGATCCTCCGGGGCAATCCAAAGCGATAGATGACGTGATGCTTAAGGAAGTTGATCGCGTTTGAAGTTTTTACTTCTGCGAGTGGGACAGCTTTCTTCTATTTGGAGAAGTAATCTATGATTGCGAGTATAAAGCGATGTCCTCGGAAGGAAGGTGGAGTGATTGGACCGATGATATCCATCCCCATGCTTCGAATGGCCAGGACGCCACCGTCGGATGTAGAAATTCGGATGGTTGGTGGATGAAGTCCGCATGGACTTGATAAGCTTTGCACTTTCTAGCATAGTATATCGCATCTGCTACCATCGTGGGCCAGTAGTAGCCCATTCGGCGAAGACGGACTTAGAATTTAGGGCCAGGCTGATGGGCCCCGCAGACACCATCATGAGCTTCTCGTACGGCTTCTTTGGCTTCTACGTTTGACAGACACCGAAGCAATAATCCATAGTAGGAGCAGCGATACAGCATCTTCGTCTCCGTATCGTAAAAGAATCTGAGAGAACGCTGTTTGATGGAGGTGGCTTCCTTTGGGTTCTCGGGCAGGATATCGTAGACGACGAAGTCAATGAATGGTTGTCTCCAATCCGGGGCATCGTCGATCGTCTGGACAGAATAACTCGCCACGAATTGCACATTATTCTTGGGACAGACCAGTTCATGGCCTATCACGTCCACTGATTGGTGAGCATAGTTTAGAACCACTAGGGAAGCGGCAAGGCCAGCTAGGGCATCGGCTTCGATATTTCGGAGCCTGGAAACGTGCTCAATAAAGAACCCCTCAAACGATGAGATGATGTCGATCGCTATCTGGTGATAGGGGATCATGTCTTCATTGCGGACTTCGTATGAGCCCCGGATCTGATTGACGATTAACTGGGCATCGCCGTATGCTTCAAGATATTCTACCCCCAGCTCCCTTGCAAGTTGGAGGCCAATGACCAGAGCATTGTACTCGGCCACATTGTTAGAGCAGGATTCTGTAAGAGAGTAAGCACGGTTGATCACCAATCCGGTAGGAGAAACCAGCACCACTCCGACTCCGACGACGATGTGGCCCTTGGGTCCAGTTCTCAAAGCGCCGTCAAAGAACATTCGCCATACATCATCGTGAGAGGTTGTATGCGAGTCGGCGACCTCATCTGGGATTTCTTCATATATTTTGGAGGACTCCGAGCCTGGGTGGGCGGCCAAAAAGTCCGCCAGGGCTTGACCTTTGACAGCCTTTTGTGGGACGAAGATCATATGATAAGGGGACAGCAATATCGCCCATGTAGTGAGGCGGGAGCTGAGTGCCCCTGGCTTAGTCATGAGGACCCTGAGAGGGTTGACTCATGAGATCACATGTATTGTTTGTCCGGTGACATAGTGCCGCGTCTTCTGAATGGTGAACACCAGGGCAAGACATTCCTTCTCCACAGCGGTGTATCGGTGCTCTGGCCCAATCATTATTCGACTGAGGTAATATATGGCTTGTTCGTGGCCTGCATCATTATTTTGTGCCAGCAGAGCGTCGAAAGAATGCTCCATTGCCCGTACATAGAGCAGGAATGGTTTTCCGGCAACCGGGGCCACCAGGACTGGAGGGTTCGACAAATATTCTTTGATGCTGTCGAAGGCACGCTGGCATTCTTCGTCCCATACGAACGAGACGACTTTCTTCATGAGGTGGGTAAATGGTCGACATCGTCCGAAGAGGTTAGAAATGAACCTCCTGATGTAGGCTAACCTCCCTTGAAGGCCTCTGAGTTCGCAAAGATTTCTCGGGGGACCCATCTCCATGATTGCCTTTGTCTTCTCAGGGTCTACATGAATACCCTGGGCGGTGATTATGAAGCCCAAGAACTTCCCGTTGGACACGCCCAGGAAGGATTTTGTGGGATTTATTTTCAAATTGTGTGCTCGCATCAGGTCGAATACCGTCCTCAGATCCTGCAGGTGGTCTCCCTTACAGCGACTCTTGACAGCGATGTCATCAATGTAGCACTCCACCGTCTTGCATAAGTGGTCTCTAAAGATGATACTCATGGCTCTTTGATACGTGACGTCGGCATTCTTCAGACCGAAAGGTATGACTGTGTAACAGTACGTGCCAATCGGTGTTCGGAACGATGTATGCTTTTCGTCGTCAGGAGACATCTTGATTTGGTTGTACCCCGAGAAGCCATCCATGAATGACATACGTTCGAAGCCGCAAGTATTGTCAATCATGACGTCTGTGATAGGAAGGGGGAATTCATCTTTGGGGCACGCCTCGTTCAGATTACGAAAGTCGATGCAGATTCGAATCTTCCTATTCTTCTTGAGGACGGGTACTATGTTGGCGACCGAGTCAGGATGTTGCTCCTCACGAATGAAGCCGCTGGCTATCAGTTTGTTGACTTCGGCTTCGATCGCATCCATGATGCCTGGGCGGAAGCGTCGTTGTTGTTGCTTGACTGGCTTTGTGTCCGGCCGAATGTTGAGTTTGTGAAGAGCAATGTCGGGATTTAACCCTGACATGTCTTCATAGCTCCAGGCGAACACATCAATGTATTCTTTGACAAATCCTAGCAGCGATTCTCGCTCTTCGTCTGTTAGGCTTTTACTAACGAAGATTGGTTTCGGAGAAGATTCGCTGCCTAGGTAGACCTGTATAACCTCATCTTCAGTAGGAGGTTCTCTCAGTTCGAACCGCTTTTTCCATTGTGCATCTAACTGTTGGGCCCACGGCTCTAGCTCGAGGATTTCGGAGATGTCTTCATCTTCTTCATAAGCGTCGGTGAATGCCATGTTGACTGACAAGACTTGTCTGAATACATCTCCGATGCTGGTATCTGAGTCAGAAGTTGGTGACCCAATTGAATGTGAATGCCAGTCGCATTCTTCATCTGAACTCTCGGGGGTCATCGTGGGTGTAACATACCCTAACCCACATCGAGTCTTGCTATAGTAGTCCCGTGGTTTTCCAGCCGGGACCGAGGGCTTTAAAAGTAGTCGTCATCCGGTGCCGTAGTTCAGGCCCGGCATCGTCTCCAGATTATACCCCTATTTTTGTATGAGATACGTGGATTGGGGGCTATAAACATACAGAGGCAGTCTCCCGGCATCTGATTCAAGGTCGACTTCTTCTATGGTGAAGGGATGCGGATCATCTTTCCGGTCGAAGATGATTGGATGGTCCCCTCCCTCGATTATACGGTAAGCGTCTTCTACTGGGGTAAGCTGGATCGCAATATAGACATTTGTCACCTGTGTTATAGGTGAGTGCCTATACCGTGTTCCATAGCATACATCGTACAAAGCTTATTAAGCTCGAGGTAGTTCAAAGATAGCCCTTTATTGATGAAGTAAGGTATCTTTTCTAAGGGGATTACATCATCTGCGGAGGGAACATCAGTGTAGGCAGCCACATACTTGGCTAGCTCCGGTTCCTCTTCGGCTACCCCCTGTGTAAATAAAGACTGAGAGGACGACCTGGGCAGCATGATCGTCAAGGGTTCAGCTGATGGAGCAGAGCATGGAGTTGTTGGCAGACTTGCGACCCCCATTCTGGTGCTCGATATCGGGCGGGGGATGGTTGGTTCGCTAGAAGTTCCCGGCCTTGCATCGGGATGACGACCCTTCTTGGGAAGGCGTATCGTCATTGGCTTGTCCGAGGGATTGAGCTTCTCCGTTTGAGGCTGGCCGGCTTTCGACAGCCTAATTGTCAGTGGCTCCGTTGTGGGTCTTGGCACTTGGCCGAACCTTGGCAGCCGGATTATCATTTGCTCTTCTTGTGCCGAGAGACTGATTACGTCCTTACGCAGAGTGACGGTAAGGGGTGCAGACTTGCCAGGTTTGTGAGCTTGAAGGTGGATCGTCAGAGGTTCTTCTGATCCTGTGGCTGTCTCGGTACGAGCTTGTACATCTCCTTCACCAAGATGCTTCTTCGACTGTTCGTACAGACAGGAGTCTGAGTAGTAGGATTCGACCCCTTTAAAGGGATCGATATCAGCAAATTCTGTCCTCACAAAGCCGTGTTTGTCGACATACTTGAAGCACTGGTGGAGCGTGGAAGGCACGATCATATAATCGTGTATCTACGGGTGCCCCAAGAGGATGTTGTAAGAGGTGTCTGCATCTATGACGTAGCAAGTGACTTCTGATTAGAGGTCGCCAATCTGACACTTTAGACGAATCTTCCCAATTGGGTAGCTCCTGTCCGAATTGAAACCGCTGATGGCGGTGCTTGTAGGCGTCAGATGATGCATTGGGATACGGAGATGATGTAGCAGACCCTTCGGGATAATGCTTATAGAAGAGCCAGGATCGATGTGCATTCGATCTACCTTTACGTCGCCGATATATCTAGTGTAGTATAATGGGCGATCGTGCAGGTTGGTTTTGATGAGCATGTCCTGCAGAGTGAAGACAATGTTGGGCATTGCTTCCGTGCAAGCGCTGCCTTGGAGATATGCAGGCGGGTTTTCTTCCGTGAGGTTGACCTAGGCCAGGTACGCGTCAGCATTTTGGAGTGCATCGCTCAAAGCCGCACGAACATCCTTTGTGACTCTCAGAAGCTCGTATAATGACAACTTGGCCGGTGTGTTGGCCAATTGCGCCAACATGTCGAAGTTGTAGGGTCTCTCCAGCCCCTGTGGTGTCTCTTTTCGGAGGGATTTGTCAAGGCGAGTCTCCTTCGGCCTAGGCTTGTCGGTCGTCGGAGGCTGAGCCGGTCTCGGAGCATCGGTTATAGCGGGCTGATGATCTTCAGCCGAGTTGTCAGCCACAGGTTGGGATTGTCCCTAGACCGTGTGACGACGGCCGTAGCTTCTTCAACATCTGCTGAGATTATGCGGCAGGACCTAACTTTTCCACTCTTCTTCTTGCAAGATGGTATGGGCTGAGTCACTTCTGATACCAAGTCTGGATGGATCCATATGACCTCCCTTCGTGATATGGTAAGGGACACTAGACCAGCAGCCTGATCTCGGGGAGGTAAAAGATTAGCAATCTCCATTGTCGTCGGAGGGATGGAGACCACACCGTCTTGAGTTTTCGTTAGAGGGAAGATGTCGAATTGTACTGACACCATGTTGGCTGCCACGGTTATCTCTTCGAAATCGATGGCCAGAGCGTTCGAATCAAAGAGATTTTGGATGTACCGTTTCAGCTGGTAGCAGTCGTGTGTAGTATGGTGGACGTAGCGGTGATAATGGCAGTACTTTGGATTCTCCATCTCTGTCGGCCGCGGTTCCCGTCTTGGTGGAGGAAGCTGAATCCTGTCTCCTTGTATGAGTATGTCCAAGATGGGCTTGACGTGACCGTCTTCGAAGGAGTAAGTAATTTGTGGCCAATGTTTGTCTGCCGGCTTTGGCTCAGGTTTCTGTGCCGTGTCGGCCACCATAGACTGCTTGCCCCTGCTATCCCGATTGTTGGAGGGACAACCCCCATTGTCGTTGTTGGTGTTAGGACGCTTGCCCTTGTTCTCCCTGTTTGAGATGTGCAATCCCAATTGGCGAGCCTTCTTCAATCGTTCTTCGTTGCTTGTAGCACTGATGATGAACGTCTTCCAGTCCTTGAATTGACTTTCGTCCATCCAGAGACTGATTGTTGGGACGAGTCTTTTTTGGCAAATTTCAATCAAGGAGGAATCCGAATTTCCAGAGGGCAACTTCATGGCGGTTTGGCAGAACCGCTCGATATAGTTTCTTGTCAGCTCTTTCTCTCCTTGGACGACGTCCATGAGGGTGGACATTTTGATGTCCTGTCCAACTTCATAGAATCTCTCCAAGAACATGCACTTAAAGCCGGTGAAGGAGTGGATGCTGTTGTCTGGCAGGTTACGGTACCAGTCGAAGGCGACCCCCTCCAATGCCCCGATAAATAATCGTGTGAGAATGGCATCGTCATGGGACAAATGGTCGGTGGTGACCTCGAAGTAAGTGATGTACCAACTTGCTGAGGTCTTGCCATCATAAGGATTGATATTGAACGGCTTATATCTTGGTGGGAATGGAACATCCCTCCAGGAAGCAGGGTATGGTTGCCGTATTCTGAGGTCTTGGGAGTTTTCTCGGACGTAAAACATGGCTCGGAGCTCTTGGACCTCTCTTTTCGCTTCGCGGGCTTCGTTCACGACGGTAGGGGCCGTTATTTCAGGAGGCTCGTTGCCCAGGTTTGGTGCTGCCGAATTTGAGTTCGCATTGACCGCAGGTTCCGCATTTATTTGGCCAAGCGTCCCTCCTTGCGGAGTAGGAAGGACCGCTTTGATTTCGTCTATAGACTTGACCAAGGCAAGCAATATGGCTTCGAGAGTGTCGATGCGTTGGCGATCACTGGAACCACCTTGACTGCTGTCTGTCATGAACACCGTCTTTACGTGAGGAGAGATGGACGGAGCGGTAGAGGAAGCGTCCTCCGAGTCGTACCCCTGTAGTGAGAAGTCATCGGGGTATGTGGGAATGTTCTCCTCTGGTTCGGACTCAGAGGGAACAGTACTCCCGGTTTTCGAGTTCGCCTCGTCTAGGGAATTGTGGACGTCCTCGGGGACGTCGGGGTTCGCTGCATCTGAGGGGAGGGTTGTTTCCTCCGGCTCGTCTTCCCGAAACATTGGATTGTCGTAGAGGCTTGGACGAGTGCTACCCCCAGTCCTAGAAACCCCCAGTGGCGTGGACGATGAATCTCCTACTGTAGCAGATTTCATCTTAGAACGGGTACCTTGGAAAACTCCGGTGGTGGGCACCCGTTTAGACGATAGTCTCTTGGTCAAAGTGGTTGATATCTTCGGGCTAAAAGCACTGGTCTTCTTCCCTCTCCCATCGGCGGGGGCTTTCTGAGAAGAGTTGCAGGAGACGACGGAAGGTGCCTCGTCTTCCGAAGATGGCTGTTACAGTCTTTGAAAGATAGACTGCCGGTCTTCTCGTACCGTCGCGTTGCTGCAGCAGCAGTTGACGATGACTTGGGTGCAGTGACGTCCGTGGGAGGACTCTCCACACCCCGATACATGTTCTCTTTCCTTGTGTCTGTGGAGGATGGCCTCACGTAAGTCAGATGGGTCTAGATCGACCATTTTTGCTCCCGAGATTTTGGAAGACTTTTGCGAACCTTCTGTCCGTCTGCCGCCGGGGGCTGGACTCGAGTGGTTCTGTACAACTTCCCATCTGAGGCTCGCATAACGGTATGCAAGACGCTCAGATGGTCAGAGACCGGATCAGCGGACTGAGCTTGCCAAGCTCGCGCTGTCCTAGACTTCTTCTCTCTAGTGCGTAAGGGCACATAGTAGGAAGAGTCTAGGTGATGCTGGAGAGAGTCAGACATATCTTCTTGGGAGCACAAGAGATCAGGACTATAAGATCGGCGGTCGAAGACAGAGCCACGCGGAGTGGGTGTCATACGGCTGGCAGATGTAGCCGCATAAGCGTTCTTCATGCAGCTGGGAGTCTCAGCCGCATGAGTTTTCTTCATGCGGCTGGATGATCTGGCCGCATAGACTTTCTTCATGCGGCTGGCAGATTCACCCGTATGAGCCTCCTGCATGGGATTGGCAGATTTGGCCACAGGAGTGTCCAGCTTCTTTTTGGGGTGCATAGAGTCGCTCTTTGCCCCTGCAAGTCCAGCATCGTAGTGCTTTCCTCTGTCGGACTTGGGGACAGCAGAGTGCTCTACGGCTCGAAGTGGGGCCGTATGAGAATCGTCTTCGCCGTCTTGGGTAGCAGAGAGTACCCCGTCCAGAGCTTGTAGAGGAGCAAATGATTTTGGCCTCCACTCGTAGCGAGCTTTCTTTGTGCAGGTTCGCTTCTGGATCGGGCCTGCACTTCCTTCAGAGAGCATTTCTTCAAATGCCTGTTGGTCGAAGCGGACGACCATCTTCTGTTGCATGGAGCCAAGCTTGGCTACATCCGATTGGGTCACCAACTCCTCAGCCGTGGAGAAGTTTGTCCCCAGCAGAGTCGCCATCGTGTTTGCCATGAAATATAAAAGAGCAGAACAATTATCGGAGGACTGGACTTTTACTTCAGGTTACAAACTCGCTTGTACAAAAAAAGCCTAGGGACGAAAACCTAGGTACAGCAATCTAAGTACAATTATTTATTTTAGATTTTGGAGGGTGACGATAGAGGCTCGAAAAAGCGACGGCCGCTCTGCCTTACTCCTTGGACGATCGGGTGCAGCTTCTTGGCTCGGTGGAAGAACTACTTGGCGTTGATGGAGAAATGCTCTCTCTTCAGGCTCTCTGGCTCTCTATGCGCGTCGATCTCTGTCTATCTCTGTCTCTCTATCTCTGTGTATGTCTCCGTCTCTGTATGTTCCTCTCTCTTGCAAGGAAATGGCACCCTGCTATTTATAAGAATGGGGGGCATCATTAGGGTTTACAATTATTGCCCCTTAAAGTGGCGACAGTCTGTTGATTGATCAATCTGGGCCATTAGTTTTGAGTTTAATGAATCTGGGCCATTAATGTAGATTGAGCCAAATCCTCTCAGTAATTAACGCTGATTGGAATAAATCTCCCTTATGATGATCCGATGATGTCTACGAATCTGAATGAATAAGTTTAGTTCATTCTTCTACCACGTGTCCTAGATTATTGGGATTTGACCCAATCTTTGATTGCAGTAAATCTGGGAATTTGATTGGCTTTATGACACGTGTCCTGGGAGCCACTGAGGAGATCTAAGCCGCATGAAGATTGACCCGCATATGCCCGGCCACGTGTCCTCGAATTACGTGATAATCTGGACGGCATGGACGTAGGTGGCCGCATAACGGGCAACCCCTTCATGAGCCGCATGGAGATGATCCTCGTGAGCCGCATGGAGGAAGCGTCTGCTTGAGCCGCATAGGGCTGTTTCGATCTGGACTGCCTAGGGTAACTTCGGCCGAAGCCGCATGGGGGGTCTCCGCTCGAGCCGTATATGACTATCCACGCGCCTAGGCTGCGTGGCATTTTCTGGATCTCGGGGGATTATATCAGAGTTCTTCCTTCGTTTCCCTAGGAGTCTGTCATTATGACAGAGTCATAATTACATCTTTGTGTCAGGGCTGTCGTTTTGTCAGAGCTGTCAGCCGTCAAGGCAATTAATGCAGTAGGGAAAGAGTTGCTTGTATGCTACGTGGCGCCTCTCTGAGCCGCATAGAGATCACAGAGCCGCATGGACGCGGTGAGCCGCATGGATCCTCAGAGCCACATAGGCTTTCTGGACCGCATGGGGTTTACTGGCCGCATAGCCCTTTCTTTATTATTTTCCATACTTCTACAGCCGTGTACAAGAGGCAGTTGGGTGCCCGTTGTTGTGGGCAATTTGGAGAACAATTTAGCACTTTGCTCTCATACTCCATCTTCGCCGGGCATCTCTCCCTCATCTTATCAACTTTTCTCCTGACGATAGGCTCTAAGGTGTTCTTCATTAATTCTGCATCCACCTTGCACGTATCGTACGTATTTTGCCTCAAGGAGTTGTAGTGTGTCCAGTCGTAGGAGATAAAGTTGAATGTGAGCAGAGTATAGTGTTTGATGGATGCATTAAAGAGTGGGATGAATAGCAACTCTATGTCGTCCTCTAAACCCATGACGAAGTCTACTAACTCTGTTTGGATGTCTTCAAAGGCGCCGGCTTTTGCTTCTCGTGCATTGGCACGTTCAACGATGGCCTGTTTCCCAAAAACAAAATACAATATCATGAGTAATTTTTTCTGTCATTTTTCATCTGTGTACAGATGAATATGGATTTTTCTGTTTGAATTCTTACCAATGTGTGGGCCATCATGAATGCAGACCACTTATGTGATTGGGGCGCCGGCTTTTGCTTCTGGATCAATGGCACGTCCTTTGAACTAGACGGGACACACCTTTTAGTGTCTTGAATTTCTCTCAACTTCCTTATTATTATGTCCAGTATGCCAGCCTCCATGTCGTCATAGTTGAGTATGTCTTGCATGTCTACTGCCGACAGCTGGACTGAAACTCTATTTTTACCCTTTTCCGGATAAAATGTGTATACAATATCACTGCACATAAATTTAGTTTAGATTAAATTAATAAAGATAGATTCTCATTACATAATTGTGAAAAAAGTCTAGAAAAAATGAAAGAAAAAAGGGTTCAGAATATATACTTTGGAGAATTCTTTCTGGGAATTACGATGTCGATGTATTGCTTCTTCAGCTCTTCATCCGCATATTTCCAAAGTAAGAGTTCATCGCATTCCCTTAGTATAACGTGGTTCTTCTTTAATTCAGCCATTTTGGCGTCTCCTCCGGATTTCGGAGAGGCATTAACCTTCCGCTTTTTATTAGCCTCTCCAACTGTATTGCTTTTTATTAACCTCTTTCCTCCCGATCCTCCTCTTCTTTTGGCTTCTTTTGGAGCAGCAAGTTCAGCAGCTGCTTGAATCTCCTCACGGTGAAGTGCTACAACCATGGCTTGGAGATCAACAATTTTCCCATCCTTTTCATTGGCTTCAATATTAAACGATTCAACTTTATTTTGAAGCTCCCTTTTCTCCTCAACGAGCCTTTCATTTGTTTCTCTGAGTTGCTCGGTTGTTCGCACTGAAATAAAACAAACAATAATAAAATGTATGATGTGAACCTAACACGAAGAATGACATTCTCCGTGTAATATAATACGGAGAATAGCATTCTCCGTTTGGAATTACATGGAGAATAACCTTTCCAGTATCGAAATGATAGAGAATAACAATTATCCGTTTCAAATAACACGGATAATACCATTCTCCGTGTTATAATACACGGAGAATAGTCATTCTCCTGGAAGATTACAAATCAGAAATTTAAAATAGAAAAGATTTTACCTTGTGCATGTAGCTCTGATTTAAGAACAAAATTCTGCTTTCTCAAATCCTCCAGTTCATGCACAGAGCCCTCCATCACAACGTCGACTGCACGTTGTTGTGCTTCTTGTACCTCGAGTTCTTTCAGCTTTTCTTTGAGTTTCTCGTTCTCAAGGTTGGCTGCACGTAACTGCGCTCCTTGTGCCTCCATCTCTTTTAACTTTTCTTTGAGTTCTTCATTCTGCGCAAGAATATCAGAATAATGTCTTCTCAAATCCTCCAGTTCATGCACAGAGCCCTCCATCACAACGTTGACTGCACGTTGTTGCGCTTCTTCTACCTCGAGCTCTTTCAGCTTTTCTTTGAGTATGTCATTCTCAAAGTTGGCTTCACGTAACTGCGCTCCTTGTGCCTCCATCTCTTCTAACTTTTCTTTGAGTTCTTCATTCTGCGCAAGAATATCAGAATGATGACTTCTCAAATCTCCAATTCCTTTGCAGAGTCGTCCATCATAGCGCCCATTTCATGATGCTGTGGTATCCGTTGTTCATCAAAATTATCCCCACCTGCTTCTTGGTGTTCTTCCTCTCCCTCTTTTTCAACTTCTTCTATAGGTGGCTCATCTTCTTTGTGCCCTTCTTCTTCCCCAACAGGATTAACCAGATCTTCAAATATCATCTTCGATCTCATTTTGTTGTGTTATTCGGCCTTGAGGAAGTTTGAGATTTCGTACCCATTCCATGTGAAAAATCTTGGGTAATCAGAAATTGGGGTGAACTTCTTTTCCACAAATTTACTATGTTCTGCAAACCAATAGAGGAAGTATATTGTGCAACCTTCCAATTTATGGAAAGCTATTGAGTAATCCCCCTGTTCAATTTTGCTTCTACTCCTCTTTATGCTATCCATTACATATGACAGGATTAACCTTGGCCAGCATATACTGTTGATGACGTCCACACTGTCTACCAAGGCCAAGAATCTGTACGGCAAATTTGAACCGCCAGACTTTGTGAAGAATACTGTTTGGCACAAGTAAAAGATTATTAGCTTGGCCAAATCATCTGGATTAACATCGTTATCTCCGCCACGAAGCCGTCGTAACAATTCAGAGAACTTGTCTCTCACTTCCTTATTCGTGACTTCTGAGTGTTTGTCCTTGGTATTAGCCAGCAATCTTGTGATGTGATCTCTACACAGGCTCAATGATGCTGGTCGTGTGGGCTGCTATTGTTTTTTCTTTATCAATCTTTTGTAAGAAACATCATCATCGCTTTCTTCATTCAGCGGTAGACCGAATATGACTGCCATATCCTCGACGCTTGGCACGATTTTAACAGTGGTGCTCAATTCAAAGTACCCGACGCTATCTTCTTCTTCTGTGTAACTTGCAATTAAATTTTCAAGCCCTTCGGAGACCTTGGCCACTTCGGAGACGTGGACTCTGTTTTGGTAGAAAATCTCGACAAAATTCCAGAAACCGGTATTCTTCAAGGAACCAATAACTGGCTCAGGTAAACGGCCAACATCTCGATTGACCTCCTCCATAAGATTTACAATTGGCTTGAAGGTAGAACGAAAAAGTCTTGAATCCTTATTCCTGACAGATTTTTTTCTACAAAACAAAAAAAACAAAAAATTAGGTCGGAGAATGGCCATTCTTATGGGTTTTAACACTGGGAACGGCATTCTCTGTTTCAAGTTAGACGGAGAATTCCATTCTCCGTTCCAAATTAAACGGCGAATAGAATTTAACATTCAAATGCATTTTATGATGGAGAATGTCATTTTTCTTGTAATATATACAGAATTTGCGAACATAAAATCAAAGTTATACCTTCTGTTTGCACTTCTTCTTGCACTTCTTTTTGTTTAGCAACTTTTTCCTTTTTTCTTTGTGCAACTTTCTTAGAATAGGGTTTCGGTTGTTTTTCGTCTATCGCTTTTGGATTTTCTGTAACAGGTGCATCTTCTCTAATTGGTGATGCTGCCGGTGATGATTCTGCCGCTGATGCCGACATGGTATGAATATTGCGAATGGGGAGAAAGGTTTGAAGATTTTGGAGGAGAATGACCTAGGTTTGAGTACAGAGTGGAGTATGGAAGAAGAGGAAGCTTGGAAACGGTTTTCTTTTTTCTTTTTTTTAATAAAAGGGTTCGGGGGTGTTTTGAATTAATTAGAAGGACAAAAATGTCATTCAATGGAAGGGCAAAAGACTCCTTTCTGCTTAATTATATTAATTTGAAGGGCAAAAATGATTCTGCTTAATCAAAAAGAATCGAAGCCGTTTGGCAAAAATGTCATTACAACTCAACAAAACAAATGAACATAATACATTAGGGGTTTCCATACATTAGATATAAAAGAAGAAGAAAAAAATCATCGTCTTCCACATTCAATCATTTCAGATTGGACTTCTTTTTTAGCTCTTCATTGTGCTCTGAAGTTGTAATCCATTCAGCAGCTTTGCGTCTTTCCTTTCCCGCATCAAACTGCATATAACAAACATAACATGAAAAATATTGTTCTAAAAAGTTGAAGTTTTTGACGACATATTTTCAGACTTACATCGAGAGAACGGTAGTCTAGACTACATCGGTCTTTCATGAATGATATTACAAAAATCCCACAATCAACATAATTGCCTTGGCGGGGAACATAAGAAGGACGTTTTATTGTAAAAGTAGAGAAGCTGAACCTAGCATCTCTCAACTTCAAAATCTCTTCTTCGAGAAAGAGATCCAAATTTGAAAGCTACAATTACCAGAATACAATATGTATTAGTATACCGCGTATCTTGTACCCAATTCATAAAAATTGATGAATATGAGCTTACTATTTCTTTTATGACTGTTTTGCTTTGAATCGGATCATCTTTAGATGCAAGTGAGTCCCAAATTTCAACAGTCCTTTTTTTAACCAGAACTCTTGCAAGAGTATAGTGTTCGCCCAAATGAATGGGTATGTATATCTGAATCAGGATAATTAGGTAAAACAAATTAGTAAATTTTCAGAAAATTAGGATTAATATTTAAACATAAATACATTAATACCTCTTTAAAAGTGCTTAAAGATCTCATGTAATCCTGAAAATATTTAAACTTCTTCCATATTTCATGAGGCTTTTTGTCGGATGGAGGTAACGTTGCTTTCTACATACACATCAATTAATACATTACGAAGGACAAACAAACGAAAAAATTGTTAATGCATATGCATTGAAGAATAAAATGCTCACTCACCGAAAACCTTATTGGTAAAAACCATACATTAGCTTTATTGGAGGTTCTTTTCCGTTCCTCCGCGGTGAGAAGAGCAGAAACAATACATACAATCTGAATAAATTATTAAAAATGTCAGCGATGGAATCGAAGTAAACATAGATGGTATCTAAGAAGAAATATACTATCTACACATACCCCATTGCTAATTTTCGTTAAAGGAGCTAAGGTCTTCATCTCAAACCGAGACACATAGTTTTTATTGCAAGTTGATATTATTTCTCTAAGAAAAGAAATGAATAAATTAGGAGAAAACAACTGTTGGAATTAAATCAAAACTCATATTACTTACTCGTCAGGTTTATCATCTGCAAAAATATAGTCGTAATATCTCAAAGAAATACTAGTACAATTGCTAGGCTTCGAGGTTGAACCCCTTAATAAATTTTTCGATGGTGTGACCGGATGTAAATTTTTATGCATTCTTTTAGAAGGACTGCTAAAGTCAGTTTCTTCTGTAGGGGACAATGCGAGCATTCGGTCTAATGCTTTACTACGATACTGTAGCTCCACGTCCTCCTCATCGGAAGAAGATACAACAAAAACCACCTTCACATTATTAAATGCTCTAAATGAATATGCCTTCTTCAAAGCTGAAGATTCTTCAAACTTCTCCAAACGCTGAGATAAATTCATTTGTTCAATTTCTAATGAACAAAGCTTAGAATTGATCTTTGCAACATCAGCTGAAATCTTTGACAGATGTTCTTCAATCTTGCGCAACATACGCGGAATGAAGGTTTCATTTGGAGCTGGCATCCAATCTTCTACGTCTTCTACATTTTCCACCACACGAGTTGTCACGACCCGTACCCTGATTAGGGGCACGAGTACGTGGTTACGTCCAGCCTACGCCACAGCATCGGCGGTAGAACGCTGTCTAGGTCATCTATAAATACTACAACTAAACAGATAAATGTACCTGTACAGTATATACACTTCGAATGGAGGTGACATAGCAATACAGTCTCAATCACAAATATAAAACTAAAGTAGATAGTATGGAAAGGAAAATACGAATGATGAGAACAGGAAATAAGTCCAAGATCCACACAAGTCCAGAGCTATACACAAACAACCTAGAGAATCACATAATATATAAAAATTACTACAGTCTAAAAAGTACTAGCTGGCTCGTAGGCCAGGCAAACCTAACTAAGCTACACTACTGAGGGTGAGCAAAGTCTAGTAGCTCTACTAACAAACCACAGCCCGGGTCTACTCCATAAGACTCGACCCCATAATAGGTCAGGCAATCTGCCTCAGAATCATCTGTAATATGTCAACGATATCCTGTCAGGAAAATGAGCAAGTACAAACACCAACAGCAGTTCCATATGAATTGACAAATTCTATAAGAGACAGTGTAATAAAATAGAAGACAAAGATATATAAAATACAGGGTAAAATCAGTAGGAAATGTATAATAGATATGAGTACTGAATAGGACGATAATATATTTGTAGGATTGCTTAGGAACTATTCGGAAGCCGAGTTACAACCCTTAAACCAAACAAGGACCGGAGTTGTAACCCTTTTCCCGAACAGAACTTAGCCTCCTAGGATAAATAAATATAAAAAATATGACTTGAATTATTAGAGCGCTATATGATCGGCTAGGGAATCATGGTATGGTTATCCACTGGCCCGACAATCATATGAAAATCTAAAAGGGTCATGCCGGCCAACCTGGATAACATAGACATGGGGTATCTGCTACACCCTACGTGAAGTGAGGGTGGCACTAGCAAAATAGTGACAGGAAGGCTTTTATCACATAACCCCTAATAATTCCCCCATCCCCGAATAGTATCATGGATCCGGACATGGCACGTCATGACACGGATTCAAAAGCAGGTGATCAGCCCACTCCCAAATCAATATCTATATAAGTACATGAAAATGGATATCACACACCAATATACCAAGGAAAATCCGAGAATAACATCTCATGACAGGATCCGACGTATACTAGTCCGTGAACTATCGTGTCGAGAATCAAGTAAGACACTACAACTGAATCGGATATAGTAGATATCAAGACAATGAAAACTATCAGTGAATGTACTCGCCTGTGGTCCTGAGCTGATAAGGTGAACAGACGCTCAGAGTAAATCACAGACCTAAAATGAGATACTATGAGTTAAACAGGGTTTTATACTGAAAAAGAAAACTAATTTAAGTCATGAATGCAAGTCTAAGTCAAAACTAGGTCAATCTAGGTCAAACTGAGTCGTACTAGCTCAAACTAGGTCATACTGGTTCATACTAGGTCATACCAGGTCACGGGAAGTCAATCCAAGTCAAACTAGGTCAAACGGGATCAAAGGTTGACTTACAGTTGACTTTTGGTCAACTGGTCAACTCTAGTCAACCCTGGGTCAACCCTAGGTCAAACTAGTCAAATGTTGACTAACTGTTAACTTTTAGTCAACTGGTCAACTCTGGTTTTGTTTCGGTCAATTCTAGTCACTTATAGGCAATGTTTGACTTTCGGTTGACTTTTGTTGACTTTTGGTCAAAATGGTCAACCGAGGTCAAAACTAGTCTGAGGACACTAATCCTAACCATTACCAACCAAGAGAACCTAATTGTAACTATATCTTAGAAGCTAAACTCAATATCTTAACTATACCCTATTACCTACATTTACCCTTACCAAGGTAATCCCGATACCTTGCCCATTACAAAGGAAACCCCGCTAATACTTAAGATACTAGCCTAGGCTCCTTAGGGTAGCTAGATACTATCCTATCTAGGGTTTACCAACCAAGAAATCTAGGGTTCTTGGGCATCAAAACTATTTTTTCTAATATGTTACTCTCCTACACAATATCTTAAGATAATATTGAGATATCAAGATACCACATCTAACATAACTCATTCTTCTAAACCACACTCACTCTCCCTCACAAACATCATCTATCTAACCCCCATCTAACTTAGAATGCTACTTCTAAAATAACTTCTCAAAAACTAACTCAAATATCTACCACTACCCTCAAGATAACATAACATGGCATACTTTCTAACATTGACAAACCTTATTTTCTACCACTATAAACACTACCCTACTAACCGCCTAACACACTAAAACACTCTCTAACTTAGGGGTTTCGTAGTACTAAATGTGGTTGATAAGTGTGGGTAGGTATTTGGGGCTAAGGTGGGTCAAAATGGAATGTTTCGAGACCACAAAAACCCCAAAAAACCATCCTGTACTGCTTCTGCTTACTGCTTTTTTCTGCTTACTGCTTCTTCATGCTGCTTTTCTGCTCATTCTCTCACTCTCTAACCATCTAACCACACACACAAACACATATACCAAATCCACCAACCTTCTCTTCTAACACACCTACACACATCTATATACAAACACACTACCACTCAATCAAAACATAAATTACTCAACAAACTACACTAGCCTCAAGTCAAATAGGATGGCATAATCCTTCCAACTCTCTCACCTTCACAACACACACACTACACTACCATCTATACAACATCAAACACACACTAGCACATATCCTCTATCAATCTCACTTCTCTCCACTAACCACACACATCCTTATCTCATTCAAACACACACACTATACTAACATATATTACATAACAATAATATATATATATATATATACATATATGTACTATATCATACATATTCTTGATAATCTATGATACCTACATTCACATGATATCTATACTAGGCTCATAGGTTACACAAAATGCCTACGTCGCATAGTCACTCTTCTACTTAAAACCAATACTGTACCAATTGGGCCTTCACAAAATTTTAGGATTAAAGTATGTTATAGCTCTTCGTGTTAGCTTTCCGAAACTTCAAACGAATCGTATTTTTGTGTCCGAAAGCTCCCGGAATCGCGAAAACACCGAAACGCGTTCATCTTTCGTATAGCTGACACTCAAACAATTCTACAGAAAGTTATATAATGAATTTGGCTTATTAAAATATATATTTGGAAAGCTAACTTCGATACGCTTCTTTTAAAAAAATGGAAGGTTAATTGGAGTTATGAGCTAAAGTTATGACATTTCTAAGTTGCTCTAGCTACTAAAAATGTGGATTAAAATTATGACGAATTTGGGTTGTTTGGACAAAAAACACGTGTAGGCCAAAATACGTGGATACCAACATAGCTATCTAAATAAAACTTATTCTAACCATCCTAAATAAGATCAATCCACTCTCTAAAAATATAAATCTGATATTAAAACACTAATTAATCATTCCTACAATATATATATATATATATATATATATATATATGCATACAAGTGTCCAAAATAAAGGTTTTTCCCACTAGGACACAACCACAACACAAAGGACACTCCTATGACTCCAAATGGACACGAAATGGATACAAATGGAGATACAACCATGGGGGTCATTCCTATGGGTTCAAAATATTCCTATATGCATGTAGGGATGGATTAGAGAAGAGATTATACCTTCCGGGAGAGAGTTTCAAAGGAAAAAGCCTTCCGACTCGACACCGACACGTAGAGATTCCAAAAGGACACGAACGAGCTTCGAATCCTGCCAAACTTGGATAGCACCCTCTAACTATGGAGTAAAGGAGAAGAGAAGAAGATTTGGTGGAAGAAATGGTGAATTTGGAGATGAAATCAATGGAGTTGTTCTCTTGAAATTTGGGGAAGAACAAGAGAGAGAAAATGGATGGATAAAATGAAATGGAAGAGATGGTGACTCACTCCTTATCCCCCCCCATAGGTGGCTGCCCAAAAAGGGTGAGGTGTCCCCATTTTGAATGTCCAAAATGCCCTCCACTAATTTATTTGATTTAAATTAAGAATGGGTTAAAGGTTGAGGTCAAATTAGTCTAGTTTTAAGTCTCTAATTAAACTAAACCTATCCATAAATAATTAGTCTAACTATTAACTAAAATTAATATCATGTGGACTAATATTAATATCATGTGGGCCATGCCTAACTAGTGTTGTGGGTCCCGCTAGAGTCAAACTACCTCCCGGATCCCCGTTTCAAGTCGGATTGAGTTGAAATTCGAACCCGACTCAAATAACCCCAAAACAATATCATAAATAATAAAATAAATTTCAACCCCAAAATAATATCATAAATAATAAAATAAAATTTAAAAATATTCAAAAATACAAAATGACAAAAATATCCTTATTTCTGAAAACTGGGGGTGACAAATCTATCCACCTTAAAAAAATTCGTCCTCGAAATTAAAACCAAGCAATCACCAATGAAAATATCAAAATAAATCAAAGAGATCCAATGACCAAAATATCCTTGGGCCAGAAATGACACTGAAAGTATCCTAATCACATGGTTAGGCTCCAGGTCAAACAGTCCCTAGGGTTTCACTAGTAAAACATCAAAATCATAAGTCATGGCTGAAAATTTTAAAATAATTAAAATCTCCAAAATCAAAGCATGAATTAAATGACAATAATTAAATGACTAAAATTATAGCATTTTAAAATTATACTCAAATAGAAACTAGGTGCTACAAGTCTATCCACCTTAAAGGAATCATCCTCAAAAATTAAAACAAAGTAACCACAAAAAAAATCATGCAATTCGATAATCGTATGTGTCTGTCCAAAATCATGATACTCAGAATCTCCATCATGCCAGTAAGCAAGGCTACGATAATCACAGAGTCCTTGACTATGGTACATACCTCTAGAATTATGATATTTAAAATTTTCGTATTGCCGCATGCTTGGCAGCGAAAACCTTAAATTCCTACACCCGAAAAATACGACCATAATCAGACTATATATCCTCACTATGCCTGCTAGCATGACCCTAGAGGATTCTAAAATCTCATAATCAAGACGACCTAGCCCATACGACTTATCTCAGAAGAATATCACATCACAAGAACAAAATTTCATCCAACGATCAAGGAACAGATGGAATTAAATTTCAAGACAGTTTATAAGAAAGCAAATGCGAAAATAAGATCGAAAGATTGGAACCTGCTATCTACTCTGCTACTGCCTGAAAATAAGTCATTGTTATCCTGAAGACGAATTGAACCCAAGAGATTAATATGGCACAAGATAAGATATTATCAAAGGAGGACAATTGAATTCAAATGCAAGAAAGTTGTCATGGTAATCAAAAGATCAAAATTTTCCTAAAATATGATTGAGTAACTCCTTTCATACCCTAGATCCTACGTCCTAGTCGCAGGCTCATAATTAGCACTCTAAGTCGAGCACCATTACGAGATCGCACTAATTGCGACTCAGACCTGCATGGGCCACCACAAAAACGTGTCACGACCCGCACCCTGATTAGGGGCACGAGTACGTGGTTACGTCCAGCCTACGCCGCAGCATCGGCGGTAGAACGCTGTCTAGGTCATCTATAAATACTATAACTAAACAGATAAATGTACCTGTACAGTATATACACTCCGAATAGAGGTGACATAGCAATACAGTCTCAATCACAAATGTAAAACTAAAGTAGATAGTATGGAAAGGAAAATATGAATGATGAGAACAGAAAATAAGTCCAAGATCCACACAAGTCCAGAGCTATACACAAACAACCCAGAGAATCACATAATATATAAAAACTACTACAGTCTAAAAAGTACTAGCTGGCTCGTAGGCCAGGCAAACCTAACTAAGCTACACTACTCAGGGTGAGCAAAGTCTAGTGGCTCTACTAACAAACCACAGCCCGGGTCTACTCCATCAGACTCGACCCCATAATAGGTCGGGCAATCTGCCTCAGAATCATCTGTAATATGTCAACGGTATCCTGTCAGGAAAATGAGCAAGTACAAACACCAACAGCAGTTCCTTATGAATTGACAAATTCTATAAGAGACAGTGTAATGAAATACAAGACAAAGATATATGAAATACAGGATAAAATCAGCAGAAAATATATAATAGATGTGAGTACTGAATAGGACGACAATATATTTGTAGGATTGCTTAGGAACTATTCGGAAGCCGAGTTACAACCCTTAAACCAAACAAGGACCTGGGTTGTAACCCTTCTCCCGAACAGAACTTAGCCTCCTAGGATAAATAAATATAAAAAATGTGACTTGAATTATTAGAGCGCTATGTGATCGGCTAGGGAATCATGGTAGGGTTATCCACTTGGCCCGACAATCACATGAAAATCTGAAAGGGTCATGCCGGCCAACCTGGATAACATAGACATGGGGTATCTGCTACACCCTACGTAAAGTGAGGGTGGCGCTAGCAAAATAGTGACAGGGAGGCTTTGATCACATAACGCCTAATAATTCCCCTATCCCCGAATAGTATCATGGATCCGGACATGGCACGTCATGACACAGATTCAAAAACAGGTGATCAGCCCACTCCCAAATCAATATCTATATAAGTACATGAAACATGGATATCACACACCAATATACCAAGGAAAATCCGGGAATAATATCTCATGACAGGATCCGACATATACTAGTCCGTGAACTATCGTGTCGAGAATCAAGTAAGACACTACAACTGAATCCGATATAGTAGATATCAAGACAATAAAAACTATCAGTGACTGTACTCGCCTGTGGTCCTGAGCTGATAAGGTGAACAGACGCTCAGAGTAAATCACAGACCTAAAATGAGATACTATGAGTTAAACAGGGTTTTATACTGAAAAATAAAACTAATTTAAGTCATGAATGCAAGTCTAAGTCAAAACTAGGTCAATCTAGGTCAAACTGAGTCATACTAGGTCAAACTAGGTCATACTGGGTCATACTGGTTCATACTAGGTCATACCAGGTCACGGAGAGTCAATCCAAGCCAACTAGGTCAAACGGGATCAAAGGTTGACTTACAGTTGACTTTTGGTCAACTGGTCAACTCTGGTCAACTCTAGTCAACCCTAGGTCAACCCTAGGTCAAACTAGTCAAATGTTGACTAACTGTTGACTTTCAGTCAACTGGTCAACTCTATTTTGATTTCGGTCAATTCTAGTCACTTATAGGCTAAGTTTGACTTTCGGTTGACTTTTGTTAATTTTTGGTCAAAATGGTCAACCGAGGTCAAAACTAGTCTGCGGACACTAATCCTAACCATTACCAACCAAGAGAACCTAATTCTAACTATATCTTAGAAGCTAAACTTAATATCTTAACTATACCCTATTACCTACATTTACCCTTACCTAGGTAATCCCGATACCTTGCCCATTACAAAGGAAACCCCTCTAATACTTAAGATACTAGCCTAGGCTCCTTAGGGTAGCTAGATATTATCATATCTAGGGTTTACCAACCAAGAAATCTAGGATTCTTGGGTATCAAAACTATTTTTTCTAATATGTTACTCTCCTACACATTACCTTAAGATAATATTGAGATATCAAGATACCACATCTGACATAACTCATTCTTCTAAACCACACTCTCCCTCACAAACATCATCTATCTAACCCCCATCTAACTTAGAATGCTACTTCTAAAATAACTTCTCAAAAACTAACTCAAACATCTACCACTACCCTCAAGATAACATAACATGGCATACTTTCTAACATTGACAAACCTTATTTTCTACCACTATAAACACTACCCTACTAACCGCCTAACACACTAAAAACACTCTCTAACTTAGGGATTTTATAGTACTAAATATGGTTGATAAGTGTGGGTAGGTATTTGGGACTAAGGTGGGTCAAAATGGAATGTTTCGAGACCACAAAAACCCCAAAAAACTATCATGCACTGCTTCTGCTTACTACTTTTTCCTGCTTACTGCTTATTGCTTACTGCTTACTGCTCGCTGCTTCTTCCTGCTGCTTTCCTGCTCATTCTCTCACTCTCTAACCATCTAACCACACACACAAACACATATACCAAATCCACCAACCTTCTCTTCTAACACACCTACACACATCTATATACAAACACACTACCACTCAATCAAAATACAAATCACTCAACAAACTACACTAGTCTCAAGTCAAATAGGATGGCATGATCCTCCCAACTCTCTCACCTTCACAACACACACACTACACTACCATCTATACAACATCAAACACACACTAGCACATATCCTCTATCAATCTCACTTCTCTCCACTAACCACACACATCCTTATCACATTCAAACACACACACTATACTAACATATATTACATAACAATAATATATATATATATATATATATATATATATATATATATATATATATATATATATATGTACTATATCATACATATTCTTAACAACCTATGATACCTACATTTATATGATATCTATACTAGGCTCATAGGTTACACAAAATGCCTACGTCGCATAGTCACTCTTCTACTTAAAACCAATACTGTACCAATTGGGCCTTCACAAAATTCTAGAATTAAATTATGTTATAGCTTTTCGTGTTAGCTTTCCGAAACTTCAAACGGATCGCATTTTTGTGTCCGGAAGCTCCCGGAATCGCAAAAACACCGAAACGCGTTCATCTTTCGTACAGCTGACACTCAAACAATTCTACAGAAAGTTATATAATGAATTTGGCTTATTAAAATATATATTTGGAAAGCTAACTTCGATACTCTTCTTTTAAAAAAATGGGAGGTTAATTGGAGTTATGAGCTAAAAGTTATGATATTTCTAAGTTGCTCTAGCGACTAAAAACGTGGATAAAAATTATGACAAATTTGGGTTGTTTGGACAAAAAACACATGTAGGCCAAAATACTTGGATACCAACATAGCTATCTAAATAAAACTTATTCTAACCATCCTAAATAAGATCAATCTGCTCTCTAAAAATATAAATCTGAGATTAAAACACTAATTAATTATTCCTGCAATATATATATATATATGCATACAAGTGTCCAAAATAGGGGTTTTTTCCACTAGGACACAACCACAACACAAAGGACACTCCTATGACTCCAAATGGACACGAAATGGACACAAATGGAGATACAATCATGGGGGTCATTCCTATGGGTTCAAAATATTCCTATATGTATGTAGGGATGGATTAGAGAAAAGATTATACCTTCCGGGAGAGAGTTTCAAAGGAAAAAGCCTTCCGACTCGACACCGACACGTAGAGATTCCAAAAGGACACGAACGAGCTCCGAATCCTCCCAAACTTGGATAGCAGCCTCTAATTATGGAGTAGAGGAGAAGAGAAGAAGATTTGTTGGAAGAAATGGTGGATTTGGAGATGAAATCAATGGAGTTGTTCTCTAAAAATTTGGGGAAGAACAAGAGAGAGAAAATGGATGGATAAAATCAAATGGAAGAGATGGTGACTCACTCCTTATTCCCCTCCCCCCATAGGTGGCTGCCCAAAAAGGGTGAGGTGTCCCCATTTTGAATGTCCAAAATGCCCTCCACTAATCTATTTGATTTAAATTAAAAATGGGTTAAAGGTTGAGGTCAAATTAGTCTAGTTTTAAGTCTCTAATTAAACTAAACCTATCCATAAATAATTAGTCTAACTACTAACTAAAATCAATATTATGTGGACTAAAATTAATATCATATGGGCCATGCCTAACTAGTGTTGTGGGTCCCACTAGAGTCAAACTATCCCCCGGATTCCCGTTTCAAGTCGGATTGAGTTGAAATTCGAACCCGACTCAAATAACCCCAAAACAATATCATAAATAATAAAATAAATTTCAACCCCAAAATAATATCATAAATAATAAAATAAATTTTAAAATATTCAAAAATACAAAATGACAAAAATATCCTTGTTTCTGAAAACTGGGGGTGACACGAGTAGACATCTTGAGAACAAGAAGACTATTGTATTTCAGAAAACTATTCTATGTATTTCAAAATGAATAATAGTACTATGAAACAAGAAAACTATTGTATATATAGCAAGAGAGAAGTACAAAAAGTGAGGAAGATGGAAAGACAAATAAATTTCGAGACTAGCAAACAATCTACTAGCCGTTTGATTGAGGAGGGCTCCAGGAAGATTCTACTAGCCGTTTGATTGAGGAGGGCTCGAGGAAGATTCTACTATCCGTTTGATAAATACAAAAGGTTATCGTAATCAACTTCAATTAAGGAACTCTATAAGATGTTTAATTCCGCTTGATTGAGGAACTCGACGAAGTCCGTCGCGAACCGGAACTTCTTCTTCTTTTCTTCTTCATCTCCGTTTCTCCTTCCACCACCACCACCATGCCCTGTAGCCTTATAACAAAAATATTAAATTGTTAGATTCAACAAAAAAACTAATTACGGAAAGATTACTAAATTAAAATCAAACAGAACACATATTCATAGAAAACATGAGATTAAAGATAAAAGTGTCACAGAAGTAACACCACAATTTTACAACAACTAAGCAGACACTGCTAAGCAATAACTAAAATTAGAGATTGTGTCCTCCTTGGATTTAATTTACACAAAGAAGAGATTTGAGAGAACGAACTTTTTTCGGCTTCCTAAATGTACCATTCTCCGTCCATTCGCCGTATTAAAAGCAAAGAGAATGGTCATTCTCCGTGTTAAAAGTAAAGAGAATGGCCATTCTCCGTCCATTCGCCGTATTCACCGTCCATTCGCCTTATTAAAATCAAAGAGAATGGCCTCGCCATATTCTCTGTCTATTCTTCGTCCTAAATGTACCATTCTTCGTCCATTCGCCGTATTAAAAGCAAAGAGAATGGCCATTCTCCGTCTATTTGCTGTATTCACTGTCCATTCGTCGTATTAAAAGCAAAGAGAATGGCCATTCGTCGTATTCTCCGTCCATTCCCCGTCCAAAATGTACCATTATCCGTCCTAAATATACCATTCTCCGTCCATTCGCCGTATTCACCGTCCATTCGCCGTATTAAAAGCAAAGAGAATGGCCATTCGTCGTATTCTCCGTCCATTCTCCGTCCATTCGCCGTATTAAAAGCAAAGAGAATGGCCATTCTCCGTCCATACGCCGTATTAAAAGCAAAGAGAATGGCCATTCGCCGTATTCTCCATCCATTCTCCATCCTAAATGTACCATTCTCCGTCCTAAATGTACCATTCTCCGTCCATTCGCTGTATTAAAAGCAAAGAGAATGGCCATTCTCCGTGTTAAAAGTAAAGAGAATGGCCATTCTCTGTCCAAAAAAATATTTTCCTCGAAAATATTATCTTTAGAAAAGTTAAAAAATAATCCGCCCGACCTCAGAAGCAGGTTTCCTCAGTTCACCACCACCACCATGACATGTAGCTTTATTAACAAAATATTAAATTATTAAATGAAAAATAAAATTTCAGACAATGGCATAGGCAGTAAAATTAGAGTGGCACCACTGGTACTTCTCCTTGTTCGAGGAGGTCTCGACGACGTCCGACGCGAAGTGGACCGATTCTTCTCGGCACAGCTGGTACTCCTCGTTGTTCTAGGAGGGCTCGACGACGTTCGACGCAATCCGAACCGCTTCTTATTTCCTTCTTCATCTCCGTTTCTCTTTCCACCACCACCAGCACCACCACGACAACCATGGCCTGTAACCAAAAAAAAAAGTTTCAGATTAAATTGGATGGACGAAAGAGAGAGTAAATATGAGTTAATTTAGGGTGTTCATTGAAAAAATTAAAGTGAAGAATGACCTGCTAAAGCAAGTTACCAACAGGTCAAAAGTCTAAATCAGCATTAAATGATGTCTCATGTATTATTTTATCTGAATTTAATCTGAACCGTTGTATTAACATCCAACGGTCCAGATTTTGGATGTATCGATACATCCAAAATGGGTGGATGTATTGTAGAATTTTTCATATATATATATATATATATATATATATATATATATATATATATATATATATATATATATATATTCTTTGTAAATTTCCTTAAATATACATGTATGCTCAATCTTAAAAAGTGTGCATTGAAATATTTTTCTACAAACTATATTTGTTCAACACTTATTATTCACATTTTGGGAAATGTACCTTACAATGATCCTCTACATGCCAACCCACTTTATGCAAACCCTACAATGATAATCCATAAAGGAATAGTGTGCGAGGATGTACACGTAAGTAAAATGACTATCACACCTTGGGATGTTGCAACATCTGGATGAAATTCAAATTTTAATCCACGATGTCCACCTCATTTTATGTCTCGCTAAGCGTTGGTGGCCTCAACGTAACACTTTTCAATTTTCAGTTGGTGAAATGACTGTCACACTTTGGGAGGTTGCAAAAATCCTAGGGTTACCTATTACAGGTGACCCTATATATTTTGATACACAGTTAAATCTATTTGAACTAATCGGGAGATATCTCGACGTTATGCGACCATCAGACAGAAGGGAGGAGTTTTGTCACATTAAGTTGGCTTCGGGGTAATTTTATGGATTTAGATTGCACTATCGATGGTCCAGTCGAGGTCGATGAATTAAGAGTACGTATTTAATGTTAAGATTTATTTATCAGTTAATTTAATGGCGTGTTAATATGTAAATTTTAATATTTGCAGATCATTCGCTGCACTAGAGCATATTTGTTCTATTTATGTTGGGCAATTCTGTTTTTCGACAGACAGAAAAATAGAATAAACGTGCGACTATTACCATTCTTAGATAATATAAAAGAACCCACTCGTCATGAATGGAGAGCTACTACTTTAGCATATTTATATGCATGCTTGACGGATTTTGCTAGATCGAAGCCTAGCAAATATTTATGTGGGTGCATGACTCTAGTTCAGGTAAAAATAAAAAATCAATACAGCTAAAGTGGTTTGAATTATATACAAATTTTATTTTTAATACCATATTATTTCTATTGTAGGTATGGTGCTACGAGCATTTCTATATTGGTCAACCTGTAACCAGCATTACCAATGATGTTGAATTTTTTCGCTTGCTATGCGATAGATCACAAATGTAGTGGACCAGCATCATCATGTACATAAGGTTGTTTCACTGAACATGAAACAATTTGATAACAGTGGAATGAGGTAATCACTCAATTTAGTACAGTTTCTTACACTACACTTGTCAATAAAATTATTAGATTTGTATAAAAAAATTTGTATCATTTTGATACATTATCATCCAATAGGTTATTTGGATACCCTTCTCAAATGAAGAAAATGCTCCATAAATAAAGAGAACATCGTACGATCTAAGCTTGCACAAATCTTTATATTATATACGATCGTTACACCATATATCATCCGACAGATCGTGTTCTTCGACAATTTGGCCAGAGGCAAATAATTCTAGATGACCCGCCAAACATGAGTTATGAGCAGTCAATGCAAGAAATAGAATTGATAATGTCATAACTGCTTGGAATATGCGATTCTAGAATGATAGTGTGGCAAACATGTCTCCCCTAATTGAATCCATTGATGAATGTAAGTTCTAACTTACTAGTACATTTGGACTAGTTGCGTACACTAGTGTATTTGTCTTAAAATTGTTTTCACGAAATGCAGATGCTGGTGACTAGACTTATAGACAATGGTGGGGAGTGCCTCGTATAATCAATAGAGCAAACACATTTGAGGAGCCAGGGTTCAGGTCTAAAGCCGAAGATGAATCTAGTTTGCGAGCTTTTGCTGATATCAGAAACGGTACGACTTTATTACTATTCAAAATTAGAAATATATGATAATAATTTTAATTTGCACATTTCACATTTCAGTCTTTTATGGGCCAACAATATATCCAAGAACTAGAGAGTTATTTGTGGACGCATGGTCGGGAGTGGATACATATGACCAGCACATATCGACTCAGCGAATCAACACTGCCGCTAGATCTCTTTTTGAAGACATTTTATATTACACAGTTATTTTCGTCCCCATCAGCTCCGGTGCTACTCAGGACATCGAGGAAGAGAATAGAGACTATTTCACTTAACAAAAGGCCTAAAATTGGCTTTTGAAAATAAAACGAGAAAAAGTACAAATAGTACAAATTGTTCTGGAAAGTATTGCTATGGAAGTCTGATCTGAAGTCGATCACTTTGTTCCTTGGACCATACGATGATGATGAAGATCACTGCTAGAAGATGAACAACCGGAAGAACTAAGTCACCAGAAAGGTATCGACGCACTTGGGCACTGATGGCGAGGCCGAATGCTTTCCTGCTTTCCTTCACTCTGTTCTAGATAAAAAGTTGAAGAAGAATGCTCCAAAGAATCAAAATCTCTGGGTTCTGATCTCTATGTATTCTCTTCTTGTCTCTCTCTCTGTCTGTCTCCTTTTATATGAGAAAAACTCAGTATATTTATAGACTTGGCCTTCTGTGCGTAAAACTCAACAAAAGTTCTGTCTTTACGCTAATAACTGCCACCCATGACTGAAGTCATCCTCTGCATACGTTGACACGTGTTCCATTATTTCAATAAGAATAGGATGCACGTACATACGTTCTTCTAGATGTGTGGTATGAAAGCCATGTAAGCAAACCACGTTCCAAAGTAGTCAGGAAGGATAGTGCGTAAACAACAACCCAAATATACTCTGAGCGTAAAGTAGTAGACTAGGCGTAAAATAGCCCTGACATGGACTTCCCGCGTAAAGTGGCTAAAAAATAGCCTTGAGCGTAAAACGTAGCCCAAATAAACTTTATGCACACGTCAACTTTTGAGCGTAAAAACTCATATAGTCTTTATGCGTAAAAGAAGCCATATTATGAGCATAAAATAGCTCAATCCACATACTAAACGACAACATTGGTCTCTGTATAAAATAAATTCCTTCAAATTCTGTGTTGTACGCTGTCAGTAAATCTTCATGTCAGACTTTGCATTAAATGCATGATTTGACAGCTTTGTCCAGCGTAAAGTGGTTAGCTTATCTCTGGCGTAAAACCACTGGCTTGACCTTGGCGTAAAGTGATTAGTCTGTCCTTGGCGTAAAATAGATCATTTTGAGTGGAATGCTCTATCTCTTTGACTTAGTCTATGAAGCGCAAATTTTTTACGCTCCTACAAGACCCCCTTCAAAGTTTTCAGAATTTGAAAAAGACTTCAAAAATTTCGAAATACTTTGAACATGAAAAATGGTGCCGGTCAATACTCAACCGTCATAATGAATTTTCTCTTGAAAACATTCGAACGCCTCTTCATCTTCCCGAGTTGCATTAATAATGATCAATTTCTCATAAGGAACATAAAAAGTTGATTTGATTGTATATATAAGGAGAAGTTCTTCATTCTCACTTTTCATCCTCATACTTTTTCTTCGAAGATAGCTATTTGCAAGATTTCATTCTCCAACAAGAGATTGATAATGACGATGCTTTCCGATGTCGTTCCTTTGTACGCTCGATCATCAGACGTTGATTCAACCACTCTTAAAGCCAAACCATCTGACCTTGATGGTAAGTTTGATTCATAAAATAATTGTCTTCCTTTGAACTTTTTGTTGAAAACAGATGTCTATCTTTAATAGATAAGGCACGCCTACTGAAAATGAGCGCAAATCTTTGATAGATATGGAGCGCATAAAACACAGGTTCAAAGCCTTTTAGATAAGATGCACATGAAACACGGGCGTAAAAAAAAGCCTTGTTGAATAAGGTGCATATGAAACACTGGCGCAAAGCCTTGTAGATAAGATGCACATGAATCACAGGCGTAAAAAGCCTTGTTGAATAAGGTGCTCATGAATCACAGGCGTAAAAAAGCCTTGTTGAATCTTTAATTGACCAGTAAGTGGCTGATGATACTTCTGTTGAAAAATTTTCTCTGTTGTTTTCTGCAGAAGCTTGGCTGAAGAACTTTTCCAGAACCGATATTGGCGACTTGGATGCTGTGAGGAGCATTCTTCTGACATCAACATCAGGGAGCTCATGCGCTTTTGACGTGCAAACCAGACAACTCAGAACTTTTCATGGAATAAAAGGGTCTTCCTCAGATGGTAGGAAGAGCCTTTATACACGGAAAGTTGGATGGTGGAGTCAACTCTATCCCGAGAAATTGGGTAGTAGAGTTCCTTTCACGGCAGGACTAGGAATCGTATCCCAATGCTGGATACATTCCTATCTTTTCTGAAGGGCCGCCATTTCTCCACTAATTGTATTGGCAGCAACACGTCTTTGGGTTGCCATAATCTGGGATTCTCCTCTCGTCTCAGAGAGAAGACCAGAGTTAATTCCTACTGTTCTGGTCGCCATTGAGGCTCAGACAGCAAGGAATTGACACCAACAACGAATCCGATGAAGAAGATCCAAAGAAGAAATAGATCTCGATTATGCCATCGTTGTTGTATAGAATGAAAATCCAAGATGTAATAGATTTCCATTATGATTTGTAAGAAAGTCTAAGAAATGTAATAGACTTTTATAAAGTGAGAATGGAAATTACAAGTCTTCTAAACTCAATAATTTGTATCTTAACCAGAGGTAATATAGACATGAATGAAATCTTGTTTTCTTTTTCAGAGTATACAATACTATCAGAGGCAATATGGACATGATAGCATGTAAGAACTCAAAGAAAAGTAGTTTAATATCTATGCAGAGGTCAAATGGACATGATAGATAACGAAATACAAGCAGATTTAATATTTATTCAGAGGTCATGAGAACATGATAAATAATAAATCCAACTTTTTATACCAACTGGTAAGATAGAAGATTAAAATTTCTCTCCAAGGAGACAAGTAATCAGCTTATCCAAACATTGGTAGCTGGGGAAATAAGAAGACATGTGTCATAGAAAATACACGCCAATATTAATAAAAGAATGGATGAACCAACGTATCTTTCGGGAAACGAAAAGTCGATTCAATTCCACAAAATGGATGAATCTGATGTAACGAATAGATAGGTCTTTTCGGGAATGAAAAGTTGTTTCAATTTCCAAGACCGGTTCGTTAATAGATCTCTCCTATAAATAGGTGAGAACTATTTGTAACATTTTATTCTTTATTTCCATTCCTCTATCAGAAATGTCTTCCAAGGACGTACAGCAAAAGGATGAAGTATCCATGAAAGTTGAGGACATCATCGAGACGCGCCCCCATTGAGCCAATTGTGTCAGACCCAACCAAAATAGGCGAAAGCTCTTCTACGCCCAAGCCACTGCAAGACATCCTAGCTTTCTTAGTAGAGCCAGAAAAACTCCTGAGGAAGAAGTACTGAGGATGGCTGTCTGCAAATTTTTTATGAACTCAGGCACCGATGCCTTTGATGCATTGGCCGACTATGTATTTAATAAGGAAGGCAGTGGTCCTCGTCCTTAATTTTTTATTCAGAACAAAAATAATAAAGGAGATTTTATTTTCATTCTGTCTTTTTTATACATAGTACTTCTTAAGAAATTTGCCATTGATCGGCATCATGAGTAAATCTCCATTAGGCTTAGATAACCGATAGGTGCCATTGGAAAACACAGTCTCAATGACATAAGGGCCTTCCCATTTTGCTTAGAATTTTTCTTTGCTTTTGTGAGTCATCACCATCAATCTTCGAACAGCTAATACCAGCTCACCGATCTTGAATACCCTCTCTTTAACTTTACGATTGAAAGTTCGAGATATACGGGCTTGATATAGCTCAATATGATGTTGTGCTTGAAGACGCTTTTCGTCCAATCCTTCCAGTTCTTGGAGTCGTAAGTGATCATTATTCTCTATAGTTAGCTCATTAGCAATAGCTATTCGGAGAGATGGAATCTGAATTTCTAATGGAAGGACAGCCTCACATCCATAAACCAGTAAAAATAGTATAAAACCAGTAGGAGTTCGGACTGTTGTTCGATAAGCCCATAAACATTCTCCAAGTTTCTCATTCCAGTCACGTTTATTAGCAGAGACGAACTTTTTGAGAAGTTTGATGATCGTCTTGTTGAAAGCTTCGGCTAAACCATTAGCAGCTGGATTATAAGCCGTAGAAGCCAAATTTTGAATTCGATTCTTGTTACAGAACCGATAAAATGCCTGACTGGCAAATTGTGGTCCATTGTCATGAATTATCCGTCAAGGAATTCCGAAACGATAAATGACATGGTGTTTGATGAAGCTAATCACATTAGATATTTTCACTTCAGTAAGGAGGACTGCTTCTGCCCACTCGGAAAAGTAATCAGTTATAGCCAATATAAACCGATGTCCTTTAACAGAAGGAGGGTTAATCGGACCAATGATATCCATACCCCAAGCTTCGAAGGGCCAAGAAGCTGCTGTAGGATGTAAAAATTCAGAAGGTTGGTGAATAAAGTCAGCATGAATCTGACATGCTTTACACCTTCTGGTTTAATCCACAGCATCTGCTATCATGGAAGGCCAATAATACCCCATTCTTCGAATGCGGTCCTGTAATTTTGGACCCAGTTGATGGGCACCACTGACACCATCATGAGCCTCACGGAGTGTCTGTTTAGCTTCACTTTCTGATAGACAACGCAGCAAGAGTCCATCGTATGAACGACGATATAACATATGTAAAGATGAATCATAATAGAATCGAAATGATCGTCTCTTAATTGATGCAGCTTCTTTCGGATCTTCAAGTAAAATCCCATGAACCGTATAATCAATAAATGGAGTTCTCCAATCCTTCTGCTGGGAGCTTGACTCTGTAGTATAACTCTATTCAATATATAAATTATTCTTGACACAGAATAAGTCTTGGTCCAACAAAGTGATTGTATTTTGTCTCCGAATTAGAACCGCCAGGTCTGCAGCTAAGCTAGCAAGAGCATCAGCTTCTACATTCTGAGAACGTGGTACAAATTCGATAAAGAATCCTTTGAATGAAAGGACCAACTCGATTACCACTTGATGATAAGGGATGAGATCAGGATTTTTGACTTCATAAGTCCCTCTAACTTGATTAACAATCAGTTGAGAATCTCCATAAGCTTCTAGGAACTCAATGTCCAAACTTTTTGCTACTTGGAGACCAATCAGCAAAGCATTATATTCTGCTACATTATTAGAGCATGGCTCATTAAGAGAATAGGTACGGTATATGACCATTTTATCAGGAGAAACCAAGACGATTCCTACTCCAGAGATAATATTACCCTTAGGTCCAACCCGTGATGCTCCATCAAAATATAATTGCCAGATATCATTCTTCAAAGTCATATTGCAATCCACGACTTCATCTGGAATGTCCTCATATAGCTTTGATGTTTCAGGTATAGGATGAGCAGCTAAGAAATCAGCTAATGCTTGACCCTTCACTAATTTTTGAGGTATATAAACCATGTCATAAGGAGTGAGCAACATCGCCCAGGTAGCTAACCTAGAGTTAAGAATGCTCGGTTTTCTCATCAATACCCGAATGGAATTTATTCTGGAGATGACATGAATAGTCTGTCCTGTCACATAATGTCTTGTCTTTTGGATAGCAAAAACTAAGGCCAGACATTCCTTTTCTACAGGAGTATACATGTGTTCTGCTCCGACCATCATTCGGCTAAGATAATAAATTACTTGTTCATGCCCCATATTACTTTTTTGTGCAAGAAGAGCACCAAGTGAATGATCCAAGGCTCGAACATATAGCAAAAATGGTCTTCCTACCACTGGAGGTACCAGAACAGGTAGATTTATAAGGTATTGCTTGATGTCATTGAAGGCTTTCTGACACGCTTCATCCCAAACAAATGATACACCCTTCTTTAATAGACGGGAGAAAGGTTGACATCTCCCAGAGAGATTAGATATAAACCTCCTAATATAAGCAATGCGACCCTGAAAGCCACGGATGTCACGCCCCAGAACCAGAATACCGGAGAGCGGGGGCAGACATAGCCAGCTACGCAATTCCAAAGTACGTTAATACTCTGAAATCACGTATAAGCTGTCAAGACATGGGGGTTACTCTACATGCCATCAGTCAATCCTATGGTTTAACAATCCTAGGTATCTCAATCACAGGCAATTATACAAGAGCAAGAGTACGATCATCATACATACAATAGTAAGGCGTCCCGAACCATATATACATGACTGATCATGAAGCCAGTACCACAGAACTGATGACTAGCTAGAATATTAGTCGTACATGATAAGGACTAGCTATAGTCTAGAATACACATATCATGTTTATGCCCGTAGGCTACAATATCAAGGAAAATACCAAAACACGAGCTAAACACGTGCTCGGGGCTAAACGTTACAAGAAGAGAATTTACATATCAGTGGAAGAATGAAGAAGAGCCCACTGAGGCACTCTGGTGCTCCGGCTGGTCACCGTCGAGTGAATGGTGCGGTAGATCCTTCGGGCTCTTCTATCAGAACCTGGCCATGCAAAACCAGTAGGGTCAGACCCCAAATAGCAAGTACCACAAGGAGGCCAAACTATGAACTTAAAACCAGCAATCATAGGCAATCAACAGAGAGAGAAAGCAATAAGTAAAGGAGGATCGAGATTCGTGTAGTACCAATGCACTTAACCCGAACATAAGAAGGCAGTAAGTAAAGCATTTAGTAAACACAATTAAAAGTAGACTTGTTAAGCAAACGATCTTTTAAGAGTTATGCAAAGCAAGTAGTCATATGAACAGGTGAGATAAAGTAACTAGAGAACATATTAAATAACTAGAGCTAGGCAATATACGAAGAGAGGACGAAAGTACTATTCCGGAAGCCAGGTTATAACCCTTAAACCAAACAAGGACCGAGGTTGTAACCCTTCGCCTGAACAGAACTTGGTCTCTGATCATTTATTGCTAAAGGTGACAATCATTAAGTGACACTCAGAGAGTGACAAACAGGGAGTGACAATACAGAGTACAATACATTAGAGTGACAATCATTGCAATCATTATCCTGGAAACAATTAGGAACTGGATCTAAACAAGACTTAGACTGGAAAGGTGATATACGATGAGATAACCATGGGACTATTCAGATAACCAGGTTACAACCCGTAAACCAAACAAGGACCGGGGTTGTAACCCTTCGTCTGAACAGAACTTGGTTTCTTCCACCATTTATCGGCAAGATAAAGTAAAAAATCAGGACATGTAACAATCAAGTACAAGATCAAGACAAGACTAGGCTGATCGAACTCCATCCAACATTCACGGCCAAGCAATAAGTACGGCTTGATACTTTAACTAACTAGGGTTATCACAGGCCTAATTACTAGCAAGATGCAGTGAGATTAATCCACAGCCACAAGCCCTGCAGACCATCCAGGTTATCCAGGCGAATATTAGTACAATAAGGGTACAACACATAACCGTGTGCTGGAAGTGTGCCCTATTCGTCGACAGGCTACAAATCCACAAGCGCGCCCAGGTAACGGGATTGCCTGTAGCTGGGAAATCTCTTCATGACTACTGGATTATTCTAGTTGTTAACCTTAGTCGATTTCAGTGGATACCCCTGACCGTGGTACTCAGAGGTCCTCGTCCTAGACATGATGCAAGACAAGACGGGTTCATTTGTATAAGCACAATCGTCCACGGTGTCCAAGTTATTCAATCTTGTCAAGTCATGTTAGCCGTCGCAACAGCATTCGAGATATATCATGTCAGGTTTATCACGTCAAGAGTGCGCCACGGCGGGCCACTATCAAGAATTATCATTATCACTTATCAAGAGTACGCCACGACGGGCCACTATCAAGAATTATCAATCATCTTGTTACCAATCTGGAGTGCACTACAACGGGTCACCATCGTGTCAAACAATTTCATTCATTTAAGAAATAACAAGCTATTAAGTGGGTCGTCGTAATATAGGCCAAGAATAGAAATGTACAGTACAATCAGGAGCTCCATATTAAAATAAAAGAAACTTGCACAGTTAGTTAATATTATATATATATATATATATATTCTTGAAGCCAAGAAAAAAACTCTACAACTTTCATGTTGGGAGTTGGGAGAATTTTGAGCCATAATTCAGTCATTTAGGACATATAACAGTTAGAAATAGTCAAAATATGCATTATGCGGCCTATTCTGCGACATGCATGCAACCGCGACACCATATGCAGCTCAACTGCGACATGATATGCGCCTACTGCGACATGCGCCTCATGCGGCTCAACTGCGACATGATATGCGCCTACTGCGACATACGGTTTATGCAACATGTGCCTACTGCGACATGCGCCTCCTGCGACATGCTGTGCGGCTACTGCGACATGCGCCTCATTGCAACATGCGCCTACTGCGACATGCGCCTTCTGCGACATGCTGTGCGGCTACTGCAACATGCACCTCATTGCAACATACGCCTACTGCAACATGCGTCTTCTGCGACATGTTGTGCGGCTACTGCGACATGTGCTTCATTGCAACATGCGCCTACTGCGACATGCGCCTTCTGCGACATGCTGTTCGTGCTGCAGATGAACATAGAAATGACCAGAATTGCTTTTGGCCATAACTTCCTCATCCGAAGTCGAAATCAAGCGAAATAAAAGCCAAAACTGTATGAAATTAAATTCTCTACAACATAGAACTATTAGTTTTCGTAAACAAGTAAGTTTGGTAGATCAAAACCCAAGAAAACCGAAAATAATATAAACTTAGATCTACAAGAATCCACCCGGTAAAATCAAAAACTCCAAGTTCTAAACATGCTTAGAATCATGCAAGGAAGAAGATGGAACAATCAAAAGTAAATTTGTTCAAGGTTCGGCAAGGTGTACTTGCCTCTCCTCCTTGGTGAAGAAGGAAAGAAGATGAAGATGGAAAAATAAAAATAAATAATGGAGGAGAGAGAGTGGTAAGGTGGCTTATATAACAAGCCCAAGCAATCTCCACCATTCATTCCACTCCACTCAATCTAAACCATACACCTCTCTCATAAGGAACCAACTAAACCAAACCAAGTCCAAGCCAAACCAAACCATGTTAAACCAAACCAATAAAACCAAGTCAAATCAAATTAAAACCAAGTCATGATTCATACCAAAATAAATGAAACAAGCCAGTATACGGGTCACCCAACAATTGTCAGAAATCCGTACAATGACAATTTAGCAACTTTAAATATTCTCAAAATTCAGGAAATACGAAATACAGCTCAAATAAATATGTATCCGTATAAAATACTGATACAGTGAGGCGGGCCTCACAACGGAGTTCTTTCAAATTGCGAGGAGGACGCATTTCAAGAATTGCTTTAACCTTATCAGGATCAACAAGGATACGCTGAGAAGTAATAACAAATCCTAAAAACTTGCCACTAGAAACCTCTAAGAAAGACTTAGTAGGGTTCATTTTCAATTGATGTTGGCGCATCAGTTCAAATACTGTCTTCAAGTCCTGAATGTGATCATCTTTTGATCGACTCTTAACATCAATGTCATCTACATAACATTCTACTATCTTCCGTAGATGTTCTTGAAAGATGTTGCTCATAGCCCGTTGATACGTGGCACCGGCATTTTTAAGACCAAATGGCATAATTGTATAGCAGTAAATCCCAAGGGGTGTACGAAAAGCAGTATGCTTCTCATCTTCTGGATGCATTTTAATTTGATTATATCCTGAGAATCCATCCATGAAAGACATACGTTCAAAACCGCATGTATTGTCTATCATGACATCGGTAATTGAAAGTAGAAATTTATCCTTTGGAAAAGCTGTATTAAGATCTCGAAAATCTATGAAAACTCGGACTTTTTCATTCTTCTTCATAACAGGAACAATGTTAGCAACCCAGTCCGGGTGTTGTTCTTCACGAACGAAGCCACATGCTATCAGCTTTTTGACTTCCGTCTCAATTGTATCCATCATATCTGGTCGAAAATGCCGTTGCTGTTGTTTTACAGGCTTGGCATTAGGAAGAATATTGAGTTTATGAGTAGCAACTTTGGGATCTAGACCTGGCATATCCTCATAACTCTATGCAAAAATATTAATATATTCTTTGATCAGTTTTATCGACTCTTCCTTTTCATCTTCAGAAAGGTTTTTACTGATGAATATTGGTTTAGGCGTTGTTCCATCTCCAACATCAATTCGGACAATCTCGTCCTCTGTAGGTGGTTGTCGTTGTTCAAAACGAAGTTCCCATTGAGTGTCCATCTGTTGAGCCCAAGGATCATTCTCAAATGGTTCAGATTCACCATCAGTTTGAACCATATTTACTGAGAATATTTGTTCAGATTCATCATAATAACCTCTTTTAACACACAAGCAGTGAGATGTATCGGATTCGATGAATTGGATTTCTTCCGAATCTGATGATTGTGAAGAGCTAGAAGAGAATTCTTCTTGAATATCGTCATTAAACATATAGGACGAATCATATCCCAACCCATGACGAGTTTTCTGATAAAACGGATCACCACTTAATGGTAATCGTCTACCCTTGCCTTGATTGAGACCTTGCATAGTCTTCAAATCATATCCCAAATTCTGGATAATCTTGAGAGATTGTTGACTATATCTGTCAATTCGGATTTTTCTTTTATTTTTATCTCTCAAATCATCTGTCTGAGCAACAGGGATATTTCTAGCCGTGCCAAACATAATTTGACGCTTGTTTTTCTTACCAGACGGAATCACGAAATAAGATTCCTCGTGACGTCTATAAGTTACACAAGCTTGCGACAAAGTGGCTACAGGAAGAAGATAGGGAGAAGATGTTAGGAACCTCTGAGCATAAGGTCCAACATCTACATGAGAAGGAAAGGAATTTTCCTTATTGTCAATGTATAAGGTTTCATCTGTGTCTATATCGTTTTTATACTGATGATTTTGATCATCAGAAGATAAAGTCATTCTTTCAACATATTTGACAGCCATATACTCAAAAAGAAAATCTTTATTGATATTAGAAAGTACAGAATGATCAATATTTACATTATTTACAATTTGGCAGCTACGCTTCGGATTAATCACTAATGGACCATCATCCGTCTTTTGCGTAGATTTGCCAAGATCGACAATCAATGACGGTTCTGGATCATTCGTACGAGAAGTACGCCCTTTGACCTTGATCCTAAGAGGTTGAACTTGGCTTTTAGTAGGAACATTCATTGATTCCTCAGATGAAGCTTGAGTTCTCCCTTTGACCTTGATCATCGAAGGTTGCTCTTCTAGCGGATCTTCATTAATAGACTGATCTTCGGCAGATGATCGATCTTCAGCCATGTCTGATATCTCCTTTACATGTTCTTGTTTGTAGAGCCTCGAATCAGAAAAATAGGCTTCGACACCTTTGAAAGGATTGATATTAGCAAACTCAGTTTTCACAACTCCTTGGGAATCCACATACTTGAAGCATTGGTAGAGAGTTGAAGGTACGATGTTATGCTCATGTAACCACGGTCTTCCAAGAAGGATATTGTAGGATACGTCTAAATTAATAACATAGAATGTTGCCATAGTTCGAAGATCACCAATTTGAATCTTCAGACGAATCTTCCCCAGTGGTTTACTCTTTCCAGAGTTGAAACCAACTATTGTGGTACTAGTGTAAGTCAAGTCACTAGTAGGAATCCTCAATGGTCTTAGCATACTTTGAAGAATTATGCTAATGGAAGACCCAGGATCAATGTAAATTCTGTCAACTTCAATGGATTCAATATACCCAGTGTAGCACAAAGGCCTGCCATGCTTGTTATGCTTTAACAGCATATCTTCTTGTATAAAGGTGACGTTGGGAATTACTTCCATCACACTATGACATTGTGGGCATGACACTGGTATATTATCAGGAGTTTTGAGTTGAGCTAAGTAGGAATCAGCTTGCAGCAAAGCTTCACTCAAGGTTTTGCGACTTTCTTTAGAAAGGTGAAGCAACTCGAAGATAGATAATCTAGCCGGAGTATTAGCTAACTGGGCTAGAATATCAAATTTATAGGATTTCATCACCACCCCCTGACTGGAAGCAGACTTCAATGGGACGTCAAAGCGTACTGCTTTCTGTTTCCCCTTTTCAACCACAGCATGAACAGGAGACGGTTGAGTTGGTGGTGTTTCAACATTCTCTGCTTCTTTGGAGGATCCCTCATAATCTTTGTAACGCCCCAGTCCCAAAATACGTAGGACTAGGAACGTAGACATGCTAGCTGTATTCATACGAAATACATAGGTCTCGTATGAATACATAAGGTGTAAAATGTAGTAATCCAAGACAAACTAAATCTCATCTACAATGAAAGGATTAATAATATAGAAATCAACTTGAATATTTATGATACAATCGTTGGACGGAGACAAAGTCCACTACCAACTAATTTAAATAGAGAAGAAATATGCAAAGAAAGCGATTGGTCAAACGAAGCAATGACAAGTCCAAAAGCGAAGGAATGGCCTTAGCTAAAGCACCTGCAAGAAATCATGAAAACACACACCTAGGAAAAACCAGGTCCTCAGAGGGACGTAACAAGACACATAATATCATGCCATAAACTGAATAGTAAGAGCTCAATAGAAAACATACATGCATAAAGGTTCCTAACCATTCTATGTGATATATACTTTGAGAAGACAACGTTCTACACAGGAGCTAATAGTGTTCAGCATAGATGGAGAGAGAGTAGTAGTAGGTAGCGCTCATAAGAGGCACTATCAACTATGGGCAGAAAGTAGCTCTCATACGAGAACTATCGGCCCCGGGGGAGTAAGTAGCGCTCATCCGAGACACTATCGGCCCAAATCTATATGTGTACTGAACAGGTAGCCCCTACGCTAATAACTGTCTTCCTTCCTCCTAATGATACTATACATGCGTCGCCTCCACGACACTGTTTAATCCTTAATAACTGCCAAGTTTTCTACCAAAAATCTATTAGCAGTTACATCCTAACGTACGGCCTTTACGCACCGATGTACGGTCGATACGCAAGTCCGAAGCTATATGCGACTCGCAGCTCACACACAACCCGTGGCACATCGTGACAGTTCATGAGATGCACTTAAACATACGGTGGTCCCTTAACTCTAAGTCAATTGCACAAAATATAGTAATTTGTATCTACATATAATTTAAAAGAAAACAACTTGAAAATAAACACAACATGTATGGTATTGAGCAGGAAATTTAAACAGTAGTGGCAAGGTGTCTTGCCTGATGTGTCGCCTGGTGTGGTGCAATGATCCAACAAGTCCTGTTCTGTCCAACAGCCATGGTCGATGCAACATGGTCCGAATTTGCGAGAAAAGATGAATTTGGAATTAGTTACGATTAAGGTGGACAGACAGTGAGGATGTGCGAAGAAAAGTATTTATACCCCTTTGTAAAATATTCATACTACTTTGAAAATATCTTTTTTTAGCCAAAATAATTTTAATAACTACTCGAAAGTAATCTATATATATATATATATATATATATATATATATATATATATATATATATATATATATATATATATATATATACATATCAATTTTTAGGAAACTACATTTTTATCGTATATCAATATATAAATACTTGAAGAAAAACGGAAAAATCATTTTTTAACCTAAATTGTAAGTTCGTAAAAATATAATTTTATTGGTAACTATATTTTATTAGCTAGGTAAGTATTCAAAAATTAATAATACTAGAGTTTATTTTATAATTTAGGAAGCTACGTTTATTTTTTAGTCAACAAAATTTGTATTAAATACTAAATGATAAACCATGTTTTTATACATATTTATAAATATTTATACATGACCATTTATAATTCCTAAAATTTTGAAATGATATACTTAATAGTAAAATAATAATAATAATAATAATAATAATAATAATAATAATAATAATAATAATAATATATAATAATAATAATAGTGATGATAATAATAATGATAATAATACCAATACAAACAGTAATTATAAATATAATAATAATACTAATAATATTAAATGATAATAAAAGTAATAAAAGATAATGATAATAATAATGATAAAAATTAATACTAATAATATCAGTAATAAATAATATTAATAATAACAAAAGTTATATATAATAATAATAATAATAATAAAAATAATAATGTAATAAAACTTAAAACCCCATTTACTTTCCCAATCTCACACTGAAGGGAGAGAGAGAGAAATTGAGAGAGAAAGGAAGGGGGAAGCGGCGGAGACTCACCAGGGCGGTCGGCGGCCGTCGGCCGTCGAAGCTCCGGCGCGGGAAGAGGAGCAGCGTGTGACCGCGCACGACGGCCACATGAGGAAGGGCGGCGGCTCCCAGCGCGCCCGCGCTCGCGGCTCGGGATCTCGATGACGGGCGACCAAGGCGAACGGCACGAGGGTTTTGGCGCTCTGGCGGCAGCGGTGAGGCGCTGACCTGCCACCGGTCGGCGCGGGGGAGATTCGAGTCAGAGTGATGCGGCGGTCTCGAGACGGCGCGAGGGTTTCGGGGAACGCCAACGGCGACCGCGGCTCGCCGGAGCTGGGCGCTCTGCGGAGGCGCCCGGCTGTGAACGGCTTGGGCGGAGAGGAGCCGGATCTGGCGGCGCGGTGAGGGTCGCAGAGGAGGAAGAGGATGGGGGCGCTGCTCGTCGTCGGCGGAGCGCCGTGCTCGACTGGAGTCAGCAGAGAGCCTCGACGGCTGGATCTCAGCGAGGATGGCGCTCGCTGGTTCAGGTGAGGGTTCTGTTTTTCTTCTTTTTCCTTTGCTGTGGTGTGGCGATGGCCTGGGCGTGGGGCCGACGTGGTGGTACTGGAGGTGGTTTCGGTGGCTGGGTTAGCCGGGCGGTGGTGGTGATGACGATGTCGATGGTAGCGTCGATGGCTGTTGGCCGAGGATCCGCGGGTCAGCGGTGGCGGTGGTTGGGCTAGCTTCGGTGGTAGTGGTGGTGGTGGTTTTCGACGGAGGAGATGTGGGGAGGAGACTGGTGGTTGGGGTGCTGCCAAGGTGATGGCGGGGAGTGGTGAGACGATGTGAGCAGAATTGGGGTGACTGGGAGTCAACCCTTGGTGGCATAGGCAGTGCGCGACGTCGGATGTCCGTCGCAGGCGCTGAGAAATTGTAGAATTTAGGTTTAGGATTTGTGGACGTCGGGGTGTGTCCGACTCGAAAAGAGTTGTATTTGTACAATTGGAATAAGATATTGGACACTGACACGATGCACCTAAGTTGGTTGTGAAATTTGGATTGTGGAAAAATTATGGAATTTATGGAGGAGTACCTGCCTATTTATTGGACGTGGGAATTCCCATTAGGATAAATATTGGGAATAGTTTAAACCCAACATAGATAATTTATCTATTTATTTAAATCCAATACCAAATCCAAATTCAAATATAATCTAATTTAAATCAAATTTAATTATTTTAGTTTAAAAATCAAATCAATATCAAATATATCTATTACTTTATTTATTTAAATCAATCCATAAAATCAACTCAAAATTTAAATTGTCACAAAATTTTAAAATATGTTTTCAAAAAATACTATATTAATAATTTCGAAAATTATTTTATTATTTAAAAATAAAATAATAATTGAATATGAGATATGCATGCATAATTATTTATACAAAATTATGTTTTTCTAGTATACAAAGAAATATAATTTATTATTAGTAAATGATAGAAAAAGCTTAAAATAACAAACTTAAAAATTTGAATAATGGCAAATATATATATATATATATATATATATATATATATATATATATATATATATATATATATATATATATATATATATATATATATATATATATATATATTACTTTAAAAATAGAAAAACGATTTTTCTAAAAATATGTACGCTCGCACATATTCGCACTCGTCGAGCAATTACGAAAAATAAAAATTTCGTACGCGACGTATAATAATAACATTTCAAATCGGTACCAAAATTTAATAAATAAAAAAATACGGTAGAAATTTAGGGGTTTTACAATCTTTGTGGTACTCTTTTCCAGATCTTGTACCAGCAAAGGTTTCTTCTTTAGACTCAGAAGAAGGAAGTACCATATTGCAGGATTTAGTCTTCCTTTCTTTAGCCTTTTTCTTACAAGGATCGTTATGAAGAACCTCAGAACCCAATCCAACAGTGGATTTTTGATTTGAATTTGTAAAGGAAGTCGTATTCCTTTATCATAATTTAAACCTTCTGCCTTTTGAAAATCATAACCCATCTTCTTCATGAGAAGGACAGATTGCTGACTGTACAAGTGAGTAAGCAACGGACTTTTAACAGGTAGTTCAACAGAGAAAGAAGAAGAGATCTCTGTAACTACAGGAGAATGAGGAATAGAATTCGCTGTAGCTACGGGAGGAGAAGGATTCGGGATACGAGAAAAAATCCCTATAGGAGCTTTTTCATAAGCAGCAAAGACTTATTGTCCCCTGTATAAGGGAACACTATTCATGGCTAGCCACTGCTGATGAGTAAGCTTGAGCTTGGTAGGAGGAGCCAGACTTGGAGGACATATGTTTAATCCTCTCGGTCTATCTTCCAAAGGAATATCATCCCATAGATGATCCAAATCATCAGGATCTGGAATAACATGAGAAATCATGTTGCAAGTTTTTAATTTCTTACCTTTCTTGGATTTTGAAGTTTTACCTTTATCTTCTATTTCAGGTACTAAGTCAAGATGTACCCACATAATTTCACCATTCTTTAATGTAAGAGGCAACAATCCTTCATTTTCCTCCCTGGCAGGCGGGATATTCACAATCTTCATCGTCGCCTTCGGAATTAGGACAATTCCATCTGGTACTTGTTGAGAAAGAAAATCTCCAAATTGAAGAGAAACCATATTGGTTGTGACCGTATGCTCATCATTAGTTAGAGAGATGGCATTGGCATTAATCAATTCTTGGATTTTCTTCTTTAGGACATAACAAGCCCTAGTGGGATGATTTATGTATCTATGATAGATACAATATTTGGGATTGTCAGTCAGATTCACCTCATTAGGCCTCTTTGGCTCCGGGATCTGGAGTTTGCCACTCTTCACCAGACATTAAAATATCCCTGGGTTATCACTATCGTCAAAAGAATATTCTTCTTTTGGCTTAGAAGACTCCTGATTATTCGGCACCGTTTTGCTTTTGGAAAGATTAACCATAATAGTATCTTTTCCTTTTGCATTACGATTGCCAGAATTATTACCAGGATTACCTTTCTTTCCTTTATCCTCTGAGGCAAAAATCATCCCATGTTTACGAGCCAACCTACCATTGGTCTCGGCAGAAACAGCTGCAATGATAAACGAAGCCCAATCTGTGAATTGGGAACCCGTGAAGACAGCAATGGATGGTCGCAGATTCATCTTGCATGTATCAATTAACGCTGAATCTGGCATACCAGAAGGCATCTTTAGAGTCGCCTGTCGGAAACGTTCAATGAACGTCCGAGTATCTTCTTTCTCCTTTTGCTTGATTTCTATTAAGGAGGACATGTTCATATCCATACCTCTTTCATAGAAGCGGGAGAGAAACATTACCTTAAATTTGTCAAAAGATGAAATGCAATTATCGGATAAACTACGATACCAATCGTAAGCTGAACCCGTCAAGCACCCAATGAATACTCGAGTGAGAAGAGCATCATTTTTCTGCAAATGTACAGTCATAATATCAAAGTAATTGATATAATGACTAGGAGAAGCTTTTCCATCAAATAATACCATTGACTGTGGCTTGAATTTCGATGGAAAGGGTACATCATTCTAATAAGAAGGATAAGGTTGCTTAATCCCTAACCTCTGGAGTTGATCCTTTTGCTTCAAAACTTCAAACTGTGCTTTGAGCTCACGCATTGCTTGAATGGCTTCACTGGTTTGCGGAAGCACATTTGATTGAATAGTTATTGGTTGTATCGTAACCCCCACCGGAGATGGTACATCTTCTGGAATGATGGGATCTGGAGATGCAGAATTTTGGTTAACAGCAGGCTCTTGGCTATTCAAAGGTATATCAACCCCTTGGCTATCTTGATTTTGTGCTGCTACCTGTACCGGTGTTACTATTGCCGATTGAACAGTTTGCTGAGCCGTTATTAACTGGTGCATGCTTTGCATCATGTTAAGCATGTCTTTCAATGATTGCTCAACGGCAGTGAGACATTGTTCTGTAATAGCAGATGACGTCTCTGGTTCATCTCCAATAGCGTAGGATTCAACCTCTCTTGAAGATACAGAGGGATTAGTATAGAAGTATGAATCGACACTATCAGTTTCAGACTCAAGAGATTGAGTACCCCCAGCTTCTGAATCAGAAGTCTGCAATTGTCTTTGTCTTCTTGATCGAGTATTCTGATATACTCCTTCAAAGGAATCAAGAAGTCTGTTGAATTATTGTTGACCTGGGGTTTGGGACGTGTTCCTTCTAGGACGTCGTCCTCTGTTGGTGTGAGATGCCATGTTGACTGATGCATATGACAACTCATCAGCTTGTTGTTGGGACGCATTAAAACTTAACCGATCAAAAACTGACCGTTTGGAGGCTAAACAACAATATTTAATTACAATCTGGTGACACTTACAGTGATGATTTTCTTGGGGGAGTGTCACGGAAGATTGCCTATTTTTACGTTTTTGTATTAGCAATTCACGTAAATCAGAAGGAGTAGAAGGAGTAGTCTTCTTTATTACATTTGGGGTAGCAAAATGTTTAGTCCCTTGTGTATAAAGAAGATTACTGGCTGCATTCGCAGAACCAAACTGTACATTTTTATGTGCTTGGAGTTGCGTGCGTAAATCGTGAGATTTTTGAGCACGAAGGACTCCATCTTTATTGCGTGTAATTTGTAAGTTTGGTACCTTGCGTACAGAAGGTTGTTGGTTGAAAACAGAAGTTTTACCAACTACGTTTTTATGCTTCATACGTGCAGGTACATTCACTTTAGATACAGAAGCATCTCTGTGAATTTTATCTACACTGTCACAGACAGGAGATTTACCTTTACGCATAGAGCGCAAAATATGAGTATCTGCCACGTCACAGACGGGAGATTTTTCTTTACGCGAAGAGCGTAATTTTTGTGTGTCCACCACGTCACAGACGGGAGACTTATTCTTAAACTCCGAAGCGCAAACATTAGAGTCTGCCTTATTACAAATGGAAGACTCGTTCTTATGCACTGAGCGTAAAATTTAGTTTTTACCCACTGGACGTAAAACATCATTTTTACGCACTGGGCGTAAAACTTGGTTCTTACGCAGTGGGCGTGAAACCTGATTATCTTTACCATCACAGACGGAAGATGAATTATCACACTTAGATTGCGACGCTGAAGTAAGGACTGCCTCGTTACGAACAGAAGCCCCTACGACAGGAGTGGGAAAAATTCCCTTGCCATCAGAAACAACAGAGAGATCAGAAGCTACTTTGGATTTAGGAATCCAAACTTTTCGTGCTTTGCGAGACTTTTGAACATTGGAGCAGCGAGAACCACCCCCAATTCGGAGCATTTCTTCATAAGCAGTCTGGTCGAATTGAACGACCAGAGTCTTCTTCGTCGATCCAATCGACACATCATCGTATTGAGCAATTGCCTCCTCGTCAGAGGAGAAGGTCGTCCCTAGCAGAGTCGCCATTTTGTTTTACTTAACAAAAGGCTTGAAATTGGCTTTTGAAAATAAAACGAGAAAAAGTACAAATAGTACAAATTATTCTGGGAAGTATTGCTATGGAAGTCTGATCTGAAGTCGATCACTTTGTTCCTTGGACCATACGATGATGATGAAGATCACTGCTAGAAGATGAACAACCGGAAGAACTAAGTCACCAGAAAGGTATCGACGTACTTGGGCACTGATGGCGAGGCCGAATGCTTTCCTGCTTTCCTTCACTCTGTTCTAGATGAAAAGTTGAAGAAGAATGCTCCAAAGAATCAAAATCTCTGGGTTCTAATCTCTATGTATTCTCTTCTTGTCTCTCTCTCTCTGTCTGTCTCCTTTTATATGAGAAAAACTCAGTATATTTATAGACTTGGCCTTCTGTGCGTAAAACTCAGCAAAACCATGTAAGAATAGGATGCACGTACATACGTTCTTCTAGATGTGTGGTATGAAAGCCATGTAAGCAAACCACGTTCCAAAGTAGTCAGGAAGGATAGTGCGTAAACAACAACCTAAATATACTCTGAGCGTAAAGTAGTAGACTAGGCATAAAATAGCCCTGACATGGACTTTCCGCGTAAAGTGGCTAAAAAATAGCCTTGAGCGTAAAACGTAGCCCAAATAAACTTTATGCACACGTCAACTTTTGAGCGTAAAAACTCATATAGTGTCCATGCGTAAAAGAAGTCATATTGTGAGCGTAAAATAGCTCAATCCACATACTAAACGACAATATTGGTCTTTGTGTAAAACAAATCCCTTCAAATTCTGTGTTGCACGCTGTCAGTAAATCTTCATGTCAGACTTTGCATTAAATGTATGATTTGACAGCTTTGTCCAGCGTAAAGTGGTTAACTTATCTTTGGCGTAAAACCACTGGCTTGACCTTGGCGTAAAGTGATTAGTCTATCATTGACGTAAAATAGATCATTTTGAGTGGAATGCTCTATCTCTTTGACTTAGTCTATGAAGCGCGCATTTTTTACGCTCCTACAGAGACGAAAGAAGAATGAAAGAAGATCTAGATGAAAGAAGAGTGGAAGAGAACACAGATGAAAGAAGAGGGCAACTAGGCTTCAGACCTGTAGTATGAAGGTGTTACAAAATTAGGAATAATTAAAATGTTGGGATGAAAATGAAACATTGTTTGTAATGTTTGAAATTTGATATGAAATGAAAATTGACATGAAATGAAATAAAACATTGTTTGTAATGAAATAAAATTTAACTATGGAATGTTTGAAATTTGACATGAAATGAAACAATTTGAGTATGTCTAAAATCAAAAATACAATTTGGTAATACAATATTTTACTCTCTTGTTTGACTTATACATCTTCTTCTATTGTGTCCCATCAAACCACAATTGCCGCATCGAAGTTCTCTTGTCGAAGATTCACGTGGATTGATGTGGTTCTTCTTTGGTCTTCCAGCTTTGCGTCTGATATGTGGAACTCCAATTTCTCCCCTAACCAAAGCAGCTTGAATGTTGTAAGTTACTGAAATTGGTTCATTTATGGCTCATACACATTTTTTAATCTCTTAGTAGAAAATATTACATGATAATAACTTTCAATATCATGACTGCAATATTGATATGCAAAACAGGCATGTATACATGGTATGTAAGTATGATACCATCTTAAACATGAACAAGATCTATCATCTAATCATACAAAATATGTTCTACTCGATGTACGGTCGTAATATTTGAAGTTGGTGTCTCTCGTTGGTAATAGATGCCATAGTTTTTAACATCTTCGGACAATAACTCGTGTCTAAATTTCTAGCAAAATTTCTGTTCTCGTCATGATGTGTTATAATCTTGGCTCTAATACCATCGAGAAGTATAGTTATTGGTTTATCACGTAAGCTCTCAATTCAATTGTTAAAACTTTTATCATTTACACCAACAAGCCAATTGTACATCATCTTGTTCTCAGCTTGAATTACTTCAAATAAATACTCTGTATATGTTTGATTGTATGATCTAGCAAGCGAGTCGATGAAATTTCTTTTCTTTCACAATAGACTTCATATTCTGTTTAAAATGTTGAATGCAAAAAAAATGAAGAGATTCTGGAAAAATATCTCGCATATCATGTATTAATCATTTTTGTTTATCAGATATAAATAAAATTCTACTCCATTCAATAAATAACTTTCAAATGATATTCTAAAAGCATTTAAAAAACCAAGACCAATAGTCATTATTTTCACCTTCAGCAACAACATAAGCAATATGATACAATTGATAATTAGGATCATGAGCACAAGCAATAAATAAAATACCTTGATATTTTGATGAAAGAAAAGTGGCATACGTGCTAATAATAGGTAAACAACCCCTTAAAAACTCATCGATGCACGCCTTGAAACAAATAAACATTCTTTCAAATTTGTTATTTTCGAAAGTCTTAAGAAAACATCTACTACCTGGATTCGACTCCATAATTATAAAATCATATTCCTCAAGACCAGCATATGCCTCAACATAACTACCATTTATTTCACGTAATGCTACCTCTCGGGCTCTTCGTGCTTCGGAATATGTAATATGTACACGATGTTTACTGAATATATCCTTCACAATTTGTGATGCACTATATGACTGATTATCTCTAATTAAATCAATTATTCTTGTCTTAACCCATGCAGCGGTAGCAAATCGATGACGTCATGTGGTAAGTCCACTTAAACAAGAATGATGACTTTCTAATATACTAACCTTAACTATTTGGCATGTTCCAATGGATTTGGCATATACTCTAAAATTCCAATTCTATTGAGCACAGGTATCTATAATTCCATGGAAATTATTCATAGTGTAACTCCTCTTCCCAAAATTTTCTTATATTTATTTATTTATTCTATATACTCTCGAGGTCGTGTTTTGGAAACAATTTCTCTTTGAAATGTGTATTTAATTGTATTTCTAAAAGACTATTATGGTTCATGATAATAAATATAGTTCTGACACAAATATTTTCTTGAAATTTATTATTGGCATTATTTGGTTATTACCTTTTGGATATCCAAGTTATTGACTTCGAAAAACGATTTTGAAAATTATACATATTTTATTGTATTATTGGCAAGATGTTGGTTATTATTTCGGCTTTATAAAATTGGTTTCAAAAATAATTTTTAGAAATCATAAGTAGTTTCAATAATAAAAAGGATTGTCCATTGATTTTTAAATTAAGTTTGGGTTATCAAAATATATACTTTACGTTATATATTATTCTTTATTATTATGATAATTAAATTATTTGATTTCGGTTTTGAAATTATATGATTTGATATACTTAGTTTTGGAATATTTATTAATATCCTTGATTGGTAATTTATTTTTAAATAAAGATTTGAATACTTGCAATATTTGATGATATCAAATACTATTTTTAAAATTACTAGGATAATCCATTTTTGATTGCAAATTTGAATTTGTTAGTCCCGGGACTTGATCAAAGATGGTAGACTCAATGTCGAGATCAGCGGTTAAACAAACGTTCACCTTCTGATTATTCTCGAGATCCAAGAGGAATACTATAATATAAATCTGATTACAAAAGCAGCAATAATCAGAAAGTAAATCTTACGTTCTTTTTCGCAATCGCAGTTGCTGACGGACAGAACTGAGTTCAGAAAATAAATCTCACGTTCTTTCTTGCAATCGCAGTTGCAGACGGACAGAACTGAGTTACAACTCAGATGAAGGAGAAGAAAGAAGAAAGAAGAAGAGAAAAGGTTCTTGCTGGGGTGATTAAGATCACCGTTGCTCAAAGCAAGATTCATCCCAACTCGATCTGCTCCCAGGAACCAGCAAGATCACGAAAAACTTCTGAAACGCCCGTAAGTCAATATTTGAGACTTGAACGGGCTTTCTGGACTTTACAGACTCCCTTAACTCTCTTCTTGGTGCTTCTTTCAAAGGAGGCCAAGGGGCTCTATTTATAGAGTGGAGTTGAGACTTCACCTCTTCTCCTATCCGATGTGGGACTAAAATACCAATACTCAAAAATAGAGTTTAATATTTTAGATCATCCCATAATCAGCATAGAAGTGTGTCAGTCCATGCCTACCCCCCCCCCCCCCCCGCACACTCCCGTGTATGCACGAGATATCCTGGAGTCCGTGTCCGAGTCCGAGTCCGCACAACAAAAATCAACTTGCATCCTTGTTGGAATTAATCCTTTTTTCTTCTAGAAAAATACTCCCACATAGCATAAACTTGTGCCCCACTACACCTCATATGCACACCTCAACATAAGCAATACATTATATTGAGATACTCACCATTTGATGTAGCCGATGTGGGACTATCTTTCCTAGTCCAAAGGCAAAAACACCAACAATCCCCCACATATCTCAATATATGGGTTGAGCGTTCTCCACAGTGACTGTCCATCATGCATTAGGAGAGATGTCGCTACGACTTGAATCTTCCCGTATAGGTTAAATAATAGCATGATACAAGAATTGACTCAGCCTTGAATTCTGCACCATAATCGCAATTCTTCCTACTCACATAATGACATCAACTATGCTTTTGGCTGCACATTGAAGGCCTTGTGCCAGCCTGGTTTCAGTATATAATTTTTGGGCGTCTACAAGTTTACCCTCAAGAAACGGCCTGATATCTCTGTCCATACACTATAGGTGAGTTCTTTATAAAGAGTCATGGCATGAAGCATTGTGCTTCTTTGCGGTGCTACGCCGCTATGACATGTCTTAAATCCGAGGCTTTACCCCGCCTGGGTACCTCATCGTAGTGTCATACTACTATAGCATGAGGTCACAGGCCTTTTTGTAGTGCCAAACTACCCAGCATGAAGCCTTGCGCTTCCGTACGGTGTTACGCCGCTATGACATGGCTCGCAAAGTCGAGGCTTTATCCTACCTGGTACCTCTTCGTGGTGTTATACTAATGTAACATGAGGACATCATCCTCTTTGTAGTACTGTCTACCTCTCTTTATTATGATTATCATACAATATTAGGCTACCTGCCTATTTGCGGTGCTACTCCGCTGTGACTTGACTTGGAAAGTCGAGGCATTACCCCTACCTGGGAACCTCATGATGGAGTCACCCCACTGTAGCATGGAGTTACACTCCTTGTAGTGCTGCACTACCGTGTTTCCTGTAAAGCACTCCAGGCATACACTCTGCTTGAGAACTCATTAAGGCATTTAAGCCAACCTTCCCACAGGATCCGTTTTCCGCAGAAAATAACAGTATAACAACAGTGGTTGTAGGTCCGTAACCTATCCATGTCACAGAGGACAAGTACCCACCGTTCCTGATATTCTTCTGGTTAATAGTCCTCCCTTGAACCAAAAGCTAGATGCCTAGTAGATTTTTCTTTGAACTAATAGCATAAAACTTTATGGTAGGATTGTAATAACACAATATCAGAATACCTTTAAGCCTATTTTACAAGCTGTGTCATCGACCAGCTGGCACTTGAGGCCCTTGGTGAACGGATCCGCCAGGTTCTCCTGACTTCGAACATCAATCACTGCAATAACACCCCTCTTGATGAGATCGTGTATTGTGCTGTGCTTCAACCGCACAGTCATCTTCTTCCCGTTGAAGAGGTCATTTGATGCCACCGCCGCAGTCGCCTGGTTGTCGTAGTATATCGGTATCCTCGGTATTTGTATCTCAACTACTGGAAGATCATACATATCACTTCTCGTTCCCAGAATAAGTACTTTTATACATGTACTGCTTTAATATATTTATTTAATATTTATCATGTATTGTTCTGTGTTAAAATCCCTTTAATTTCATGTTAATTAATTTTCTGCAATTTTATTTTCTGTATTTTACTTTCTGTTTTTATACTCTGCTTTAGCTTTGCTTTGGGCTCGGCTTGGATTGGTCCAAATATGTTGGTTCATCATGAACCGAAACAAACTCTCACGTACCACCACCCCTTCATTTAAAGCCCCATCCCCATTCTCTCTCTTCATTACTGCACCATTACTCTTCTTCTTCCTCATAAACTCTCCCCCACCTACCTAGCCGCATAGGCAAGTGCCAACTTGCTTCTTGATGGATCTCTATTTTTGTTGTTCCATTGTCTTCCTCTCAAAATTCTTAGATACTTTACTACTCAGCATTTTTAATTTCCATGGCTCATTTTATGTAGATCTAAGTTTAATGTATTTTTGGATTTCTTAGGTTTTGATCTAGCAACTTTATTATTTTTCAAGTTTTGATGATTTTATGTTGTAGAGAATTTTGTTCTACCCTATTTTGACCTATAGAATTCCATATTTGGGCTTAGAATGAAGGATTTGGAGAGCTTGGAAGTCATGGCTTCCCATGGTTCTTCTTCTCAGAAAAGTGGAGAAAAAGAACAGTGCTTGACCGCATGAGTTTTTCATGCGACGAGTCTTCCTGGCCGCATATAATTTTCCCAGTCGTATGGCAGCTTCCTGGCCACATGAGCGCTTGACGTTCCCAGCCGCATAAGCACCCGAGTCCCATCTGGCCGCATGACTTGTTAGTCTGGCCGCATAGACTTGCTAGCCGCATAAGGATATGTTGATTATACTGGCCGCAGCCGCATGAGCTACGTCATTTCGGCCGTATAAGAATTGTCAGCCGTATGGACTTAGCTCATCCGAGCCGCATAGGCGCAGGCTTCCCAGCCGCATGGGCTTCCATCATTTGAGCTGCATGAGCTTCGTCATTTCGGCCGCATATGATTTGCCAGTCGTATGGACTTTTAATTGCCACATCTGCATGAATTTCTAAACTTTCATCCGTATGAGACTTTTCACCCGAGCCCATAGGGATTTATTTTCCTAGCCGCATGACTGCGGTTGAACCCCTGCCGCACGGGACTCCACTCCTGACCGCAGGCATTGAGCCGCATGGGGCTTGTTTTACCCTAGCCGCATAGGCCTGATTTTCTCAGCCGCATGAGATTTTATGGCACTTAGTTCATGGCCGCATAAGAAGGATCCTGACTGACCCGACTGCATAGATAGGCATCCCTCTATTGTTGCCCCGATTGCCTTTAATTGTTTTTCATATTTCAAACTGGCATTAATTAACATTGATTGCTATCTTGATTAATAATTGATCATGCGTTCGTAGTTGGAACTAAAAGACTGGCTAGTCGTCTTATTGAATTGAATGAATGAGACACGTTCATATAAACTATGAACTATTGTAATCGACTGACTAATCCCGAATATTGGCATACAGGCACATGCAGGCTTCAGTTTATTTATTTATTTTTCCTACAAAGTAGCATGTGTACTTTATGGTCAAGGCCTGATTATTCCGTGGTTAGGGTTTGATTGTTGCATTACGCTATGTAAGACCTACAACCTAACCGCAGGGGTATTGTTGTAGAGTTGTGCGTATCGTACCCCGTACGGAAGTACTCATTTGAATTGTCATGATCCACGGCATAGGAATTCACTCAATGTAGAGACTATTAAGTTAAATAAAATATTGATTGCATGGAGAGAATGGATTTCTAAGTTCTTACATGGAAGCCCTCTTTGGGACTATTAAGTGCCCGACAGGCCGGCTGGTTCCCCCAGATACTGCAAATCTGCCACACGAGCAGGGAGCGGTATCTGCTTATATTATTTATTGTATATTGTATATTGATGACGGGCGCCCCGCTGGGACTTGTCTAATTCATGATTTGCGCAATTGATTGACTGGATAGACTAGCATTGCTTGCACATAGTAAGAACTGATGAATCTTTATTGCATAATTCCAGGATAACTTGGACCTCACCATAGCAAGCCGTAGTAGTGAATGGCCATTTTAAATTGACTTTTTTGTGTACTGTATCTATTCTGTTACCTAACTGAGATGATCAGAATATTATGACATGACGGGCCAACTTATGTCCTTGTTTGGTTGGGAGGTTGGTTCGAAGTGTCGTGATGTTATGTGAATCCTAGTAGATAGCAGAGATCTTTTATCATATTCTCTTATTACTGGCTTCATTCCTCATATCGTGCTCCCTTGCGGTACTTGCTATTAGAGGTCTAACCTCTCTGGTTTTGCATGGCCAGATTTAGAGCCGGTCCCCGAGGACTCAGCTTACTTCCACCTCCCAGATGGTCAATACTAGAGGGATGATCGCATGAGGACTCGAGTGGGTTCCTTACCTCCCCGTTCGTTTTGTTACTTATTTTATACTTAGCCGTTTGGCACCGACATGTTAGTCGGATTGTCTTGTACTTACTTTTACATAATTGTAACCAAGTCAGACTGCAGCTGATAATAATTGTGTATACTTGCTACATCATCTGGCTATGTTTTATAAAGCCAGATATCAAGAACATTTTGACTAAGCGTTCGGGATGCCTTACTGCTTTATCTTACATGTTCTCTATTACTGTTTCTTGTTTGAATGATTGAGACAATAGATGTGAAGTGACCATAGCGAGACTTTCACGTAGTATGCACCCCTTGTCCTTTTAGACAGCATTGATCGTATTATACGGTATTCATCTACCCGTAATACGTAGCTGGCTGAGTCATTCCCCCGCTCTCCAGTATTCTGGTTCTGGGGCGTGACAAGGTTTTAGTTGTGGCCCATGCAGGTCTGATTTCAGACTTGTGGGGTATTTTGATTTATAGGATGTCTCAATCACACATGTTCCCCTTGATCTCATAATTCGTTGTTCTCAACCCTAGCTTGACATTCCCGTACCCTTCGGCTTCATTGATCCTTCGTGTCCGGTCGTTTGATTGTTCGTTTGTCCCTTTCCTTAGGGGTACCTCGTCCGCATCTGTCAGAATTGGACAGCAGCAACAAGGGAAACATGGGCAACCTGACCAGGTTGGTCAGCTACAAGGGCAAGAACTACTTCAAGAGACTATCTAAGAAGAAGTGATAGTGGAAGCAGCAGCTGGATCGCAGTATCCGGATGTTCCACCACCACCAACAGTTCCACCTATCCCTATGGAAGTGGACACACCAGCCCTTCTGGAGATCATGAGAGGGATGATGGCTACTCAGCAACATCAGATGTTAGCCCAGCAGCGCATGTACGCTCAGTTGTAAGAGCAGAACGTACTACTCAACCAAGGATTGCAGACAGCTTTGGAAAGAGGGACGAGGACAGATTCAGGAGCATCAACCAGATTTTACAAGTTCAACCCCCACCGTTTCGAGGGCATGGAGGATGTCATCTCAGCAGATGCATGGCTTAAGGATATTAAGGCTATTCTGACGGCAGCTAAGGTACCGGCAGAAGAACGTGTGGATCAGGTGAAGTTGTTACTTCAGGATCTCGTACGTGATTGGTGGGAATCAGAGGAAGTGGGCGTCAGATGTCCTGTTGCTTGGGAAAATTTTATTGCGAGGTTCAAGACCAAGTACTATGGAGTTGTGGTGCAGTTTGAGCTACAATAGAAGTTTAATAACCTCAAGCAGGCCGGCAAGACAGTAGATGCTTATGCAGCGATGTTCTGCAGATTGAGTAGGTTCGTCCCAGAGATGTTAGCAACGGAGAGCCAGAGGGCTATGAGATTTCAGCAAGGGCTTCATCTTGAGCTCTTCTAATTAATAGAGGAGCACAATTATCAGACTTTTGACGAAGTATTGACGGCAACCCGAAGGCACGAGATCACCATTCAGAGGATCACGGCTAGGACTGGAGGTCAGAAGAGATCCCACAGTCAGATTGAAGGAGGAGGGGGAGTAGCGCCCCGAACAACAGCACCTTTCCTTGGCATTCGTATTCACGATATGACAATACGAGGGCCAGCACCACCAAAGCAGCAGCAGCAGAGGAAGAACCAGCAACCCTCAGCGGGCTGCACATATTGTGGAATGGTAGGGCACACTAGGGATGTGTGTCGCATATTGAACGGACTGTGTTTGATATGTAAAAATACAGATCATCGGGTTACCACATGTTCCATGAATTCGAGGTCAGGAGGGCCCGTACAATAATTTCCTGTTCTGCCAGCACTAGGGGCAGGACAGTATCGAGGACCAGCGGTGGTAGTGAGACCGTTGGCACATCGCCCATTCATGTCATAGGCTCAGATGTTTCGGCAGCAGGGACCGTCGATTCAGCAACAACAGCATAGACCACCCCAGCATCATCAAGGCAGGAGCCAGCAGCAGCACCAGGCTAGGCCGCAGTATGGGAACCAACAAGGAGGTGGAGGGCAGGCATTCACTCTGTCCTTAGAAGAGGCATTGGCATCGGGAGATGTTGTGGCAGGTAACATTCTCGTCGCCTCATATCCCGCGGTAGTATTGTTTGATTCGGAAGCATCACACTCAATTATATCTACACAATTTGTAACACGACTAGGAATGGAATTCGAGGCATTGCCAGGGAGATTGAATATACTCACTGGTAATGGGCTTGTAGGAGTTAGTAGAGTTATTCTAGCATGTAGCGTTGTAGTTTGCGGGCATTCCTTACCCGCCCGGTTGATAGAATTTTTTGTTAGAAATTTTGACGTTATCTTAGGCATGGACTAGCTGAAAAATAGTCATACGACAATTAGATTGTCGTAGAGGGAGTGTATCTTTTGACATTCCAGGTATGAAGAGATTCTCCTTAGTCAGAACAGTGCAACTCACCAAGAGCAAGGAGTAGTAACGGCAATAGAAGAAGTTCAAGTTCCGAAGGTAGTTGAAGAGTTTCTAGACGTATTTTTCGAAGAACTTTTAGGTCTACCACCGGTCAGAGATATTGAGTTCAGTATAGAATTTGCACCTGGAACTAAACCGATATCAGATCGAGTTTACAGAATGGCAGATTCAGAGCAAGCCAAGGTATATCAGCACATAGAGGAACTAAAGGGAAAGAAGTTCATCCAAGCTAGCATATCACCATGGACAGCACCAATGGTACTTGTGGGAAAGAAGGATGGATTATCCAGATTGTGCATCGATTACAGAAAGCTTAATGCGGCAACAGTAAAGAACAAGTACCACTACCCAGGATCGACGACTTGTTCAATCAGTTGAGCAGAGCTAGAGTTTTTTCCAAGATAGATCTTCGTTCAGGGTATCATCAAGTGAGGGTTCGGAAGGAGGATATTCCCAAGACCGCATTCAGGTCGAAGTGTGGGCATTACAAATTCTTGGTAATGCCATTTGGTTTGACCAATGCTCCAGCAATATTTATGGATTTGATGAACCGCATCTTTATGCCATACTTAGATCAGTTTGTCGTTGTGTTTCTTGACGACATTCTTGTATACTCTGCCAGTGAAGAGGAGCATGAAGACCACCTCAGAAAAAGTGTTACAGGTTCTGAGAGAGAACCAGTTGTATGCCAAGCTTAGCAAGTGTGAGTTCTGGATGGATCATATTTCATTCTTGGGTCACATCATATCAGGCACTGGAGTAGCAGTGGATCCCAAGAAGGTAGAAGCAATAGAGAGTTGGCCAGTACCCAAGATCATAGCAGATGTACGGAGTTTCTTGGAATTGGTACGATATTACAGGAGATTCGTAGCAGACTTTACAAGGCTTTCAGCACCCATGACCCGCTTGACACGGAAGGATATACCATTCGTCTGGTCGGCAGAATGTTAGGCATTATTTGAGAACTTGAAACAGAAGTTGATATCAGCGCCTATTCTTACATTGCCAGTTGGACCCGGAGGTTTTACTGTATATTGTGATGCGTCAGGTAAAGGACTTGGGTGTGTCCTCATGCAGCATGGGAAGGTAATAGCGTATGCATCTAGGCAGCTTCGGGACCACGAGAAGAATTATTCAACTCATGACTTGGATTTGGCAGCAGTAGTATTTGCTTTGAAGCTATGGAGGCATTACTTATATGGTGATCGAGTGGACATGTACACAGACCACAAAAGTCTGAAGTGCATCTTTACTCAGAAGGAACTAAACATGAGGCAGAGAAGATGGTTGGAGTTGATCAAGGATTATGACGTGGAGCTTCAGTATCATCCAGGCAAGGCTAATGTGGTAGCAGACGCTCTTAGTAAGAGAGACGGCATATTTATGTTAACAACACAAAAACATATCTTAGAAGACCTTCAGGAGATGGGCATCGAGGTTATACTTTCTAGTAATGTAGGGGTTCTAACAAGTCTACAAGTTCAATCTGACTTGGTAGATAGGATCAAGGCAGCTCAGGCACAGGACCCAAGGATTCAGAAGCTTAGGACAGAATGTGAGTCAGGACTCAGGAAGGAGATGGGGATCCATGAAGATGGTACGCTTAGGTTTGGATCACGTCTATGTGTGCCTAGTGGAGATATCAGGCAGGAGGTTATAACAGAAGCTCACAGTTCTCAGTATTCTATACACCCTGGAGGGACTAAGATGTACCAAGATATTAAACAGCACTTCTGGTGGAATGGGATGAAGAGGGAGATAGCTAGATTCGTTTCCCGTTGCTTGGTATGTCAGCAAGTGAAGGCAGAACAGCAAAGGCCAGCTGGATTATTGCAACCGCTTCCTATCCCGAAATGGAAGTGGGAATACATCACAATGGACCTTATGATCGGTTTACCGAGATCGTCAAGTGGTAAAGATGCTATTTGGGTGATAATTGATCGGCTTACAAAGGTGGCACACTTTCTTCCTTTCAGAGTAGGATAATCTACAGAAAAGTTGGCAGAGTTGTATATGCAGCAGATAGTCAGGCAGCATGGAGTCCCTGTCAGTATTATGTCAGATAGAGATACCCGCTTTATATCACATTTCTGGAAGAGCTTACATCACAGTCTAGGCACCAAGTTAAGATTTAGCATGGCTTACCATCCACAGACGGACGGGCAATCAGAAAGAACAATTCAGACTTTAGAAGATATGTTGCGAGCTTGTACCCTAGATTTTGGAGGATCTTGGGAAAGCCACCTACACTTATTTGAGTTTTTATATAACAACAGTTATCAAGCCAGTATCCAGATGGCGCCATTTGAAGCACTATATGGTAAGAAGCGTAGGGCGCCACTAGCACGGAATGATATCGGAGAAAAAAGATGCTATGTCCAGAAATAATTGTCCAGACAGTTGAAGTGGTTAAGAGAATTAAAGAGCGACTTCGAGTTGCGCAGGATCGGCATCGTCATTGGGCGGACCAGCATCGTAGGCCGCTAGAGTTTTCTGTTGGAGACCATGTGTTCTTACGGATCTCACCTACCCGTGGGATCATCAGATTTGGCGTTTACGGGAAATTGAGTCCGTGATACGTGGGCCTATTTGCTATCCTTGATAGGATAGGTGATGTTGCTTATCGTTTATCTCTTCCACCTTCATTACGGGAGGTTCATGACGTATTTTATGTATCTCAGTTGCGAAAGTATGTATCGGACCCAAGCCATATCCTTGATCGTTCTGAGCTGGTTGTTGGTACCAACCTGTCTTACGAGGAACAGCCTATGTCCATTTTGGACCGAAGAGAGAAGATACTCAAGAAACGAACAATTAGCCTTGTCCGGGTTGCTTGGGGTCATCACTCTTTAGGTGAGTCAACGTGGGAACGTGAGGATGATATCCGATCACGGTATCCGTACCTGTTTGACTCACAAGGTATATTTTTTTCTGTATACCTTGATTGTCTTGACTCCTCATGCTTGTCATCTTATGAGTAGAATTACTTAAAGTCGTGGATTGTTAAAAATAGATATGTTATTTGCTATTGACATTGTAGAATGATTGCTTGCTTATTTTACTTATACTTAGATTAGTTTAGCTTTGATGTTTCTATCCTGCTTGGATTTGAAATTCCGAGGACGGAATTTTTCTAAGGAGGGTAGAGATGTCGCTTTCCGTTCCCAGAATACATATTTTTATACATGTACTGCTTTAATATATTTATTTAATATTTATCATGTATTGTTTTGTATTTAAATCCCTTTAATTTTATGTTAATTAATTTCCTGTAATTTTATTTTCTGTATTTTACTTTCTGCTTTTATACTCTGCTTTAGCTTTGCTTTGGGTTCAGCTTGGATTGGTTCAATTATGTTGATTCATCATGAACCGAAACAAACCCCCACCTACCACCACCCTTTTATTTAAAGCCTCATCCTCATTCTCTCTCTTCATTACTTCACCATTACTCTTCTTCTTCCTCATAAACTCTCCTCCACCTACCTAGCCACATAGGCAAGTGCCAACTTGCTTCTTGATGGATCTCTATTTTTTTTTGTTCCATTGTCTTCCTTTCAAAATTCTTAGATACTTTAGTACTCAGCATTTTTAATTTCTATGGCTCATTTTATGTAGATCTAAGTTTAATACATTTTTGGATTTCTTAGGTTTTGATCTAGTAACTTTGTTATTTTTCAAGTTTTGATGGTTTTATGTTGTAGAGAATTTCGTTCTACCCTATTTTGACCTATGGAAGTCCAGATTTGGGCTTGGAATGAAGGATTTGGAGAGCTTGGAAGTAATGGCTTCCCATGGTTCTTCTTCTCAGAAAAGTGGAGAAGAAGAACAGTGCTTGACCGCATGAGTTTTTCATGCGACGAGTCTTCCTGGCCGCATATGATTTTCCCAGCCGCATGGCAGCTTCCTGGCCGCATGAGCGCTTGACGTTCCCAGCCGCATAAGGACCCGAGTCCCATCTGGCCGCATGACTTGTTATTCTGGCTGTATAGACTTGCTAGCCGCATAAGGATATGTTGATTATACTGGCCGCAGTCGCATGAGCTTCGTCATTTCGGCCGCATAAGAATTGCCAGCGGTATGGACTTAGCTCATCCGAGCCGCATAGGCGCAGACATTCCAACCGCATGGGCTTCAATCATTTGAGCCGCATGAGCTTCGTCATTTCGGCCGCATATGATTTGCCAGCCGCATGGACTTTTAATTGCCACAGCTGTATGAATTTTTAACTTTCATCCGTATGAGACTTTTCACCCGAGCTCATAGGAATTTATTTTCCTAGTCGCATGACTGCGGTTGAACCCCTGCCGCACGGGACTCTACTCCTGAACGCAGGCATTGAGCCGCATGGCACTTGTTTCACCCTAGCCGCATAGGCCTGATTTTCTCATCCGCATGAGATTTTATGGCACTTAGTTCATGGCCACATAAGAAGGATCCTGACTGACTCGACTGCATAGATAGGCATCCCTCTATTATTGCCCCTATTGCCTTAAATTATTTTTCTTATTTCAAACTGGCATTAATTAATATTGATTGCTATCTTGATTAATAATTGATCATGCGTTCCTAGTTGGGACTAAGAGAATGGCTAGTTGTCTTATTGAACTGAATGAATGAGACACGTTCATATGAACTATGAATTATTGCAATCGACAGGCTAATTCCGAATATTGGCATACAGGCACATGCAGGCTTCAGTTTATTTATTCATTTTTTCTACAAAGCAGCATGTGTACTTTATGGTTAATACATGATTATTCCGTGATTAGTTTTTGATTGTTGCATTACGCTATGTAAGACCTACAACCTAGCCGTACGGATATTGTTATAGAGTTGCGCATATCGTACCACGTACGAAAGTACTCATTTAAATTACCATGATCCACGGCATGGAAATTTACTCAACGTTGAGACTATTAAGTTAAATAAAATAATAATTGCATGGAGAGAATGGATTTTCGAGTTCTTACATGGCAGCTCTCTTTAGGACTATTAAGTGCCCGACAGGCCGGTTGGTTCCCACAGATACTGCAAATCTGCCACACGAGTAGGGAAAGGTATCTGCTTATATTATTTATTGTATATTGATGACGGGCGTCCCGCTGGGACTCGTCTAATTCATGATTGGCATAATTAATTGACTGGATAGACTAGCCTTGCTTGCACATAGTAAGAACTGATGAATCATCATTGTATAATTACAGGATAACTTGGCCCTCACCATAGCAAGCCGTAGTAGTGAATGGCCATTTTAAATTGACTTGTTTGTGTACTGTATCTACTCTGTTACCTAACTGAGATGATCAGAATGTCAGGACATGACGGACCAACTTCTGTCCTTGTTTGGTTGGGAGGTTGGTTCGAAGTGTCGTAATGTTATGTGAATCCTAGTAGATAGCAGAGATCTATTATCATATTCTCTTATTACTGGCTTCATTCCTCATATCGTGCTCCCTTACGGTACTTGCTATTAGAGGTCTAACCTCCTGGTTTTGCATGGCCAGATTTATAGCCGGTCCCCGAGGACTCAGCTTACTTCCACTTCCCAGATGGTCAATACTAGAGGGATGATCGCAGGAGGACTCGAGTGGGTTTCTTACCCCTCCGCTCGTTTTGTTACTTATTTTATACGTAGCCGTTTGGCACCGACATGTTAGTCGGATTGTCTTGTACTTACTTTTACATAATTGTAACCAAGTCAGACTACAACTGATAATAATTGTGTATACTTGCTACATCATCTGGCTATGTTTTGTAAAGCCAGATATCAAGAATATTTTGACTAAGCGTTCGGGACGCCTTACTGCTTTATCTTACATGCTCTCTATTACTGTTTCTTGTTTGAGTGATTGAGACAATAGATGTGAAGTGACCATAGCGAGACTTTTATGTAGTATGCACCCCCTTGTCTTTTTAGACAGCATTGATCGTATTATGCGGTATTCATCTACCCGTAATACGTAGCTGGCTGAGTCATTCCTCCGCTCTCCAGCATTTATGTAGTATGCACCCCGTTGTCTTCTGGAACGCTCGTAAGTCAAAATTTGAGACTTGAACGGGATTCCTGGACTTTACAGACTCCCTTAACTCTCTTCTTGGTACATCTTTCAAAGGAGGCCAAGGGGCTCTATTTATAGAGTGGAGTTGAGACTTCACCTCTTCTCCTATCCGATGTGGGACTAAAATACCAATACTCAAAAATAGAGTTTGATATTTTAGATCATCCCACAATCAGCATAGAAGTTTGTCAGTCCACGCCTACCCCCCAAACACTCCCGTGCATGCACGAGATATCCTAGAGTCCGTGTCCGAGTCCGAGTCCTCACAACAAAAATCAACTTGCATCCTTGTTGGAATTAATCCTTTTTTCTTCTAGGAAAATACTCACACATGGCACAAACTTGTCCCCCACTACACCTCATATGCACACCTCAACACAAGCAATGCATTATATTGAGATAGTCACCATTTGGTGTAGCCGATGTGGAACTATCTTTCCTAGTCCAAAGGAAAAAACACCAACAGAATTTATATTTATTGGATATTTGTAAACCCTTAGACCAAATTTTGTTTCTTTTAGTGTAAGTTTTGTGTTTAAATAAATTACTATGTAAATATTATTATGATTTTCACTTGAGAAGAGGGGTTATGAAAGCCAATTTTGTTGAGGGTTTTAGCCCAATTTTTTTAATTCAAATTGCTATTAATTAGAGCTGTCAAGACGGGCTGGCGGGGCGGGCCGGCCCGTAACCCACCATAATCCACCATTTGGCGGGGCGGGGTGGGCCGACCCACCATTTTGACGGGCTGAAAAAATTTCAACCCAGCCCAACCCACCGGCGGGCCGCGGACTAGGCGGGCCGGCTCGCTTAATTTTTTTAATTTTTTAATTATTGTTTTATTTTCTTAAAAGGAAAAAAATCATATATATAATAGTTTTTACTCACTCTCATATGCATCAAATTACAAGTAAAATACAAGAAATATTATAATAGTAGATATTTCTTTAAAACACCTTCATTCATGTAAATAAATGACCAAATTTAATATTTTATACGTCATTACTTGCATTAAATGAGAATTTTTATCATTTATAATACATATCTCATATATATGCTAAATAAAAAAAATTAAAAATTTTATAAAAAAATAGATGGCAGGCCAACCCACTTGGCCCGCGGGCTAGCCCACCGCGGGACGGGCTACTAGCGGGCCAGCCCGCCTAGGCCCGTCCAACGCCCGGCCGCCACTGCCATTACCGCCACCACCGCCACCACCAGGAAAACCACCACCGCCACCGCCATCACAACCACACGCCACCACCGCCACCACAACATCCCCACCATCAATCATAGAGAGAGAGAGAACCTGTCGCCGTGCAGCCGCGTCACACCGTTCTCCGCCTCCGTCGTGCCCGACCGGTCGAATCGACCTCAGATCCGCCGCCATGGCCGAACCTAGCCACCGCCGGAGCCCCTCCGTGCGTCCCCGTGGCCAGCGCCGATTTTCGCCGCCCTTGGCTAGACCCGCGCCCGAGCCTCCGCCCTACTGGCGCTGCTCCGTCGGAGCCCCGACCCGCCGGCGCTGTTGTCCGACGCCGGAACCCCTCCGCCAGATCTGGCCACTGCCTCCGCTGCTCCGCGCCGGAGCCCTCTGTCCGGCGTTGCTTCCCCGACGGCACGCTCCGCCACCCCCGGTCGAGAACCCCATGGTGTGCCTCTTTCGACTGAACCCCCCCCCCCCCCCCCCCCTTTCCTTTCTTCTGAGAGTTTTGGGGAATCAGCCCCTTTTATTTAGTGTAATATATATTAGTTTGTATAAAATATATATTAGTTTATATATATATATAATATATATATATATATATATATATATATATATATATATATATATATATATATATATTATATATATATATATTATATATATATATATATATATATATATATATATATATATTAGTATTATAAATGTACATTTGTTTAATATAATGTATTTTAGTATAATAAATGTATATTTGTTTAAGGTAATGTATATTGGTTATATATATAGTATATAATAATGGTAGTATTATTATTATTATTATTATTATTATTATTATATTAACGTAATTACTTGCTTATATAAATAAATATATAATAATATTTCTAAAATAGTATAGTAAGTTTTTGACCTAAATTATTAGTTAATTATTCATTTATTGATAATTGTTGAAGATTAAGTTTTACTAATATAGTTATAAATATATTGATACTAGAACGTTTTTCCTTATTATTAAATAATATCAAAATATCTCGATTAATACAATATCTATTTTTCCCTAATTTATTATAAACAATTTTTGGATAATTTTGTATAGTTAATCTTTTTCCCTAAATTCATATTTAACAAAATAGGAATATTGGTACAGAAATAATTTTTTGAGTTTTGAAATATTGTCTAAAATATGTTGATTAATACAGATATAGTTTAACATTATAAGGATTTCAAAAAAAAATTTATTTAATTATATTTTTCTGAAAACATAAATCGTGACTATGATAGTTATTTTCTATTTCTTGATTGATTATCGTGCCAAGCTCTGATTTTAGAATTTTATATACCAAACTAGGCTATTCTGGACTCATTGGGACCGTCCGTGTCGTCGTCTGGGACCCTCTATGGAGCTTAGCATGGTACCTACCTCGTGTCGACACGTTCGTGTCGCGCACGGCGACTCCAACCAATCGAGGCGAGTACATTCTCTGATCATTTCATATCCTGCTTAGAATTATTTTCCTGCTTTAAATTACTTTACTTGATACTGTCATGTTGGTCGCACGGATTAGTACTATATGGATCTCTTCTTGAGATGTGATCCCTTCAAGGAGCATCGGGTACTACATGTTCTGTGCGTTTCACTTATATGGCGTATCACTATGCTTCATTGGTTCATTGATCACTTGTGACATGTACTTTTATGATCACAGAGTCTTCCTTGAATCCTTATCCCATTTATTGGGTCTCCTAGAATCTCCTAGAATCTCCATTTATGGGACATTCATGTATCACCCTTCGGGGGCCTTTGCATGAAATCATAACATAACCTGGTTGGATCCTTGTGTATTGATTGGGGGTATGGGAGAGTAGAAGTAGACATGTGAATATTATCTAAGTAGTGTAGCATCAGAATTTTTTTCGTAGTGTAGCATCAGAATCTTCTATGCCATTTACATGTCTATATTGTACTCTGACTCACTAGCCACTGTTAGTTCTCTATTGTATAGTAGATATTTCTATTACAGTTCTCCCTCTCTGTTTACATACTGTATTTCTTCAGTACCTGTATCTTACTTTACTGCATGATTATATTTTCTAAACTGCTATGATCTGTTGAGATGTACTGTACTCGCTCCCGTCCTGACTGGACCTGTTGATAATTTTACAGATAGCTTGGAGGTTGCCTGCTAGCCTAGAGGAGACACATTAGAGGTTGTTTAGATAGTTATTTCAGTTGTCTGGAGTTGTATTTACTTTATGGATTACTGTATTTGAGCTTTGAGATGTATTTCTGGGTTTGTGCATCTTAGACACTTAGACTTCTATCTGCTGAATCTTTTTTGGATTTCATGTTTTATCTATCTTCCTTTATGCTCTACCTTAGATGTGATTGAGTTTACATTCTGCTATGTCACCTCCATTCGGGGAGTATAAACTGCTTATCCTTATACTGTTAGATGCATGAGACCTAGGACAGTGTTCTACCGTCGACACTGCGACGTAGGCTGGACGTTGTTACGTTCTCGTGCCCTTACTCTAGGGTACAGGTCGTGACATGTTTTTAGTGGTGGCCCATGCAGGTCGAGTTTGTATAGTGGTATTCGAACTAGAGTACCGCTACAGCCTGCAGTAGGATTAGGATATATTTTGAACGTACTCAATCACAGTTAGGATCCCTTGAGGGATTCCTGGGACGACCCTTGAGAATCTTATTTTAACTTCGATTTGAAGACTCTTTTTCCCTTGAATTGATTTATCTGTTGTTGAATTTGATTTTGATGGATTATTGTTGAATTTGAGTTTATATTTATTGATTTTGATGGATGATTGTTGAATCTTGAATCTTGATGTTAGTTGTGGCATCCGAGTTTATATTTATATGATTTGAAGGATCTTTGTTTATTTTTGAATCTTGATGTTCGTTGATAAATTTGATTTTTGGGTATTCATTGTTGATTTAATTTAATTTTTGTCAAGATAAAATTATATGGGCTAGGTCATCTAAGTTTTGGAATCTAGTCTTCTATAGTCACATTACCAGCATGGTGAGGACATATAGTCTGATTTTGGATATATTTCTCGGGTGTGGGAATTTAAGGTTTTCGCAGCCAAGCTAGCGGCATCGCAAAAATATTAAATACCATGATTCTAGAGGTCTGTGCCTAAGTCGAGGACTCTGTGATTACCGTAGCCTTGCTTACTAGTATGACGAGGATTTAGAGTACCATGATTTTGGATAGACGCATATGATTATCAGATTGTACCTTAAATATTTTTGAACATGTTTTCTCCACTTTTGTTCTAGTCCTTCAAAAATAATTTATTAATTGTTTGTTTTGTTTTGTTTCTTATTATTTAACTTAGGAGTAGCTTTAGCTATTTTTATAAACCTTGTGTAACTTCTTAATATGAATTTTTTCTTAATACAATGAATCGATGATTTTGCTTGACCTTATCTTGGATTTGATATTATAGTACTGGTTTCAAAAATGGTTCCTTCTTTTAAACAGATAAGCAGAACAGATTCTATTATCATTTCTTTTCCTGCCAATATTTTTATTCCCATCAATCTTTGTCTTATATAACTATCCTGGTTACATCAATTCTGTCTCGTATCTAATTCTGTCAGCTGTACTTTGAACCCTTGAATCTCCATATCATTTTACCTGAGACATGTTGAGGAAATAACGTAAATTATCTAGTTCGGAAATGACGTAATTGGTTATCATATGATGATTTTATAGGAATCAGAATGTTGGATGCCAAATATGAAAAATTCGAGATGGAGATGTGGTAAAGGTTTAGAATGGAATCGAGATATAGATGTTATCAATTTAGAAACAATCGCAGAAAATTTTGGTTATGAGTAATTCATGGTTGTATTTCAAAAAAAAAACTAATGAGGATATTAGAGGTCAACTTAGTTTTGAGAACTTAGAAAATCTTGGTTATTGATTCTTGAGAACTTTTACAAGGCTATGTAGAAATTTAGAAATAGAAAGAAGAATTTAATTGTATTCAATGATTATGCGAAATTGAACTAGATATTGTAAGAGGGTGACTAGAGACAGAGAGAACACAAGGATTTTAAGCTATAGAAATTATTTTTGATGATTGGAAAGAAAAAAAAATTATAGAATTCAAAAAGGATAATATTGAAGGTGAACGTTGAAGAAATACGAAGGTTGATTTATAAATAAAAATAAATTTTGTATGACATGGTGGTATTGGAGTTGAGTAAATACGAGACTTGATTGAAACAAGTTCAAGGATTTCATAAACTGGATTTAGAGGTTTCGGATCTAATTTAAAATGAGGTGAAGGAATTTGGAAATTTGATTAAATGAATAAGTGTTGACTCCTAAATAAGAGGGGTATGTTTCGTGGAAAATGTTTTAGAAGTTAGAAATTTTGTCTATGGTGATCATGGTAAAGGTTTAGATGACGGAAGGTTGTAAAATTTCGATGATAGTCATATGAAGGTTGATTTTCATATTGGGACTTGTGAGATAAAAATATGATTTGGCAAATGATAAACTGATAGTATCAGAGAGAGATGATTAACTGACTTTCGTATGAAATCTTTCTTTTTTTTTCTAAACGAGTTTTTTTTCAATATCATTGAATCATAGTTTCCTTAATCACGACCAAATCGACTTCGATTATCTTTTCTTATCATATTAATACCTTGGATTGTACTCAATTGAATTAAATTTAATTATGACCTGAATCTCCATTCTTGTATGCTCGTGCTCAGACTTCGATGAACATGTCCTCCATATTGCCCAAATCTTGATTTTCCAGAATTGATCAACTTAGATCGTATCGCGACTAAAATTTCTTAATATTATTGTGATTGGATTTCAATGCTATTGACATTCGTTCCTTAAACTGTTGATTTTGATTTTCCTTGAGTAGTACCTTTCATCGTACCAATAGTCTTGACCCTTGACCGTACTCAATTTATTTGAATTCCATCGTGACTTGGATCTCTATCATATGTTGCTCGTGCTCAAAAATCTCGATTTCAAAGTTTTCGAACCTAAATTCAAATATTGATTAGCCTTATTCTTCATCGTGTCAATATTTTAATTTTGATCGCAATCAAACTTCGGTACCCATATCACTCGTACATAAAACTCTGAATTATTCTTGGAAACGACTAAGTTCTATTCCAATTCCGATTTAGCTTCATACTATCCTTGATTATACCGAATTTCATGCTTGATCGTGCCTATGCTACTACGATATTCTTTATCATATTTAAATACTATTTGACCAAGATTAGACTGACCTTATCTTGATCGTGTCAAATTTCGATTTTTATCATGTTTGGATTTTTGCACTCGTGCCTAAAATGTTTTTTGTCCATGATTTGATTTCCTAATATCATCTGAAATTCTCATGATTGTTCGTGCCTAAATGACCTGGCATGACTAAACAACTATGAAATCCATGGTCGTGATTCTAAAAATCATGACTATACGTACCAATTTTGCCTCTGGATCGTGCTTAAAATTTTGTCCTTGATCGCGACTACCCGATTTGATTATCATAAAATTTAGTGATCATATCCGAAATAATTTTTCCTTCGTGCCTAAAATTCGATCCTCTAGTCACCGTGCTGCTATTTCCTACCTATTTCATGACGAGGTTTTGATTTTTGTCACTCTACATACGTCATGCCTAAGTGATTTTAGTCATTCCAAGGTTTTAAGCCTCGATTTAGTTCGTGATCAAGTGGTTTGATCCGTAGTCATTGATCGTGCCAAACGTTTCATTATTCCTAGCGATGACCAATCGTACCATTTTTCGTATTGACCGTGCCTTTACAACCTTGATTCCGAAATCATGATGTTATCGCCATACATAACTAAGCTTGGATCTTGATCGTGCTTATGCGACCTAGAGTCTGATTTCATCAAATCTAACTACCGATCATTCTATACTCGAATTTCGTTCTCCTTTCGTTCCCTTAGCCGTGATTAAGATCATGATTAAATAACCTGAAATTATTTCTGATTTGTGTCTAAACGATGTTAATCATACTATGATTCTATCGTGTTAAATCAATAGTCGTGCCCAAACAATTTCAAGTTGATTACCTTGATCGTGCCAACTCGTCGTTCTTTGATCGTGTCTGCCATACTGCCTAAAATTTCTATCATGTTTTAACTCCCTTGCCAAGCTTTAATTTCGAGGACGAAATTTCTTTAAGGAGGGTAGATTTGTAACCTCCGTTAATTGATTTCCTAAAATTCTTATTTTATTTCGTATTTTTCAAAACTTCAAATTTTCTAAATCTCGAAGAGCGTGCAAATTCTAATTTTTGGAGAAACAAATTTGACCGTGATTGCTATCGGTCCTTGTTGGCTTTGGTTTACTATTTTAAGCGATTTTGTCCTATTGGAATTTCCCTGTCATTTTTCTTGAATCAATAAGTTTAATTATTGTTCTATATGGAAAACGTTTATTGAATTTCGTAATTTCAAAATACATTTTATTTACTAAATAAATTATTGTTAAATATATTTAAATAATTAAGTAAATAAATTAGTATTATTTTATTAATTAGAAAAATCTCGGCTAAATTGTAATTAGCCATTTGTTAATTATTCGTAACTAGTAATTAATTATGAATCATAGCTAATATTATTTTAGTACTAATTGTTAGCAATTAGTATTGGGTTAGCAGTTAGTAGTTTTCCACTATTTTTTCCTATAATTCTATTACATGTACATTTTAGGGTTTCCTTCCACTTTTTCTATAAATATCACACTTCCCAAGACCCACATACACAAATCCCCAAATCCCTAGAAATTATCCAGCCGCCACCCTACTGTTCCAGCCCGACCACCCTTCCTGTCCATTTCCGGCCGCCCATCCCGACCACCCCAGTTCACGACCACCACCGCAGGCCATTCCCGACGCCACTCCGGCAACACCACCACACGGCCCACACCCCTGTCGACCTCCTCTTCCCGATCCCACCACCTCGACCAACATAACCACCACCCGGCCGCCACTGCCATCACCGCCACCACCGCCACCACCAGGAAAACAACCACCGCCACCACCAGGAAAACCACCACCGCCACCGCCATCACAACCACACGCCACCACCGCCACCACAACATCCCCACCATCAATCATAGAGAGAAAGAGAGAGAGAGAGAACCTGTCGCTGCCCAGCCGCGTCCCACCGTTCTTCGCCTCCGTCGCGCCCGACCGGTCGAATCGACCTCAGATCCGCCGCCATGGCCGGACCTAGCCACCGCCGGAGCCCCTCCGTGCATCCCCGTGGCCAGCGCCGGTTTTTGCCGTCCTTGGCTAGACCCGCGCCCGAGCCTCCGCCCTACTGGCGCTGCTCCGCCGGAGCCCCGACCCGCCGGCGCTGTTGTCCGACGCCGGAACCCCTCCGCCAGATCCGGCCACTGCCTCCGCTGCTCCGCGCCGGAGCCCTCCGTCCGGCGTCGCTTCCCCGGCGGCGCGCTCCGCCACCACCGGCCGAGAACCCCATGGTGTGCCTCTTTCGACTGAACCCCCTTCCTTTCTTCTGAGATTTTTGGGGAATCACCCCCTTTTATTTAGTGTAATATATATTAGTTTGTATAAAATATATATTAGTTTATATATATAATATATATATTAGTTTATATTTATAATATATATTGTTTATATAATAAATGTATATTTGCTTAATATATATATTAGTATAATAAATATACATTTGTTTAATATAATGTATATTAGTATAATAAATGTATATTTGTTTAAGGTAATGTATATTGGTTATATATATAGTATATAATGATGGTATTATTATTTTTATTATTATTATTAGTATTATTATATTAACGTAATTACTTGCTTGGTAAATTATATAAATAAATATATAATAATATTTCTAAAATATTATAGTAAGTTTTTGACCTAAATTATTAGTTAATTATTCATTTATTTATAATTGTTGAAGATTAAGTTTTACTAATATAGTTATAAATATATTGATACTAGAACGTTTTCCCTTATTATTAAATAATATCAAAATATCTCGATTAATACAATATCTATTTTTCCCTAATTTATTATAAACAATTTTTGGATAATTTTGTATAGTTAATCTTTTTCCCTAAATTCATATTTAACAAAATAGGAATATTGGTACAGAAATGATTTTCTGAGTTTTGAAATATTGTCTAAAATATGTTGATTAATACAGATATAGTTTAACATTATAAGGATTTCAAAAAAAATTATTATATTTATTTAATTATATTTTTCTGAAATCATAAATCGTGACTATGATAGTCATTTTCTATTTCTTGATTGATTATCGTACCAAGCTCTGATTTTAGACTTTTATATACCAAACTAGGCTATTCTGGACTCATTGGGACTGCCCGTGTCGTCGTCTGGGACCCTCTATGGAGCTTAGCATGGTACCTACCTCGTGTCGACACGTTCGTGTCGCGCACGTCGACTCCAACCAATCGAGGCGAGTACATTCTCTGATTATTTCATATCCTACTTAGAATTATTTTCCTGCTTTAAATTACTTTACTTGATACTGTCACGTTGGTCATACGGATTAGTACTATATGGATCCCTTCAGGGAGCATCGGGTACTACATGTTCTGTGCGTTTCACTTACATGGCGTATCACTATGCTTCGTTGGTTCATTGATCACTTGTGACATGTACTTTCATGATCACAGAGTCTTCCTTGAATCCTTATCCCATTTATTGGGTCTCCTAGAATCTCCTAGAATCCCCATTTATGGGACATCCATGTATCATCCTTCGGGGGCCTTTGCATGGAATCATAACATAACCTGGTTGGATCCTTGTGTATTGATTGGGGGTACGGGGGAGTAGAAGTAGACATATGAATATTATCCAAGTAGTGTAGCATCATAATCTTTTCCGTAGTGTAGCATCAGAATCTCCTATGCCATTTACATGTCTATATTGTACTCTGACTCACTAGCCACTGTTAGTTCTCTATTGTATAGTAGATATTTCTATTACAGTTCTCTCTCTCTGTTTACATATTGTATTTCTTCAGTACTTGTATCTTACTTTACTGCATGATTATATTTTCTAACCTGCTATGATCTGTTGAGATGTACTATACTCGCTCCCGTCCTGACTGAACCTGTTGATAATTTTACAGATAGCTTGGAGGTTGCCTGCTAGCCTAGAGGAGACACATTAGAGGTTGTTTAGATAGTTATTTCAGTTGTCTGGAGTTGTATTTACTTTATGGATTATTGTATTTGAGCTTTGACATGTATTTCTGGGTTTGTGCATCTTAGACACTTAGACTTCTATCTGCTGAATCTCTTTTGGATTTCATGTTTTATCTATCTTCCTTTATGCTCTACCTTAGATGTGATTGAGTTTATATTCTGCTATGTCACCCCCATTCGGGGAGTATAAACTGCTTATCCTTATACTGTTAGATGCATGAGACCTAGGACAGCGTTCTACTGCCGATACTGCGGTGTAGGCTGGGCGTTGTTACGTTCTCGTGCCCTTACTCTAGGGTGAGGGTCGTGACAGAGAGGAGAGGACGCCGACGCCGATCACCGAAGCCGCGGGAGAGAGAGAGAGAGAGGAGAGAGTTGAATTTGGGGGGAATATGAAAAGTTCTTCCCCGTCGTTTCAATTTAAGTCTGGAACGTATATTTAGCGACGGACTAGTGACGGATTTTTATCCGTCGACCGTTAGTCGCTCTTTTTGATGCTTGCCGACGGAATATCCGTCGCTACGTAGTCGAAGAACTGTCCCGCCAATTCTTCCCACAATTTCTGCCAAATAATCGACTGCATAGCGACAGATGAATATCCGTCGCTATATCTCCGACGCCCTAGCGACGGATGAGCGACCTTTTCTCTCCCTAAAAATAAAATAAAAAATATAACGGTTTGTCGTCGGTACTCCGTCGGCTAGTTGCCACAAAGTCGTCGCTATCGCCAACGGACAATATCCGTCGCTAATTTACTGTATTTTGGTAGTGATGGCGACACTGTATCTTTATATGAATTTTTCGAATCCTTTTATCTTTTTTCTAAATTTATTTATAATTTTTTATCCTATATAAAATTTTCTATTTAATATATGTTAATATTAATTTTAATTTTAGTATCAATGTTAATTTTAATATTAATGTTAATATTACTTTAATGTTAAATTTTGACATGTCAACAACCATGTCATATGTCACATAATAGGAGATGACATCACCCAAAATATTCGTGAGACAACTAGCATTATTGTTTTCTTTTTTTACAAGCCCACAACCATGAGGCACATGTCTCAATTTTGGTGGCTCCCCTATACATGAGAAAGGAAAGAATACATATTCTAAAATAACTCAAAAGTTCTTAAAGTTATAACTCGATCATCTCCATCCTCCTCCCAATTTCTTTTATATTTTATATAAATACCAAATTTTTCCTTGACTGTATCATATACATATATTAAATACAATTTATTTCTTATGGACCTCATCTCTTCTATCCCCATATATTTTTTTTTGAAGCAAAGGGTACTTCGTATAAGAAATCTGGGAAATAGCTTCCCAGGAGCCATTACAAACACATTCCTGCTGACTCTCTCTACTAACTTGTAACTACTCAGTACTAACTCTCTCCTTCTGATTCACTCCTTCCTCTTATAATTTCTCATTACAAGCTCTCTGCATATGGCCTTCCTTCCTATGGATATCACTCTACACATTGGATGTCATAATCTATGTTGTTCATCACTCCCGATATTGTTGCAGTTTTATCTTCAAAAATTCTTCTGTTTCTTTCCCTCCACACATGCCAGATAGTAAAGAGGAGTCGAACTCTGGCTTTCCTGTATGTGTCCGCTCCTTCCATCTTCAAACCTGCTATCTCTTCGAATATACTATCCAGTCCATCCTGCCCCCGGTTGTTAATGCCCAGTACATCTCTATAGTGCTGCCATATGCTACTGGAAAATGTACATTGGAAAAAGAGGTGATCTCGAGTTTCTATGCACGTCCCATTGCCACAAAGGATGCAGCTAGTGTTCGGAATTGAGATCCCAAAACTGGCTAACCTTTCTCTGGTTAGTAATCTATTTCGGATTGCCTTATATGCACAAAGCTTCATCTTCACCGCTACTCCTTTAACCCAGATGATATCCGCCCACTCCACCTTTGGCCGGTGTTCTCTAACCTGGTTGTACACGAAACCTGTATTGAACTTCCCCTCCGGACCACCCTCCCATTCCCATCTGTCTCTGTTACCTTCTTTATCGATCACAGTGGCCCTAATGTCATCGGCGAACCACGTCCCCTCCCTCCTTGAAGCAACATCTCACTCTCCTTCGCGTAACAGGACATTGACCCGCTCGTTACTACCCATCAGCTCATATGTCGACCACCCCAGCAAGTCAACTAGACTTTAATGCTTAATCCATGGGTCCATCCATAGGCTAGTACATCGTCCATCTACGATGACCCTATTGAGGCGTTGTTTCAGCTGTGGTCTCTTACGGAGAATCATTTTGAATACCCCTGAGTAATTGTTGTCAATAGGATTCACCCAAAAGCTGTTGTTTCGCAGGTATCTACTCTTGACCCATTGAGCCGAAAGAGAATTTCCTTCTAGCAATCTCCAGGCAATCTTCATAATAGCCACCTCGCGAAGAACGCGTAAGGATCGAATGCCCGTTCCCCCCTCATCCTTTTCTAGGTATATTTCTTCCCATGATATGGCGTGAAGGCCTCCTTTCCACACAAAATTAGCACACAACTTCTCCACTTGGTTAATCGTATGGAGAGGGAGAATTAAGGCATGCATCCAATACGAAGTGATCGCCCATATGACCGAGCGAACTAGCTCAAGCCTTCCTCCGAATGATAGGATTTGCGCTTGCCAACCCTCTAATCGATTTTGAACGTATTGGATCAGGTCGACAGTGGGAAAAAACAAAATAAATATAATTTAAAAATAATAATTAATTATTCTAACGTTAATTTTTCCTAAAATATAATTTGTGTAGTATTAAATTAAATTATTAGATATTAAACCTCTTAAAACAATCTCAATTATTACAAATAACATTTATAGAAACAAGAAATCAAAACATAAGGATATAAATATGAGATCTATTAAACCATTTTATTTGATATAACATAAAAAAAAATACATGTTTAATATTATTAATCTAACACAGGCTACTCACGATAATCAAAGTAGACCCGATAAATCCAAAAATGTATAAAGTTACAAAATAAAATCATGAATACTTCATAAATTAAATTAATATTTTTTTTACGTTTAAGATGAACGAATATGCAACATATAATTTAATGTTGTCACAAATGAACAAGCGAACATCAAGTTAATAATGATTATGTAATTTGTTACATAGTAATCCATACCAAATTAATGTTATTTGTTATATTTGAAGTCTATATGTTACATAAAATTGTTCGATGTTATAATATATTATTGTTGTTTGTTGTGTATGTGGGTAATATATGACATCCACTAGTAACTTACTACATGTGACTGATTATGTGTTATATATAATGCACATAAGTGACATCTACATGTAACTCGTGACAACTATCTTGTGTCATTGGTTCATAGCTTGTGCTTTATATGATGAAAATATTGTCTGTTGATTCATGAGATGAAGAACAAAATTAATGCGGAAGCGTACCTGAATCAATTGATTTGCTTGATCGATCTTGAAGCAAATATCTCTTTATGGGATTCGATTTTTCAACCCGCTACGACCCTTGATGGGGATACAGAAGAGAATAGAGAAAACTCTCTTTGGTGGCCGTATGAGTTGTGGACCATAACCCTAGTGAATACATATATTTATATGTTTTGATATTTCTAATTTGGACCATCATCAAATTAGATTTATCTCCGGTATCTACACATTCTTTCCATGACAATTATACCCTTAAGCCAATTTTCAAATAGACCACTTTAATTTGGCTTAGTTATTTAGATAACCCAATACAATTAATTTTACATGTGTGACCTCTATTATTGAATAATTTCAACATTATATACATCATGTGTAATTTTGGTAACGAACCTGTGATAATGATATGTGATGTGTGACATTTTCATATAAATTGTGATATTAATTTGTACCTAATTTGTGATCCACGTAAGTGAGTTGTGACTTAGGTACTTAACATGCGGTATTCATACTATATTGATATATTACCTTGTGATATTGATTCATATGATATGTCTAGGTCTTCACAGCAAGGAAGAGAAAATTGACTCGATTATCAAGAAAGGTTTGTTAGAGAGCTAATACAAGGAATGAAGTCCTAAGAGATGACATCGAGTCAATAGGACACACACTTATACTTTATCATAGTAATAAATTATATGTTGCTACAAACCGAGACAAAAACAGAGACCAGAATTTGACTAAAATGCGAAAATAAATTATTTCGAGATAAAGTGAAAAAAAAAAAATCATGGCTTTCTTAATAGGTAAGCGAAATTAATGCACACATTCTCTTTTAAATAATTATCACTACTTTGTATAAGGTAAAATAGGATAATAAGGAGTGCGAAAGGGAGCCATCAGGTTTAACATGTGTCCAATATATATGTTTAGCATGGAAGGAAATTGTCGTCCAAGAAATGGTTACAAATATGGGAAGTACGTGGATGTACTTTATGTTGGGAAGAAATAAAAGTTCGAGAAAAGATTATTAGTAGATAACCACAGAATTCTCATGGTATTCTAGCAGATTTAACAAAAAAAAAGGGAAAGAAAAAACTTGTCCTATTCAAATTTCACATGAATAGGATGTATATAGCTTAGATCCTACACAAAGACTCCTACATCTTATTGTATAGATATATATTCTTATATATCTATCATATATATGTGATGTCTATCTATATGCCTAAAAATAGGAGTGCCCTGCAAGCAGAGAATTTGTTGCAACAATAGATCGATATAGAGACAACACATAACGTTTGTATCAGAAATATATATATATATTATGCATTAATAAATAGATATCTTTTGATTTGTAGATTAATGCAACAAACCAAAGTAATGTAGGAGAGAGAAATGGCTTAGGGGGGTCATGTTGGGTGAGACATCATTTTTTTCCCCTTCTTCTTCTTCTTCTTTTATGGACCATCACCAACCCCCAAAATCACTTGTAACGAGTTTGAACTCTTAAGTTTTACTGCAGCAAAGAACGCGTCGATGACGCTAACGATCTAAGCACGCGGACACTGGCGGAGGATAGAGTGGACTGGGTAGGCTATAGTCCAGGATATAAAAAAAATTTACTAGGTATTTCCATTAATAGCTAGTGTAAAACAAAATTCTACTAGGTATGTCCATTGGAATAAACTTAGTCCGAAAGAATTTAAATTCCTGGCTCCACGGCGAGTGCATTTATCAAATCTAACATCACGGAGCAGTCAACTGTTAATAAAAAATAACACTGGGAAGAAGTAATTAATCACAATCTTAGATTGAAGCTAGCCTTAGCTTTGGCAGCACTCTAAAGATTTAGGTCCAACAATAATACTGTTTCCTTGAAGAAAGGAACTCAATATTTTCAACTCAATTTCTTCGCATGTATAAATATGTGACATTCATGCCAAGCTCCTCAAACCCCATCCAACCAGAACATAAAGTCACGATCGAGATGGCCGAACACCTCCTTCGCCCGGTTGTCGGCGTGCGCGTTGCTGCTGCATGCTTCTTTGCTTTGATCAGCACGTTGCTGCTCCCGGCGGAGCTAGCAGTAGCTCAGCAAACTGGTGTCACAAGGAATTATAAGTTCGACGTAAGTTGCATGTTGTCTAGAGCTTCCTCCATTGAATTTTTATTATAGGGCTTCTTAGATTCTCAAATATATATAGGAAAATGTTGTTTTTCCTGTGGGTTATGACCGCGGATTGGTAAGCGGGGCCATGCGGGAGCAGCCTACTACTGCCTTTTGTGTTACTATATAAGAAGAAAATGTACGTACAGATGCTAAGCAGCAGTTCTCCTAGTGCAAAATGACTATGAGCAAAAAAAAAATAAGATGCAAATGACTGGTGCTGACTTCTTGTTGGTGTTGTGAAGGCATGGGATCCGACAACTGCTGAGCGCATGGGCGGACGGGCCATCATATATAACCCAATGTCCGATCCAGATGGGACAAAGCTACGTCTACAACTTCACGATCGTTGGACAGCAGGGAACTCTCTGGTGGCACGCTCACATCTCTTGGTTAAGGTCCACTCTCTATGGAGCCATTGTCATCCTCCCCAAGCTCGGAGTCCCATACCCATTCACCAAACCCTACAAAGAAGTTCCAATTATCTTTGGTAACAAAAAATTATAAATGATGATACATATATCCAAGTATATATCATGTAGAAGCTTACAATTGGTCTTAAATTCTAGGTGAGTGGTTCATTACAGATACGGAGGCCATCATTAGCCAGGCACTGCAGACTGGTGGGGGGCCTAACGTTTCTGATGCTTACACTATCAATGGTCTTCCTGGACTACTCTACAATTGCTCATCCAAAGGTATTGTAATCTATGTTGCACAGTACAGATGCAAATATGAATACGAACAATATGGATACTTGATAAAAAAAAAACAATAATCTATGTTGCACAGTACAGATGCAAATATGAATACGAACAATATGGATACTTGATAAAAAAAAACAATATACAAAAGTAGTCGCCTTTGATGCACTATCTGATGCAGATATGGACACCATTTTGTTGTGTGACACAGAGTGTAACAAATTAACCCAATATGATATCTTTCACGCAAGATTTTGGTAACAATTTAGTCATACTTGAAAACTTGTGTAATATAACTGTATTATGGTTTTTAACAGACACCTTCAAACTCAAGGTGAACCCAGGGAAGACGTACCTCCTCCGCCTCATCAATGCTGCACTCAACGATGAGCTCTTTTTTGGAATCGCTAACCACACGGTCACTGTCGTCGAGACCGATGCTGTCTATGTTAAGCCCTTCGACACGGAAACCCTTGTCATCGCACCGGGCCAAACCACCAACGTTCTCCTCCGCATCAAACCATCATTTCCTGGTGCCACATTTCTCATGATGGCCAGGCCATACGTCACCGGCCTCGGCACCTTCGACAACTCGACCACCGCCGGAGTCCTCGAGTACCGAAATCCTAGTCCTTCTTCCAACAAGAAGCTCCCATTATTGAGACCATCACTTCCATCTCTTAACGACACTAACTTTGTTACAAATTTCACCAATAAATTACGTAGCTTGGCTACTGCACAATTCCCTGCCAATGTGCCACAAAATGTTGATAAGAAATTCTTTTTCACTATTGGGTTGGGTGCAAGTCCATGTCCAAAGAACCAGACCTGCCAGGGACCGAATGGCACTAAATTTGCTGCTTCAGTCAACAATGTCTCATTTACAATGCCAACCACATCCATGCTTCAAGCCCACTTCTCTGGTCAGTCGAGTGGGGTCTACTCTCCAGATTTTCCTATAAGTCCTTTGATTTACTTCAATTACACCGGAAACCCTCCTAATAATACTTTTGTGGGAAATGGAACTAAAGTGATGGTGTTGCCATTCAATTCCACTGTAGAGTTGGTGATGCAAGACACAAGCATTCTTGGGGCAGAGGCTCACCCGCTTCACCTCCATGGCTTCAATTTTTTTGTGGTAGGACAAGGATTTGGGAACTATGACCCCAAAAAAGACCCGATCGGGTTCAATTTCGTAGATCCCGTCGAGCGGAACACTGTCGGCGTACCCTCTGGAGGTTGGGTCGCCATAAGATTTCGCGCTGACAATCCTGGTGAGATTTCATGTGCACCTTTAACTTCGATTATTTTTCTGATATCAACTTCATGTGTAACTTTACTGTTTGTTTTACATATGATCATATGACTTTGTTTTTGAAATTGCAGGAGTGTGGTTCATGCACTGCCACTTGGAGATTCATACAAGTTGGGGATTGAAGATGGCATGGTTGGTCTTGAATGGGAACCTTCCCAATCAGAAGCTTCCCCCGCCTCCATCCGATATTCCAATATGCTAAACATTTTCTCCGAGCACAGGCTATCAAAATCTTGCATGGTTGTTGTCTACTTTGCTTCTATTTTCTCCTAGTCATTTTCTAATAACATTTTTTGTCTCTAGAATGGTTCTTGTACGTTGAGAGAGATGGAAGAGTTATTTTCACAATTAAATAACATTGAGAGAGAGAATTGGATCAAACATTTGAGAACATGTAATTATGTATTGGAATTTTGCGCCTATTCTTATAATAAATTGAATTGGTATATGTTCCTTGGTTGAATTAAAAGTTTAAACCAACATGCATAGGTTGAAGTTGTTATATTCTAATCAGAAAATTACAAGAAAAGCATTAAACTTTAATAGAATTGTACAAAAGGCATCAAGTTTGGACAAATTGTATTCTGAGCATCGAAACGACATTTGAATTGCCGTTTGAGGATGTCACCCTCTGTCAGCTTCGCTTAACTGTTAAACCAGAATAGATTAAAAAGTTGGGAAAGGATTAACAAAACGACGGCAAAGCAATAGCCGTTTGCTGACGTCAGAAGACGTCAGCTTCCGTCAATCCAATTGCCGTATGATTGATTTTTTTTTTCTCTCGCCGTGTGGGTTTTTTATTTATTTATTTTATTTTTGGGTGCTGACGTCATCTTACGGCATTTGAATTGCCGTCTGGGTAAATTCAAAACATAAACAGCAAATGAAACTGACTCAGAAAATCTATTAGCTTGTAATAATGAAAGACTCTAAATCCAAAACATACTCGTCAGAAAATCTATTAGCTTGACGGCATAAATTTTTCCAAGCTAATTCAAATGAAAGAGGAAAATCTATTAGCTTGTAATAATTAATTGCATAAGAGAGTGTGTAAAAGACTCTAAATCCAAAACATAAACAGCAAATGAAAGAAAAGAAAAATAAAATATTCAAATAACAAAACAGTAAAAGAAAGGTCGGATGCTGACGTCAGATGACGTCAGCAAACGACATTTCAAATGACGTCGCCCCCCTAATCCTTTCCACCATTTTTTTAATCCACTTGTAATCTTCTAAAATCCTGGATAATGCCCGTGACAGTAGTGCCCCGACCCGCAAAGTCATTCGGAGGAATCGAAACGCCGACGGCGTTGGAACTAAGCCTTGCAACGGCTCGCCCGGAGACATCGCTCAGGTGGGGTAGTTTCGGTGAACTCTCCTCATCTTTGCCTTCACATAATAAATCGTGTTTTCAACTTGCACAAGTTAGGCTTGATAATAAAAGCTACGCACCCACATAGCTAAGGGAATAATCCCGACGGTTTGAATCGAGTTAGAACATGGAAAACGTCCCACGATGGGCTTAGAGTTGGTGCACGGCGTGCTTTGAAAATGACACTCGGTCCTTCGTCCCGTGGCTTGGGAAAAGGAAAGTTGGTTTTCGGTGCAAAAGCTGAGAGTTAGCCTAAGTCATAGGCGTCGCCCGCACAAATGCTTGCTAAAGCATGCACGATCCTGTTCCGCAAGGCTTGGCATAGCCTTTGCTCGTCCCTTGGGTTAAGTTGTAGGCTTGCGTGAGTTAGGCATAGTTATGTCGGTCGACCTAAGTTATTCTACGTGCTGTCCCGCTCATTCTGCGGTTGTCAAGATAAATAGTCCCACGACCCCAAGGCCCGTCATAGGAAGTATGACTTGGGCGATAGCGTTGCGTAGAACACGAGTCGGTTTAGAGGCACGAGCCACGGTTGGTTCAGTGGAAAGTTAGCCACGGTCGGTCGATACTTAAGGAAACACGTTATGTTCAAGTTAAGTTGGAAGGCTATGCAGTAGCCGTTCCCTGAGTTCAAAGAATGTTAAGTCTAAGCGATGGTTAGTCGCTGAGAGAAAATATTCGGGACTGTGGTTCAGTCGCCGAGGCAACCCTGGTTTGGGCTCTGCGAATGAAGTGTGAAAAGTGAAAAGAGTAAAACAAAGGAACGATGATAATAATAATAAGACCTTGCATTACGTTAAGTCTAGAAGTTAGCGTAGGCGCGTGGTCATGGACGACTTGTCGACAAGAGTTGGTTTCTTCGAGCGGCACCCCGGGGCCACGGGACCGACTCGGCCTAGGAAGAAACTGGTTGTAGCCGAGCTGGGTAATAGGCAACGCTGGTTAGGCGATCGGTAAGACGGGGACTTGCATCGGGACTCGCTACTTGCGTTGCAAGGGTCCCGTACTACCAGGCTACGTCCAATATGGCTGGATAGGCCAGTGACCATTCATATAGATGTGTCGGCACGGGCGGCAATCCGCGTAGGTGTCTTTGGATTGAGTTGAAAAAGTATGAGTTAAATAGACACAATGTCGGAGCCTAAGATTTGGCTACAGCAAAGGCGACGTGCTTCGGCACGAGATGTGGCGTCGAGTGTTAAGTTGTTGGCATAGAGTTGCATGAGTTAGGCTTGAGCTGTCGCGAGTTAAGTCGAGAAGGGCCGTAGGGCAAGTCGTGTAAAGTTACGTTGAGTTATTGGGCTCGGCCTCGAAATGTGAGGCACGGCCGCGTTGTCACAACACAAGTGTAGGCGAGACTAAGCAAGGAGGTACTGCCTCGGAGATATTGAAGCACGGATCGAGTTATGGCACGACCGAGTCATTACGTCCCAGAGTTTGGCACAAAAGATAAGTATAAGTCGGTGCGTCAACAATACAAGCACGAGAAAGGTCTAGAGGCAAGGAAATAGAGTCTTTCGTGTAGCTGCGTCTCTGATTATGGCCGTAAGGCAAACACGACTTGATATGTTAACGTTGTTGGCACGAGAAGTGGTCTAGCGACAAAGTATGAGTTAACGTTGACATGGCAAACACGGGATGGTTCTGATACACAAGTTGCGCTAAGGCGCCGGTCCTAAAACTGATCCTAAGGCAAGACTAGAAAGACAATCGAAAGGGATTTAAGCTGCACAAAGTAAATGAACGTGTAGGTTTTGTATGGGTGGGCGAGAAGCTCACTCCACCAGTACAGTGGTACTGACACCCACACAGTGTTTCATGTGCAGGCACAGGTAGAAGCTCGTGGCACGGAGCTCGCTTGGATGCGTCGAGGCACGGAGTTCCTTGGCGAGTCGAAGCGTGCGGTCGCGTGATCTGAAGACTTATACAGGACATAATGTATGGACATCGCCTTCCGAAGCTTCCGCTGGATTCAAGTATTGTATCGAGAGAAGAGAGAGAGAGCAGAGTGACTTATAACATGAGAGAAAAGTGAGCACGAGAGACTTGTAATTTGGCCTTGCGCCCACAAATGTAATCTTGTATTCCATATCAATAAAGAGATCTCTTTTGAGTTACTTGTGTCCATGTGTGTTCTTCTTTAAATTCCGCTGCAATGTTTTCAATGTTTCTGCTTGGGACTTCTGTGCGACGACCCCGTCGCCGCCGATGTAATCGGTCGTTATGGAATTGCCTTGCACGAGCGCAATCTAGCCTCGTGCGGCATCACGCCTTAGCGAGGACGATCGCTCCTACGGGAGCGGGGCGTGACATAATGGTATCAGAGCACGGCTTTACGTCCTTGGACTTCAAATCGAATTATCAGTTTTGAAAGCTCGTCGTTGATAATGAAGTACGCGCTCTCTCTCGATTGTCCCTCGGCATGTCCATACAATAAGTCTAAATATTTTCGAAAGCTCGTACAAGCGTTCACTCAAACACATCGATAGACAAGGCCTTTGTGCCGAACGTTGCAAACTTGACTCGATTGAAAACACGTGCTAACGTTAGCAAGTCGTACGTGTGCCCGAATAGTACTACGTCGACCTTAGCAAGTCGCATGCATGCCTAATTAGTCCAAACGTCGACCCTAACAAATGAGCTTGCAAACTCAACATTTAGTCCGCACGGGATAGCTATGCACATGGCCTTTTGGCTAAGTTGTGTTTCGCGTCGCGCACCTCGACCCTTGGTGCAACGAATAGCGAACGATATCAAGTATCGCTCGGTCGGGGGTGGAGATGCACTTAGAGTGTCTGTCGATAGGAACGCTATCGAGTTAACGCTTAGGCGTACACGAAGGATTGACTTGGATTTTGAGATATAGTGCGAACGACTTTGTGCGTCGGTACGACGCGAGCGACTACGCTATTGATTCGTCGAACGAATCTAAGAGATGTCTTAGCGCATGATGCGAACTTGATTGAGGACTAGAACGGATGGCTCGAATCCGAGTGGTGTATGGATTTTTCTTGGAAATCATTCGAGCAAAAATTAAGGATTTCGAGTATGTCGACGAGGCGATGCGATCGCGCAAAGCCTTAGAGCGCGTTACGTTTAGTTGGACGTGACTTCGTGTGTCTCGAACGAGCATCTCGTTTGGACGACTTGCGAGTAGGCAACGCGAGTAGAAATCGATATCGAAATGATTCGAACCGATGAATGAAAATGAATGGTCTTGATCGAGAAAACTTAGAGGAATCGCACGTACGATTTTGGATTGATACAAATAAAATGTGACTTGAGTTTTGAACAACGATCTTGAAACGAACTTGAGTAATTGCGATCGAACTTGATCTTGAATATCGAGGAAATTATGGGATATCCAGTCCGAACAATAACATCAGTCGCACGACTCGAAATTGGTTGCAAAGGAAGATCGTCAGGTTACGCATATCGTCGATGGTATTGAGGCGTATCAAAGATCGATATGCGATAACTCGGGGGTACTCTGACTCGGCAAATGACGAACGTGCAAATGTCATTGTTTCGATGGATGTTGTAATCGGGATATTGAAATGTATCGAGGAAAAGATAAACTTGGCTCGAGGATTTTCTGGTTGAACAAATGACGGGTAGACTGTCGAATCGAAATCTGTCTCGGATGAAAATGAAAATGCTTGGATTTACTTCGTCGATAACCACAACTTCGACATTCTTGTCTTATGCGAGCGCAATTCCAGCCTCGCACATGCGTCGCGCCGATTAGGGCGATCACTCCGCGTGAGCGCTGGTATGGTGATTCATACAGCGGGAGTGATCAAACTTGCTTGGCGTGGCAATTTGTATGCTTCGACTGGTGGTTTGACGCGAAGGTGACTCGTGAATGAATCAGTGTGCTTGAGGATTGAGTAGGTCCAATCCGCGTATCGAGAATGAATGAGTCTAGACTCAAACAAGAGTTATGCCCCGATGAGAACGATTATTCTGCGGGCGCGTTGCATGGTGATTCATAAACCGTCGTGGATAATCGGACTCGCGTGAGATTGGGGCGCAACGTATTGTCGAGCAAGACGACCTCGTGATCGAATACATGAATTGGTTAGAATTGGTGAATTGAAGGGATTCGAATATACGCAACGCGTGCCGTAATGCGAATTAGGTGATCGTGCTCGATGTTTAGAAATCTGAGTGACGCGAGCTTGGGTAGAAAAGTCCCGTACTATCGACTTTGGTTTGACCCTAGGATTGGGGTCAGTGTTGGCATTATTGTTGGGGAACTATGATTCCAATCCTGACATTGACTTAGCCTCGAAAAGATTGGCCTAGCGGTTAGGCGAAACGTCCCTGTTGCAAGTGTTATCAATCGAAGGATTGATCTTGAGGATTAGTTTAAATGGATAGTGTAAATCACAAATGTAGGAAATCCTGCTCACGAGACTCGGCTGACATGCATATATTTCAGGGACGCCTGGGTATGTGCACGATGCGACTCGAGTGAGAATGACAACTCTCTATCATGCGGCTTGGTTGAATGCATGTATTTTGGGGACGCTTGGAATGCGTGCACGATCCAGCCAAGTGATACGTTGAGTTCAAACACGACTGGGGAACGAGAGTGTCGAGATCTTGAAATCGTGTTAACGGAAAGATTGATAAGTCGTGCGAGCGTAGCTCGGAATCGAAGGAACGCGTAGGCGAGATGCATACGAATAAGTCTTGGCCATAGAAATGGTAGGATGGCCTGCCCTCAGGAAAGTCTCGAGGACGAGACTTGTTCTGAGTGGTGTATGTTGTAGTGCCCCGACCCGCAAAGTCAATCGGAGGAATCGAAACGCCGACGGCGTTGGAACTAAGCCTTGCAACGGCTCGCCCGGAGACATCGCTCAGGTGGGGTAGTTTCGGTGAACTCTCCTCATCTTTGCCTTCACATAATAAATCGTGTTTTCAACTTGCACAAGTTAGGCTTGATAATAAAAGCTACGCACCCACATAGCTAAGGGAATAATCCCGACGGTTTGAATCGAGTTAGAACATGGAAAACGTCCCACGGTGGGCTTAGAGTTGGTGCACGGCGTGCTTTGAAAATGACACTCGGTCCTTCGTCCCGTGGCTTGGGAGAAGGAAAGTTGGTTTTCGGTGCAAAAGCTGAGAGTTAGCCTAAGTCATAGGCGTCGCCCGCACAAATGCTTGCTAAAGCATGCACGATCCTGTTCCGCAAGGCTTGGCATAGCCTTTGCTCGTCCCTTAGGTTAAGTTGTAGGCTTGAGTGAGTTAGGCATAGTTATGCTGGTCGACCTAAGTTATTCTACGTGCTGTCCCGCTCATTCTGCGGTTGTCAAGATAAATAGTCCCACGACCCCAAGGCCCGTCATAGGAAGTATGACTTGGGCGATAGCGTTGCGTAGAACACGAGTCGGTTTAGAGGCACGAGCCACGGTTGGTTCAGTAGAAAGTTAGCCACGGTCGGTCGATACTTAAGGAAACACGTTATGTTCAAGTTAAGTTGGAAGGCTATGCAGTAGCCGTTCCCTGAGTTCAAAGAATGTTAAGTCTAAGCGATGGTTAGTCGCCGAAAGAAAATATTCGGGACTGTGGTTCAGTCGCCGAGGCAACCCTGGTTTGGGCTCTGCGAATGAAGTGTGAAAAGTGGAAAGAGTAAAACAAAGGAACGATGATAATAATAATAAGACCTTGCATTACGTTAAGTCTAGAAGTTAGCGTAGGCGCGTGGTCATGGACGACTTGTCGACAAGAGTTGGTTTCTTCGAGCGGCACCCCGGGGCCACGGGACCGACTCGGCCTAGGAAGAAACTGGTTGTAGCCGAGCTGGGTAATAGGCAACGCTGGTTAGGCGATCGGTAAGACGGGGACTTGCATCGGGGCTCGCTACTTGCGTTGCAAGGGTCCCGTACTACCAGGCTACGTCCAATATGGCTGGATAGGCCAGTGACCATTCATATAGATGTGTCGGCACGGGCGGCAATCCGCGTAGGTGCCTTTGGATTGAGTTGAAAAAGTATGAGTTAAATAGACACAATGTCGGAGCCTAAGATTTGGCTACAGCAAAGGCGACGTGCTTCGGCACGAGATGTGGCGTCGAGTGTTAAGTTGTTGGCATAGAGTTGCATGAGTTAGGCTTGAGCTGTCGCGAGTTAAGTCGAGAAGGGCCGTAGGGCAAGTCGTGTAAAGTTACGTTGAGTTATTGGGCTCGGCCTCGAAATGTGAGGCACGGCCGCGTTGTCACAACACAAGTGTAGGCGAGACTAAGCAAGGAGGCACTGCCTCGGAGATATTGAAGCACGGATCGAGTTATGGCACGACCGAGTCATTACGTCCCAGAGTTTGGCACAAAAGATAAGTATAAGTCGGTGCGTCAACAATGCAAGCACGAGAAAGGTCTAGAGGCAAGGAAATAGAGTCTTTCGTGTAGCTGCATCTCTGATTATGGCCGTAAGGCAAACACGACTTGATATGTTAACGTTGTTGGCACGAGAAGTGGTCTAGCGACAAAGTATGAGTTAACGTTGACATGGCAAACACGGGATGGTTCTGATACACAAGTTGCGCTAAGGCGCCGGTCCTAAAACTGATCCTAAGGCAAGACTAGAAAGACAATCGAAAGGGATTTAAGCTGCACAAAGTAAATGAACGTGTAGGTTTTGTATGGGTGGGCGAGAAGCTCACTCCACCAGTACAGTGGTACTGACACCCACACAGTGTTTCATGTGCAGGCACAGGTAGAAGCTCGTGGCGCGGAGCTCGCTTGGATGCGTCGAGGCACGGAGTTCCTTGGCGAGTCGAAGCGTGCGGTCGCATGATCTGAAGACTTATACAGGACATAATGTATGGACATCGCCTTCCGAAGCTTCCGCTGGATTCAAGTATTGTATCGAGAGAAGAGAGAGAGAGCAGAGTGACTTGTAACATGAGAGAAAAGTGAGCACGAGAGACTTGTAATTTGGCCTTGCGCCCACAAATGTAATCTTGTATTCCATATCAATAAAGAGATCTCTTTTGAGTTACTTGTGTCCATGTGTGTTCTTCTTTAAATTCCGCTGCAATGTTTTCAATGTTTCTGCTTGGGACTTCTGTGCGACGACCCCGTCGCCGCCGATGTAATCGGCCGTTATGGAATTGCCTTGCACGAGCGCAATCTAGCCTCGTGCGGCATCACGCCTTAGCGAGGACGATCGCTCCTACGGGAGCGGGGCGTGACATTATCAAACGGCAATTCTAATGTCGTTTCGATGCTCGAAATATAATTTGCCCAAACTTGATGCCTTTTGTACAATATTATTAAAGTTTAATGCTTTTTTTGTAATTTTCTGTATTCTAATTGACTAGATAAAGAGATTTGAAATGAAGAGAGAAATTCTCTAATGGTTGAAACATTCAAGGATTCTTCATAAGTTTGTATTTATAATAGACTTAATTGCACTTTGATACCCTCAACTATTTCGCTTTTTCAAGTTGATATCTCAACTATTTTTTTTTTCAACTTGATACCCTAAAATTTTTTTGGACAATAATGTCCTTACCCAAAAATTAAAACTACCACTCAGCCCCTCCCCCCTCCCCTCCTCCAGCCCCCCCCCTTCCGGCCACCCACCTCGCCCCCGCCCCTCTCCCCGCCGCCCCGCCCGCACCCTCCGTCCCCCCCCCCTCCCGTCCCGCCTGCACCCTCCCCCTCCGCCCCTCCCCCCCCCACCCCGCCTGCAACCTCCCCCTCCGCCCCCCCCCCCCCCCCCCGCTCCCCTCCACCCTCCGGCCACCCGCACCCCCCCCTCCTGCTCCCTCCCCTCCCTCTCCCGCTGCCCTCCTTTTCCGACTCCACCATCGCCGGAGAGGGAGGGGGGTGCGGGTGGCCGGAGGGTGGAGGGGAGCGGGGGGGCGGAGGGGGAGGATGCAGGCGGGGCGGGAGGGGGAGGGTCCAGGCGGGGCGGGAGGGGGGGGGAGGGGCGGAGGGGGGGAGGTGGTCGCCGGAGAGGGAAGGGAGGGAGGTGGTCGCCGGAGAGGGAAGGGAGGGAGGTGGTCGCCGGAGTGGGGGAGGGGGGTGAGGGGAGAAGGGGAGAGGGAAGGGATAAGAACATTTTGGGGATTTTTAAAAATTTAGGTATCAAGTTGAAAAAAAAAATTGTTGAGGTATTAAGTTGTTGAGTAAAAAAGTTCATGGTATCAACTTGAAAAAGCAGAATAGTTGAGGGTATCAAAGTGCAATTTAGCCTTTATAATAATTCAATGGCTTAACAATTAGATACAATATATTTACAAGATTACAAAGTTATAAGTATATCGATCCATATTATTGGTTGACATAATTATCCAATAGATAGTTACAACTAACTGCAACACTTCTCTTTTGAGTGTGCACAACTCAATAATCAATTTGTATCAATCTTTAGGAATAATCAACATCAGTATTTAAGTATGATCAGCATCGATCTTTAGGGAACAATATAATGTGAGTTAATGGGGATATACATATGTAGATAGACTTCATTAAAACTTTGATTAGGAAAACATATAGTGGAAAAAAATCATGATCGAATTGGAAAAAAAAAGTGAGTCAATGTTGATACATCTTAAGGACGTAGAAATTGTCACGCCCCAATTCCGTAGAGTCATTCATCCTCTTGGAATCGATCGTCTTCGCTTGGACGTGATGTCGTACAAGTCTGGTATTACACTTGTACAAGGCAAAGACGGTACATAATTGATAATCTCCAAATAGGAACACATCGCAGCGGCATAAGCAGGCAATTGAAGTCAATGAGGACATGTATTTCTTTATCGAACAGGAATACATTACTGATTTATAGCAGCGGAGATAAGCAGATAACTTGAAGTCACAAAAGATATATAGAAATGCATTCTCTTTATTGATACTTGAAAAAAAGTACAAGATTTGTAGTGAAATACAATGCTTACAACACATCTCACTTTATATTGATAACCAACTGGACAAATGCCATAAATCTTACATTTGATACTTTGATACATTTGATTACAACTCGATATACCGACTTGGCTTACAACTCACTGGTACAACTGATTACAATATTCCATATATTATGTCCTTTATAGACAGAAAAAACATCATCTTTTGGAAGGGGAGCTTCTGTATGTCCAACAAATTTTTGATGTCGCGGGACCGATCAAGCTAATTTTCGTGTACAGAACTTTCCAAACAAGAGCACCTAAAAGAGTGCCCACAACGTGGGTCAGTACATCATCTATGTACTGGCGAGCAGAATCCAACCCACTCGCCTAAACCAACACTAAGTGATCAATTTTAGCAAGCATTCATTAGAGTGATCTTTCTAGTTGGGGCCTAGCATCAGTTTACAGTTCATGCAGTATTCATTGAAAAGACATATAAACTTGCAGTAGTATTGTTCTTGAGGAAGCAACAGTAATTGAGGGACAACATGTGTTCTCACGTTTCTCTTCTATAGCAACAGCTTTTTATATAAGTCATTATTGAGCAGCGTTCATAGTAAGGCGTCATTCTAACACACTTGGTTTCAGGCAACCCTGCATAGAAATACTGATGTGAGTAGTTGCACCAAAATATAATCACCATGTGTTTCTTGATACTGAAGCTAAATTAATGTTAGACCAAATTAAGAAGTGTACCTTTTTTTACACGTCATGCATGGTACTTTGTACATTACTTCTTTACGTGTCCTGGCTTGCCACAAAAGAAACAACCATTAGCTTCAGTTCGTTGTTTCTTTTGCGTTGGACCCTTAGTACCTTCTGTATTCTTTCGCTTAGTGCCCTTATACTTGTCTTTAGGGGTGGTAGCCAAATTAGCACTTTCAGTTTTATCTTGCTTCAATCTCTCTTCTTCTTGTACACAGTACGAAATAAGTCCATTTAGAGTCATTTGTTCTTGTGGCAATCGTAACTGACCTTAAACTGATCGTACTATGTAGAAAGTGAGAGCAATAACAAATAAACGAGCAAGTCATCCGACAAGCCGAGCTGAAGTGCCTTAAGTTTTGAAGCAATATGAGACATCTCCATGATGTACTCCCTTATGTTACCTTTGTCTTTATACTTCATTGTAATCAAGCGCAACAAAAGTTTTCTTATTTTCGTCTTATCATTATTTGTAAATCATTTTTCGATTTCAGCAATTAGTAATCTCATCAGATACTGCACCTCTGAATGCCTTTGGAATATCGTGCTTTATGATCATTAGACTTATGTGGTTTGAGCGTTCCCACTTCTCAAAGTTCGCTCTGTCACTAAATGAACTGCCATCCTTAGGAATAATGGGACGCTCAATCCTAATTGCAAGATTTAGATCAATGCAACCGAGAACAATATAAATGTTCTCTCTCCAGTCCTTGAAGTTTGTCTCGTTAAGCATTAGAATTGAGTTCAGATTAGCAGATATTGTAGCAACACTAGCTGTAAGGAGAACAAAAATAAATGAACAAGTATGCTCTAATTAATAACCAAAGAATAAAATATAGTCAAACAAATTCAAATAATGGTGAACCACATCTCAAGATACCTAGTACATCATTAATATCAAGTCTTTGGACAGTGATATTAATGTGAGTGGTACTCTTGGTGTAATGATCAAATGTTGACAATAATTCATGTAAAATAATAAGCCTATCTTTGGATCGGATTATTATTCACATGTAAATCTTATAATTGTCACACATTTACCATCACAGGTATGCGTGTAGTTTGGCCAAGTATTAACATTCCTTTGAGCCGGCTAATACTCGCATGACTGTACACACACAAACATCTAACATCTCTCATAGATTATCTATACAAGAGAGGTCACTTTGGTGACATCTTGTTTCAATGGGTCTACTTAGAATGCTAGACAACTATTTCTAGTTATAAAGAAGCACCAAAAATTTGAATGTTGACAAAACTGAATCTTGTCCAAATTCTTATGTACATTCATATTTAAATTAAATAATCATAAATCCTTATGTACATGCATATTTTAAATTAAATAATCAATAATCAACATATTAGATTCTTCTTAATATATGAATTAAAATATTATATCAAATAATCTATAAGGATTACTTTAAATAAAATAATCTACCGAAGACAAAATCCTAATTTTAATTTGAAAAACAATCATATATCTTAAAGATAATATGCATGTGAATTTTTTTTTGCATGAATTTATCGAAAACTATATTTCTGAATCCAAATCAATAACAATACCATAAAGAAAATGCTAAATCTGTTTTATACAACATAAAACAATAGATAATGGCAAAATATTATTCACCGTTATCATAAACTTCAAAGTTATTATTACTACATGTTGCTTAAAGCTAATAAATCATACGAATTGAATTTCCAATCATATGGAGGACCCATTTGTAAAAGTTGGCTAAATTAATGAATATGCAGGACGCGGCCAAATTAACGAGTGCTTTTAAAAAAAATTGGCATTATGCTTGCAACATGTACAAAGCTTGCAGAAACATTTACAAAGCTTTATTTAACATAATCTGTGCACTTTATTTAATTTAACATAACATTAATTTGGTACTGTTGGCTTTTAACAACAGAAGCATAAGCTGCTAAAGACATAAAAAGGTGATCTAGTTAATCAAATAATACAACAACAACAAAATTGTCAAGTAGTTTGAGTACTACTCGGCTGCTTTTAGGTGCTTACTGGTCGTCGTTTAATGGGCTCTCATTGAAGAAGCAAATAAATCAATATAGAACATGTGAACTAAATCAATGAATTAGGGATCTTCTTCGTCTGTGAAAACTGAATCCATATATAATCTAATACATGTCGGTGGCCAACAGAAGCATCGCAATGGCGAACAACTAAAGATTGACCAAAATATATTACTTGGACCCATCATTGTCATAAACCCTAAATTAAATTAGATCAAAAAATCTAGGGTTCCTAAATAACAAAAAATAATTATAAAATTTTGATCTCATAAATCAAACAGGAAAGGCTCTGATACCACTTGTTAGAAATTATCGTATATTGACTCATGAGATGAAAAATAAAATAAACTGCAGAAGCGTACCTGAATCTCTTGATTGGCTTGATGGATCTTGAAGCAGACATCTCTTTATGGTGTTCGATCTTCCAACCCGCTACGACCCTTAATAACAAAGATGAAATCTTTGCTCATCTCTCTGTTGATGGGGATACATAAGAGAATAGAGAAAACCCTCTCTTTTGCGCTTTTATATTTAAAAAATATATCGTAGAGAGACTCAGACATAGCGCTTAAGATTCTATGGAAGCAATGGTAGTCTATTTCCTTAGGAGTCTTAGGTTTAGAGGAGGAGGATGATTTGGATACCCCTACGTCAGACTCAGTCTCATCAGAATCATTTGAGATGGGTGTAGACCCATCAATGGCTGAAATCAGGCCTAAGGTGGTAAGCCAAAATTTTATCTGGCTCTGCTACCTCTTGAAGTAGGTGCCATTGAATTTAGCAGGCTTTGCAGAAAAAGTCTTCCTTAGAAGTCATGTTTTCTAAAGTCTATAAAATTATATTTACTCAATAAGTTGGCTTTAAACTAAAATTAACAATTAAAATAATTTTAGTAATAGACCTTTAAAATTTTAGTTTTTCAAGTTTTGATAAGGTTGGATTAACTGTAGGGGCCGGATCCCAGCAAGCGGAGGTTCACTAGGAACTCTTAAGTACCGGTCACTTAGACAAATTTTTGCCTTGTTGACAGAAGGGCCTTTTCGACTTGTTCCCAAACAAATCTTAACTTTAGAACTTTAAAATTAAAGGAATTTTTTACTAAATCAATTAATTGTTCTATTTAGCCTAAATAAAAAATATTGAGTAAAAGAAATCTAGAATTGTCAAAATTACTAACACAATGATGTTTGTCTAAGGTGTCAAAGTATGAAATGATAAATGATAATAGCTATCTTAGTTATATGTAATAAGAAATGTTATTAAGCAATAATTTAATGAGTGTTTAAAGGCTAAACAATATGAATTGCCAATGAAATAACTTTTAATGATAGCAATTTATAATGAATATTTTGTGTACAATATTATTCTGTCACAATATTATTCTGTTGCAACAATCTAACAAGCTAATATATGACATCAAGCTAATATATGGCAGCAAGCTAATATATGAAGAAAATATATGTTCCGATTTGCTACAAATTATTGCAAGCAAATTAAAATTTTGGAATAGGTCTGTTAGAAGTGATGTATTTGCAATGATAATGAAACAGTTGTGTTTGTTCACAAGATGAATATTATGAGTAATATATGTAAGCACTTAAGTATATCCAATGTTGTTTTGCCAACTGAGACTATAAACAATTCCAACAGTGAATTAAGTAATATTGCTTACATGTTAGGATTATCCTGACTTATTGCAGCAGAGGATAGACAAAGTTAACTCTTAGATTGTAGAAAATTCTTCAATAATACTTCGTTTTAAATATGGAATAAAAAATAATTAAATTGTTACCGGCCTCCGGGGAAGTCGTGCACGTAGCACTGTCCTAAGAGTTAGCTCGGGTCTATGTGCAGACTGAATCCGAACGCCCCTAGTGGTAAAATTTCCGCTCCCCGGAATCTCGTTGCCGCACACGACTCGGAGAGAGTGACCACCGACTTAGCTCTGCCCAGAGCAACGAAGAAAACAGCAGCGAGAGGATGAGAAATGCAGAGAGTTTCGAGAGGAATGTATTTCTGTGTGTTGGAAAGGAAGAGAAACATGAAATACATATAGGCTGACGAAGGATCACCAACGGACAGAGAGTTGATGACCATTTAAATTGAACGTTACAAATGTATACAGCACATGGTTCATTGAACCTGGACGGAATTTAAAATCGAACCGTTACAGAATTAAATGTGTGATAACGGTCAGAAACTTGAAATAAAAAATGAAAAAAAAAAAAAAAAAAAACACCCGTTACGCGCGCCGAGCCAGGCCAGACGGCGGCGGCGGCGCGTGCGTGTGGCCCATGGAGCTCCCACACACAACTTTTAATGCAGAAAGAAAGCACAAAGGAATATAAGCACTGATAGGCCTTGGTTCCAGGCGATGTGGGACTATAGGTTTGGATGTGGGACTATAGGTTTGGAGAACTTAGAGCTTTTGCTCACTCCAAGTAGCTGCAGCTAACACTTGTTATTGTAGAAGAACACCCTTGAGAGAGAGAATTGGAGCAAAGATTTGAGAATATGTTACTTGGTTGTAATTTTGTGACTGTTATTTATCAATAAAGATTGACTCGGTATTTTTATTTTTTTTTGAACTCCTTGAAAATTTTCTTTCATCTTAATTGTGGCAAAGAGTCAACTTACTTAGCTCATCCCATTAATTTGTGTTCCTAAGACAAGCACGTCTTCAAGCGAACAAAAAAGCAAGTTTTTGAATTGTAGGACAAAATTGTCCAATTTAGTTACATGTCATGCACATTATAATCGTTAAGTATAACAGACGACATGAGAAGGTTAGTTACTTTCAAAAGTGGTGATAAATTAATGTATATATATGTATAAAAATATTTTAAAAAATGCTCACCGTCCTGGAGAAAAGGACACCTCAAAAAAATTGTATAAAAATAGTTCAAGGTATTTAAGTGCAAAAGTTTGTTTATTTCGGAATATTTAAGTACAAATTAGCCCAAAAAAAGGATGTTTACTTGCAATTACTTACTATGTCTCCACAATGAAGCACATTGAAATAAAGTATATCTTTGTGTGTGAGAGTTTCTAATGGTTAGATTTTTGTTGTTCATGATGTTAATTTCTTCCCATAAGTAACAAATAGACAGAGTGACAAAGCCGCTTACAAAGTTTAAGTAGATCTAGGTAAGGTGTTTTTGATGAAACATCTATCTTGCGCTAGGGTAATGGAGTCATTCCCCATCCTCATGTAATTTTGTTGTTTGTTATAACAAACCAATATGGATAGCTCCTTATATTAATTTTTATTTTTGAATAAAATTTCTTATATTAGAGATTGGCAATTTTATTTTGGTAGATTTTAAACACACACTCTCTCTCTATTTTGGTAGATTTTAAACACTCTCTCTCTCTCTCTCTCTCTCTCTCTCTCTCCTTTGTAAATGTCTTTAAATAAAAATGTATGCTGAATAGGGAAAAGTGTGAATGAATATTTTCTAAAGACTATATTCCATGTTTTGGGTCATGTAGCTTATAATGATCCTCAACACATGCCAACCCACTTTCTGCGAACCCCAAAATGACAATCCATAAAGGGATATTGTGTGAGGTTGTGCACATAAGTAGGTATAAGAGCTTATCCAACCCTATTGTGAGTTAGAAAAATGGTTGTTGTCACATAGGAATGACATGTTTTCACTTAAAAGGTTCTTCTCCAATATAAATGTCAAATAAATTATGAAGGTGACATAGCATGACATGACAAAAGCATTGTGAAGCTGGTTGTCTAGTTCTAGACAATGCACTTGAGAATGACTTTACATCCATATCATCAATTATGAATAAAAGATATTTATAAAAAAGGTAGAAGAGAAGAAAGTTATTTTGGAAGTTGGAAAAAATTACTTTTTATTTTCTTAATACTTTTGCATTGGAGAAGACTTTCCTACCTCATTGACTTTTGTAAATATAATCTTGCCACTTATGAAAGTCATTGTTTTGTGTCTCATGCCATCTAAAAAACACAACGCATAACAAGACAATAGGGTTGGAGTTGTTAAGGCCATCTCCGCTTGGGGTTTCTATCTACTCTATATTTCTATAGTAGAAATCTAAGGTCACGTAGGATGTTTCTACATAGAAATTCTCCATCTCTCGTACCAATTAGTATTGACCTCCACGGCATTAAATTAATTATTTTATTTGTTGACACGTAAAATAGGAATGGAGAACGGAGAGAATTTTGTATGTGTGCAATTTCCATACATATAAATTCTACGAGTAATGCTATTCGTATCTCCAAATTGTCCCTCCAAATCATCCCTCTTTATGTGGCAGTTGACGTGGCATGCTAAATAATATTATGTGTCATATGACATAGTAGATAACATGGCCAATTTTAACCCAAAAAATTAATTATCTATTTTTTTCATGTTAATGTTAATGTTAATGTTAATATTAATATTAATTTTAAATTAATAATAATTTTAATTTTAATTTTAATTTTAATTTTAATTTTAATTTTAATTTTAATGTTTTAATTATAAAATTTGTCATGTCAAATGTCACATTAACATGTTACGTCAGCTGTCACGTAAGGAGGGATAACTTGGAGGGACAATTTGGACAAATCGCATTATTCTGAATCCTACCATCTAGGATTTTTTTTTTTTATAGTACAAGGACAAGTAGGATGGAAACTCAATAAGTAACACAAAAGCATTAAAGCAAGAACAACACTCAGTGCAACATCAAGAATTTCCAGCAATTATATTCAATCAACAAATTAGATTGATTATACTGTAGATGACTGCTTTCTTTGTTATAGAGGAAATAGAGGAAGATCTGTTGCATTTTTTTGAGATATCCTTTTTTCGGTTTGACAAATATCATGGGGGAGATTCGAATCTGCACCTTTCGCGCCGGGCTCCGGTTGCTACCACTAGGCAAATAGAGGAAGATCTGTCTTATTTTTTTGAGAAAGATCTGTCTCATTATTCTTGGTTAACCATCCTTGTCAAAATTGTTTGCTTAAACCGCTACTCATGTTGTACTAATTAGTATTCTTGGACGGTTACAGTTAAAACTTTAATCATAACAGCTTCCGGAGACTACTTTCTAAAGCTGCATGAATTTCACATCATACATTAATGATCTCTTGATCAATTTACTTCACTTCAAAAGAACAAAAAGTTCCACACAAGTAATTAGTCTATACATCTAGTCCTTTTAGACATAAATCTATACATCTCTAGTCCTTTTAGACATAAAATAGTAAATCTATATAGGTGTACAGCTCCTTGGAATTTCTGATGCTAGCTATACACTAAATCCTTTCTCCAACTTTTCTTCTCTACTTATAATTCTTGCTTAAAGACTCAAGTCCTACAGACAAATTTTCTAATCAAATTTAATTCTCTTAGAAATGGAAACCAATGCAATTATCAAACATCCAATATTTTTCTTTTCCATTCTACTATTTGTCTGTCAAAACACTTGGATGGTGCTATCTTCCATTATGTGGCAGCTGACATGACAAATTTTAACCCAAAAAATTAATCACCCATTTTTTTAATATTAATATTAATATTATTTTTAATTTTAATACTAATGTTAATATTAATGATAATATTAATTTTAATATACAAAAAATTTCATATATGATAAAAAAAAAACTATAAACAAATTGTAAGAAAGATAAAAAAAAAAATTGAGAAATTCATATAAAGATACAAGTCGACGTTACTAATGGCAACATAAGAGCATGCACTCATGTCGCCAATAATATTGGCGACATGACTGCATATTAAAAAAAAATTGTAACGTTTACGAACATTCACTTGTAACGTTCTTATTCCTAATAATATATATGACCGAAATACAGCCAAGTCGCCAATGCTATTGGTGACATGAGTGCATGCACTGCACTCATGTCACCAATAGCATTGGCGACATAGTCAGCATGTCGTCATTGCTAATGGCGACATGTATCTTTATATGAATTTTTCGAATCCTTTTATCTTTTTTTTAAATTTATTTATAATTTTTTATCCTATATAAAATTTTCTATTTAATATATGTTAATATTAATTTTAATTTTAGTATCAATGTTAATTTTATTATTAATGTTAATATTACTTTAATGTTAAATTTTGACATGTCAACAACTATGTCATATGTCACATAATGGGAGATGACATCACCCAAAATATTCGTGAGACAACTAGCATTATTGTTTCTTTTTTTACAAGCCCACAACCATGAGGCACATGTCTCAATTTTGGTGGCTCCCCTCATATTCTAAAATAACTCAAAAGTTCAAGTTATAACTCGATCATCTCCATCTTCCTCCCAATTTCTTTTACATTTTATATAAATACCAAATTTTTCCTTGACTGTATCATATACATATATTAAATACAATTTATTTCTTATGGACCTCATCTCTTCTATCCCCATATTTTTTTTTTAAGCAAAGGGTACTTCGTATAAGAAATCTGGGAAATAGCTTCCCAGGAGCCATTACAAACACATTCCTGCTGACTCTCTCTACTAACTTGTAACTACTTAGTACTAACTCTCTCCTTCTGACTCTCTCCTTCCTCTTATAATTTCTCATTACAAGCTCTCTGCATATGGCCTTCCTTCCTATGGATATCACTCTACACATTGGATGTCAAAATCTATGTTGTTCATCACTCCCGATATTGTTGCAGTTTTATCTTCAAAAATTTTTCTGTTTCTTTCCCTCCACACATGCCAGATGGTAAAGAGGAGTCAAACTCTGGCTTTCCTGTATGTGTCCGCTCCTTTCATCTTCAAACCTGCTATCTCTTCGAATATACTATCCAGTCCATCCTGCCCCCGGTTGTTAATGCCCAGTACATCTCTATAGTGCTGCCATATGCTACTGGAAAAATGTACATTGAAAAAAGAGGTGATCTCGAGTTTCTATGCACGTCCCATTGCCACAAAGGATGCAGCTAGTGTTCGGAATTGAGATCCCAAAACTGGCTAACCTTTCTCTAGTTAGTAATCTGTTTCGGATTGCCTTATATGCACAAAGCTTCGTCTTCACCGCTGCTCCTTTAACCCAGATGATATCCGCCCACTCCACCTTTGGCCGGTGTTCTCTAACCTGGTTGTACACGAAACCTGTATTGAACTTCCCCTCCGGACCACCCTCCCATTCCCATCTGTCTCTGTTACCTTCTTTATCGATCATAGTGGCCCTAATGTCATCGGCGAACCACCTCCCCTCCCTCCTTGAAGCAACATCCCACTCTCCTTCACGTAACAGGACATTGACCCGCTCGTTACTACCCATCAGCTCATATGTCTGCCACCCCAGCAAGTCAACTAGACTTTGATGCTTAATCCACGGGTCCATCCATAGGCTAGTACCTCGTCCATCTACGATGACCCTATTGAGGCTTTGTTTCAGCTGTGGTCTCTTACGGAGAATCATTTTGAATACCCCTGAGTAATTGTTGTCAATAGGAATCACCCAAAAGCTGTTGTTTCGCAGGTATCTACTCTTGACCCATTGAGCCCAAAGAGAATTTCCTTCTAGCAATCTTCAGGATAGCCACCTCGCGAAGAACGCATAAGGATCGAATGCCCGTTCCCCCCTCATCCTTTTCTAGGCATATTTCTTCCCACGATATGGCGTGAAGGCCTCCTTTCCACACAAAATTAGCACACAACTTCTCCACTTGGTTAATTGTATGGAGAGGGAGAATTAAGGCCTGCATCCAATACGAAGTGATCGTCCATATGACCGAGCGAACTAGCTCAAGCCTTCATCCGAATGATAGGATTTGCGCTTGCCAACCCTCTAATCGGTTTTGAACGTATTGGATCAGGTCGATAGTGGGAAAAAAAACAAAATAAATATAATTTAAAAATAATAATTAATTATTCTAACGTTAATTTTTCCTAAAATATAATTTGTGTAGTATTAAATTAAATTATTAGATATTAAACCTCTTAAAACAATCTCAATTATTACAAATAACATTTATAGAAACAAGAAATCAAAACATAAGGATATAAATATGAGATCTATTAAACCATTTTATTTGATATAACATAAAAAAATACATGTTTAATATTATTAATCTAACACAGGCTACTCACGATAATCAAAGTAGACCCAATAAATCCAAAAATGTATAAAGATACAAAATAAAATCATGAATACTTCATAAATTAAATTAATATATTTTTCACGTTTAAGATGAACGAATATGCAACATATAATTTAATGTTGTCACAAATGAACAAGCGAACATGAAGTTAATAATGATTATGTAATTTGTTACATAGTAATCCATACCAAATTAATGTTATTTGTTATATTTGAAGTCTATATGTTACATAAAATTGTTCGATGTTATAATATATTATTGTTGTTTGTTGTGTATGTGGGTAATATATGACATCCACTAGTAACTTACTACATGTGACTGATTATGTGTTATATATAATGCACATATGTGACATCTACATGTAACTCGTGACAATTATCTTGTGTCATTGGTTCATAGCTTGTGCTTTATACGATGGAAATATTGTCTGTTGATTTATGAGATGAAGAACAAAATTAATGCGGAAGCGTACCTGAATCAATTGATTTGCTTGATCGATCTTGAAGCAAATATCTCTTTATGGGGTTCGATTTGTTGGAGTGGGTGGGGTTCCCAACCTATGTGGAGAAGACCCCGGAGTGCGACGAGCGCCGTTCGTGTGTCGAAGAAGCTCGGGAAGTAGGCGACGCGGAGTCGCTGCTGCTGCTGCTCCTGAAGGAGTTTCTGGCCTGGGTCTGCCGAGTTCGGCCCGAACTCAGTCCCAGGCCGAGTTCTGGCCGAACTCGGTCTGGCCGTTCCAGAATGTTGGCGTTAGGTGCTGTTTGCTCGACACAGAGTTCTGGCCGAACTCTGTGTCGTCGGGACTGAAGCGGATTTTAGGGTGATTTTTCACCACTGGATCTAATCCAACGGTTCAGGTTTGCTGCGGGATTAGGGAGTTATATTGGGATTTCCCAACCCTAATTCAGTATGCAACATATCGCAAAGGAAACACAACTTTGAGAGAGGAATGAGGCAAGAGTGCCATTGCAACTTCGGAGAAGAAGACGGAGGATTGAAGGTCGCTATTCGAAGGAGATCGTGTTCGGGTAATCTCTACTCGTCGTTCTCGCTCTTCGTAGCCTTGTAATCATTGTTCTTATCTCTGAGTGTTGTGGGGATCCGATTTGGATCGGGAGGAGTTTGTAGAGGGTGTAATTCTTCTATTCCATTAGTGGAGGCTTCTCAGGGTTAGACTCCGATCGTCCCGTGGTTTTTTCCCGCAAGGGTTTTCCACGTCAAAAATTCTCTGTGTCTGCGTGGATTGTTTTGTGTGGTTGTTTTTGGGTTCGTGCGTTGTATTGCTCGGTCCTCTCGCAGGTACTCTCCGGTTTGGGAAAAGGTTTCCGCGTTTTTCTCCCAAAAGAGTGGTATCAGAGCCAGGTTCTGGAATTCAGAAGGAGTGTCAGTCGTTGACAGAGAAACCAGAGAGGAGAGATGGACGCGAAGCCGGTGCGCATGGTGAACCTGAACGGCACAAACTATCATTATTGGCGGAGCAAGATGAAGGATTTGCTATTTGTCAAGAAGCTGCATCTACCCGTGTTTGCATCCGAGAAGCCCAGTGATAAATCCGAGGAGGACTGGACATTCGAGCACATACAGGTGTGTGGGTACATACGGCAGTTTATTGATGAGAACGTGTACAACCACGTTGCCAATATTGAGCACGCGAAGATGTTGTGGGATAAGCTGAAATCCTTGTATGCGAAGAAGACCGGGGTAAACAAGTTGTTCCTGATCCGAACGATGATGGGTCTGCGATACAAGGATGGGGCATCTATTTCGGATCACTTGAGTGAGTTCCAGGGCGTGGTTGACCAGCTATCTTCTATGGGAGTCAAGTTCGACGACGAAGTTCAGGGACTATGGCTGCTGTGTACTTTGCCAGACTCGTGGGAGACCGTACGAGTATCTATGATCGCTTCTGCTCCAGAGGGCGTGGTCAGTCTGGAGTTTGCCAAGAGCGGGATGTTGAATGAAGAGATGCGGAGACGATCTCAGGGCACTTCATCCACATCCCACCACTCAGAGGCATTGGTTTCAGAGAGCCGCGGAAGGGGCAAAAGCAGGGGTCCAGGTGGTGGCAGAGACAAGAGCAGGAGAAAGTCCAAGGGTCGTTACGAGGACTCGGAGTGTTACCATTGCGGTAAGAAGGGCCATATCAAGCGGAATTGTTTCCCTTGGGAGAGAGAGAAGAAGGGCGACAAGGGAAAGCAAGAAGAGAACACTACAGCGGCGGCCTCGATGCATGGAGGCGATGTGATCGTCGTAGGTGATGAGGTCATTACTAACCTCGCCTGCGATGACAATTCTTGGCTGGTGGACTCAGGGGCTTCAGCACATGTATCTCACAACAGGACACTGTTTGCCACTTACACTACAGGCGACTGTGGAGTGTTGAAGATGGGCAACGGAGATGTGTTGAAGGCGGTTGCCGTTGGAGATGTGCATTTGAGAACGAAGACGGGTGCGGTTCTTGTTCTCAAGGATGTTCGTCATGTCCCTGATATCCGTTTCAACCTGATGTCGGTTGGAAGGTTGGATGACGAAGGATTCTTCAGTCTTTTCGGGAACAGTCAGTGGAAGCTTTCCAGGGGTTCGATGGTGATTGCCAGAGGAAGCAAGAAGTCCGGTCTTTACTATATGGAGGGGAGCGCAGAGGGGGCACAGGAGATGAACGCAGTCAGTGATGCGTCTACCGAGTTGTGGCACAGGCAGCTCGGCCATATCAGCGAGAAGGGGATGAGCTACTTGGTGAACAGGAAAGTGATTCCGGGGCTCAAGTCTACAAAGTTGGAAAAGTGCACGCACTGTTTAGCTGGAAAGCAAAATAGGGTGTCTTTTCAAAGTCACCCAAGTTCGAGGAAGCCGGCGTTGCTCGAGTTGATTCACTCGGATGTCTGCGGTCCTATGAAGGTAAAATCTCTTGGTGGTGCTTCTTACTTTGTGACTTTTATTGATGACTGTTCCAGGAAAGTTTGGTTCTATGCCTTAAAGACCAAGGATCAGGTGCTGCCTACTTTCAAGGAGTTTCAGGCCTCTGTTGAAAGGGAGACGGGCAAGAAGTTGTTGTGTGTTCGGTCCGACAATGGCGGCGAATACATCGGTCCCTTTTATGCGTATTGCAGAGAGCAAGGGATACGACACCAGAAGACTCCGCCAAAGACACCTCAGCTCAATGGTGTAGCGGAGCGCATGAACAGGATACTGATGGAGAGGGTGCGGTATTTGCTGTCAGAAGCAAACTTGCCGGGCAGTTATTGGGGTGAGGCTCTTCTCACAGCTGCTTATGTTATTAATTTGTCTCCTAGTGCTCCTTTGCAGGGTGATGTGCCTGATAAAGTTTGGTACGACAAAGAGCCGTCATACAATCACCTGCGAGCGTTTGGTTGTAAGGCCTTCGTGCATGTACCGAAGGACGAGAGGACCAAACTTGAGCCGAAGACGAGGCGATGCGTCTTTGTCGGCTACGGTCGGAATGAGTTTGGCTATAGACTCTACGACCCAGTGGAAGGAAAGCTCTACAGAAGTAGGGACGTGGTGTTCGTCGAGGATCAGACCATGACCAACACTCAGGATTCCGAGACGCCTTCTGAGGCTGAGGAATTGCCTGAGTTAGAGTCATTTCGCTTCGAGCAATTTCCAGAGGACATCGCAGAGGATCCAGTTATGGGGGAGCCAGTACATGGAGTTGCTCCCAACCTTGATCATCAGCCTGCTGATGGTGGTCAGGGTGTCCCTCAGGAGGATGAGCATGCCGGAGAGGTAGTTCCTGAAGGGGAGGAGGCTGTCGGTATACAGCCAGCACCAGTGGTTCCTTTGAGGAGGAGTGACAGGGATCGTCGACCATCTACGAGATACTCACCAGATGAGTATGTGCTATTGACTGACGGGAGAGAGCCCAAAAGTTTTACAGAGGCTATGGAAGACGAACACAGGCAGGAGTGGATGGTGGCTATGCAGGAGGAGATGAGTTCCTTGCACACCAATTCCACTTATGATCTGGTGCGGTTGCCAAAGGACAAGAAGGCTTTGAAGAATCGATGGGTGTTCAGAGTGAAGCAGACAGATGATGCTACTCGCCCTCGATACAAAGCGAGGCTGGTAGTCAAAGGCTACGGTCAGCGGAAAGGCGTGGATTATGATAAGATCTTTTCGCCTGTCGTCAAGCATTCGTCTATTCGGGTGGTGCTAGCATTAGCAGCCAGTCTCGACTTGGAGGTCGAGCAGATGGATGTGAAGACGGCATTCCTCCACGGTGATCTTGAGGAGGAGTTGTACATGGAGCAGCCAGAGGGATTCTGTGAGAAGGGCAAGTCACATTTGGTCTGCCGGTTGAGGAAGAGCTTGTATGGTCTGAAGCAGGCTCCGAGGAAGTGGTGCAGGAAGTTTGAGTCGTTTATGGGGGAGCATGATTATGCACGGACGACGTCGGACCATTGTGCATTTGTGAGGTATTTTGCCGAGGATGATTTCATCATTTTGTTGCTCTATGTTGATGATATGCTATTAGTGGATCGGAATGCCACTAGGATAACGGAGCTGAAGAGCCAACTGGGCTTGGCCTTCTCTATGAAGGATTTGGGCACAGCGAAGACTATTCTTGGGATGGAGATCAGCCGAGAGAGAGAGTCCAAGCTGCTACACTTGTCCCAAACGAAGTACATTCACCGGGTACTTCAGCGTTTCGAGATGGACGGGTCGAAGAAAGTGAGTTCCCCTCTTGCGGCTCACTTTAAGCTCACTGAGGAACAGTGTCCATCTATCGAGGACGAAAAGGAAGACATGGATGTACTTTAATTTTGGGGTTGGGAAGAAATAAAAGTTTGAGAAAAGATTATTAGTAGATAACCACAGAATTCTCATGGGATTCTAGCAGATTTAACAAAAAAAAGGGAAAGAAAAAACTTGTCCTATTCAAAATTCACATGAATAGGCTGTATATAGCTTAGATCCTACACAAAGACACCTACATCTTATTGTATAGATATATATTCTTATATATCTATGATATATATGTGATGTCTATCTATATGCCTAAAAATAGGAGTGCCCTGCAAGCAGAGAATTTGTTGCAACAATAGATCGATATAGAGACAACACATAACGTTTGTATCAGAAAAATATATATATATATATATATATATATATATATATATATATATATATATATATATATATATATATATATATTATGCATTAATAAATAGATATCTTTTGATTTGTAGATTAATGCAACAAACCAAAGTAATGTAGGAGAGAGAAATGGCTTAGGGGGGTCATGTTGGGTGAGACATCATTTTTTTTCCTTCTTTTATGGACCATCACCAACCCCCAAAATCACTTGTAACAAGTTTGAACTCTTAAGTTTTACTGCAGCAAAGAACGCGTCGACGACTAGTAGCGATACGCTAACGATCTAAGCACGCGGACACTGGCGGAGGATAGAGTGGACTGGGTAGGCTATAGTCCAGGATAAAAAAAATTTACTAGGTATTTCCATTAATAGCTAGTGTAAAACAAAATTCTACTAGGTATGTCCATGGGAATAAACTTTAGTCCGAAAGAATTTAAATTCCTGGCTCCACGGCGAGTGCATTTATCAAATCTAACATCACGGAGCAGTCAGTCAACTGTTAATAAAAAATAACAGTGGGAAGAAGTAATTAATCACAATCTTAGATTGAAGCTAGCCTTAGCTTTGGCAGCACTCTAAAGATTTAGGTCCAACAATAATACTGTTTCCTTGAAGAAAGGAACTCAATATTTTCAACTCAATTTCTTCGCATGTATAAATATGTGACATTCATGCCAAGATCCTCAAACCCCATCCAACCAGAACGTAAAGTCACGATCGAGATGGCCGAACAACTCCTTCGCCCGGTTGTCGGCATGCGCGTTGCTGCTGCATGCTTCTTTGCTTTGATCAGCACGTTGCTGCTCCCGGCGGAGCTAGCAGTAGCTCAGCAAACTGGTGTCACAAGGAATTATAAGTTCGACGTAAGTTGCATGTTGTCTAGAGCTTCCTCCATTGAATTTTTATTATAGGGCTTCTTAGATTCTCAAATATATATAGGAAAATGTTGTTTTTCCTGTGGGTTATGACCGCGGATTGGTAAGCGGGGCCATGCGGGAGCAGCCTACTACTGCCTTTTGTGTTACTATATAAGAAGAAAATGTACGTACAGATGCTAAGCAGCAGTTCTCCTAGTGCAAAATGACTATGAGCAAAAAAAAAATAAGATGCAAATGACTGGTGCTGACTTCTTGTTGGTGTTGTGAAGGCATGGGATCCGACAACTGCTGAGCGCATGGGCGGACGGGCCATCATATATAACCCAATGTCCGATCCAGATGGGACAAAGCTACGTCTACAACTTCACGATCGTTGGACAGCAGGGAACTCTCTGGTGGCACGCTCACATCTCTTGGTTAAGGTCCACTCTCTATGGAGCCATTGTCATCCTCCCCAAGCTCGGAGTCCCATACCCATTCACCAAACCCTACAAAGAAGTTCCAATTATCTTTGGTAACAAAAAATTATAAATGATGATACATATATCCAAGTATATATCATGTAGAAGCTTACAATTGGTCTTAAATTCTAGGTGAGTGGTTCATTACAGATACGGAGGCCATCATTAGCCAGGCACTGCAGACTGGTGGGGGGCCTAACGTTTCTGATGCTTACACTATCAATGGTCTTCCTGGACTACTCTACAATTGCTCATCCAAAGGTATTGTAATCTATGTTGCACAGTACAGATGCAAATATGAATACGAACAATATGGATACTTGATAAAAAAAAAACAATAATCTATGTTGCACAGTACAGATGCAAATATGAATACGAACAATATGGATACTTGATAAAAAAAACAATATACAAAAGTAGTCGCCTTTGATGCACTATCTGATGCAGATATGGACACCATTTTGTTGTGTGACACAGAGTGTAACAAATTAACCCAATATGATATCTTTCACGCAAGATTTTGGTAACAATTTAGTCATACTTGAAAACTTGTGTAATATAACTGTATTATGGTTTTTAACAGACACCTTCAAACTCAAGGTGAAGCCAGGGAAGACGTACCTCCTCCGCCTCATCAATGCTGCACTCAACGATGAGCTCTTTTTTGGAATCGCTAACCACACGGTCACTGTCGTCGAGACCGATGCTGTCTATGTTAAGCCCTTCGACACGGAAACCCTTGTCATCGCACCGGGCCAAACCACCAACGTTCTCCTCCGCATCAAACCATCATTTCCTGGTGCCACATTTCTCATGATGGCCAGGCCATACGTCACCGGCCTCGGCACCTTCGACAACTCGACCACCGCCGGAGTCCTCGAGTACCTAAACCCTAGTCCTTCTTCCAACAAGAAGCTCCCATTATTGAGACCATCACTTCCATCTCTTAACGACACTAACTTTGTTACAAATTTCACCAATAAATTACGTAGCTTGGCTACTGCACAATTTCCTGCCAATGTGCCACAAAATGTTGATAAAAAATTCTTTTTCACTATTGGGTTGGGTGCAAGTCCATGTCCAAAGAACCAGACCTGCCAGGGACCGAATGGCACTAAATTTGCTGCTTCAGTCAACAATGTCTCATTTACAATGCCAACCACATCCCTTCTTCAAGCCCACTTCTCCGGTCAGTCGAGTGGGGTCTACTCTCCAGATTTTCCTATAAGCCCTTTGATTTACTTCAATTACACCGGAAACCCTCCTAATAATACTTTTGTCGGAAATGGAACTAAAGTGATGGTGTTGCCATTCAATTCCACTGTAGAGTTGGTGATGCAAGACACAAGCATTCTTGGGGCAGAGGCTCACCCGCTTCACCTCCATGGCTTCAATTTTTTTGTGGTAGGACAAGGATTTGGGAACTATGACCCCAAAAATGATCCGATCGGGTTCAATTTCGTAGATCCCGTCGAGAGGAACACTGTCGGCGTACCCTCTGGAGGTTGGGTCGCCATAAGATTTCGCGCTGACAATCCTGGTGAGATTTCATGTGCAACTTTAACTTCGATTATCTTTCTGATATCAACATGTGTAACTTTACTGTTTGTTTTACATATGATCATATGACTTTGTTTTTGAAATTGCAGGAGTGTGGTTCATGCACTGCCACTTGGAGATTCATACAAGTTGGGGATTGAAGATGGCATGGTTGGTCTTGAATGGGAAACTTCCCAATCAGAAGCTTCCCCCGCCTCCATCCGATATTCCAATATGCTAAACATTTTTTCCGAGCACAGGCTATCAAATCTTGCATGGTTGTTGTCTACTTTGCTTCTATTTTCTCCTAATCATTTTCTAATAACATTTTTTGTCTCTAGAATGGTTCTTGTACGTTGAGAGAGATGGAAGAGTTATTTTCACAATTAAATAACATTGAGAGAGAGAATTGGATCAAACATTTGAGAACATGTAATTATGTATTGGAATTTTGCGCCTATTCTTATAATAAATTGAATTGGTATATGTTCCTTGGTTAAATTAAAAGTTTAAACCAACATGCATAGGTTGAAGTTGTTATATTCTAATTTACTAGATAAAGAGATTTGAAATGAAGAGAGAAATTCTCTAATGGTTGAACCATTCAAGGATTCTTCATAAGTTTGTATTTATAATAGGCTTAATTGCACTTTGATACCCTCAACTATTCCGCTTTTTCAAGTTGATACCTCAACTATTTTTTTTTCAACTTGATACCCTAAATTTTTTTTGGACAATAATGCCCTTACCCAAAAATTAAAACTACCACTCAACCCCTCCCCCCCTCCAGCCCCCCCCCCCTTCCGGCCACCCACCCCGCCCCCGCCCCTCTCCCCGTCGACCCACCCGCACCCTCCGCCCCTCCCGCCCCGCCTGCACCCTCCCCCTCCGCCCCTCCCCCCCCCCTCCCGCCCCGCCTGCACCCTCCCCCTCCCCCCCCCCCCCCCCCGCTCCCCTCCACCCTCCGACCACCCGCACCCACCCCTCCCGCTCCCTCCCCTCCCTCTCCCGCTGTCCTCCTTTCCCGACTCCACCATCGTTGGAGAGGGAGGGGGGTGCGGGTGGCCGGAGGGTGGAGGGGAGCGGGGGGGGGGGGGGGGAGGGAGAGGATGCAGGCGGGGCGGGAGGGGGGCGGAGGGGGAGGGTGCAGGCGGGGCGGAAGGGGGGGAGGGGCGGAGGGGGGGGAGGTGGTCGCCGGAGAGGGAAGGGAGGGAGGTGGTCGCCGGAGTGGGGGAGGGGGTGAGGGGAGAAGGGGAGAGGGAAGGGATAACGGCATTTTGGAGATTTTTAAAATTTTAGGTATCAAGTTGAAAAAAATAATAGTTGAGATATTAAGTTGTTGAGTAAAAAAGTTTATGGTATCAACTTGAAAAAGCGGAATAGTTGAGGGTATCAAAGTACAATTTAGCCTTTATAATAATTCAATGGCTTAACAATTTGATACAATATATTTACAAGATTACAAAGATATAAGTATATCGATCCATATTATTGGTTGACATAATTATCTAATAGATAGTTACAACTAACTGCAACACTTCTCTTTTGAGTGTGCACAACTCAATAATCAATTTGCATCAATCTTTAGGAATAATCAACCTCAGTATTTAAGCATGATCAGCATCGATCTTTAGGGAACAATATAATGTGAGTTAATGGGTATATACATATGTAGATAGACTTCATTAAAACTTTGATTAGGAAAACATAGTGGAAAAAATCATGATCGAATGGGAAAAAAAAAAAGTGAGTCAATGTTGATACATCTTAAGGACGTAGAAATTGTCATGCCCCAATTCCGTAGAGTCATTCATCCTCTTGGAATCGATCGTCCTCGCTTGGACGTGATGTCGTACAAGTCTGGTATTATACTTGTACAAGACAAAGACGGTACATAATTGATAATCTCCAAATAGGAACACATCGCAGCGACAGAAGCAGACAATTGAAGTCAATGAGGACATGTATTTATTTATCGAACAGGAATACATTACTGATTTATAGCAGCGGAGATAAACAAATAACTTGAAGTCACAAAAGATATATAGAAATGCATTCTCTTTATTGATACTTGAAAAAAAGTACAAGATTTGTAGTGAAATACAATGCTTACAACACATCTCACTTTACATTGATAACCAACTGGACAAATGCCATAAAGCTTACATTTGATACTTTGATACATTTGATTACAACTCGATATACCGACTTGGCTTACAACTCACTGGTACAACTGATTACAATGTTCCATATATTATGTCCTTTATAGACAGAAAATATTATCTTTTGGAAGGGGAGCTTCTGTATGTCCAACAAATTTTTGATGTTGCGGGACCGATCAAGCTAATTTTCGTATACAGAACTTTCCAAACACGAGCACCTAAAAGAGTGCCCACAACGTGGGTCAGTACATCATCTATGTACTGGCGAGCAGAATCCAACCCACTCGCCTAAACCAACACTAAGTGATCAATTTTAGCAAGCATTCATTAGAGTGATCTTTCTAGTTGGGGCCTAGCATCAGTTTACAGTTCATGCAGTATTCATTAAAAAGACGACATATAAACTTGCAGTAGTATTGTTCTTGTGGAAGCAACAGTAATTGAGGGACAACATGTGTTCTCACGTTTCTCTTCTATAGCAACAGCTTTTTATATAAGTCATTATTGAGCAGCGTTCATAGTAAGGCATCATTCTAACACACTTGGTGTCAAGCAACCCTGCATAGAAATACTGATGTGAGTAGTTACACCAAAATCTAATCACCATGTGTTTCTTGATACTGAAGCTAAATTAATGTTTGACCAAATTAAGAAATGTACCTTTTTTTACACGTCATGCATGGTACTTTGTACATTAATACTTCTTTACGTGTCCTGGCTTGCCACAAAAGAAACAACCATTAGCTTCAGTTCGTTGTTTCTTTTGCGTTGGACCCTTAGTAGCTTCTGTATTCTTTCGCTTAGTGCCCTTATACTTGTCTTTAGGGGTGGTAGCCAAATTAGCACTTTCAGTTTTATCTTGCTTCAATCTCTCTTCTTCTTGTACACAGTACGAAATAAGCTCATTTAGAGTCATTTTTTCTTGTGACAATCGTAACTGACCTTAAACTGATTGTACTATGTAGAAAGTGAGAGCAATAACAAATAAACGAGCAAGTCATCCGACAAGTCGAGCTGAAGTACCTTAAGTTTTGAAGCAATATGAGACATCTCCATGATGTACTCCCTTATGTTACCTTTGTCTTTATACTTCATGGTAATCAAGCGCAACAAAAGTGTGCTTATTTTTGCCTTATCATTATTTGCAAATCGTTTTTTCAATTTCAGCAATTAGTAACCTCATCAGATACTGTACCTCTGAAAGCCTTTGGAATACCGTGATGTATGATCATTAGACTTATGTGGTTTGAGCGTTCCCACTTCTCAAAGTTCGCTCTGTCACTAAATGAACTTCCATCCTTAGGAATAATGGGACGCTCAATCCTAAGTGCAAGGTTTAGATCAATGCAACCGAGAACAATATAAATGTTCTCTCTCCAGTCCTTGAAGTTTGTCTCGTTAAGCATTAGAATTGAGTTCAGATTAGCATATATTGTAGCAACACTAGCTGTAAAGAGAACAAAAATAAATGAACAAATATGCTCTAATTAATAACCAAAGAATAAAATATAGTCAAACAAATTCAAATAATGGTGAACCACATCTCAAGATACCTAGTACATCATTAATATCAAGTCTTTGGACAGTGATATTAATGTGAGTGGTACTCTTGGTGTAATGATCAAATGTTGACAATAATTCATGTAAAATAATAAGCCTATCTTTGGATCGGGTTATTATTCACATGTAAACCTTATAATTGTCACATATTTACCATCACAGGTATGCGTGTAGTTTGGCCAAGTATTAACATTCCTTTGAGCCAGCTAATACTCGTATGACTGTACACACACAAACATCTAACATCTCTCATAGATTATCTACACAAGAGAGGTCACTTTGGTGACATCTTGTTTCAATGGGTCTACTTAGAATGCTAGACAACTATTGCTAGTTATAAAGAAGTACAAAAAATTTGAATGTTGACAAAACTGAATCATGTCCAAATTCTTATGTACATGCATATTTAAATTAAATAATCATAAATTCTTATGTACATGCATATTTTAAATTAAATAATCAATAATCAACATATTAGATTCTTCTTAATATATGAATCAAAATATTATATCAAATAATCTATAAGGATACTTTAAATAAAATAATCTACCGAAGACAAAATCCTAATTTTAATTTAAAAAACAATCATATATCTTAAAGATAATATGCATGTGAATTTTTTTTGCATGAATTTATCGAAAACTATATTTCTGAATCCAAATCAATAACAATACCATAGAGAAAATGCTAAATCTGTTTTATACAACATAAAACAATAGATAATGGCAAAATATTATTCACTGTTATCATAAACTTCAAAGTTATTGTTACTACATGTTGCTTAAAGCTAATAAATCACACGAATTGAATTTCCAATCATGTGGAGGACCCATTTGTAAAAGTTGCCTAAATTAATGAATATGCAGGACTCGGCCAAATTAACGAGTGCTTTTAAAAAAAATTGGCATTCTGCTTGCAACATGTACAAAGCTTGCAGAAACATTTACAAAGGTTTATTTAACATAATCCGTGCACTTTATTTAATTTAACATAACATTAATTTGGTACGGTTGGCTTTTAAACAACAGAAGCATAAGCCGTTAAAGACATAAAAAGGTGATCTAGTTAATCAAATAATACAACAAAAAAATTGTTAAGTAGTTTGAGTACTACTCGGCTGCTTTTAGGTGCTTACTGGTCGTCGTTTAATGGGCTCTCATTGAAGAAGCAAATAAATCAATAGAGAACATGTGAACTAAATCAATGAATTAGGGATCTTCTTCGTCTGTGAAAGCTGAATCCATATATAATCTAATACATGTCGGTGGGTAACAGAAGCATCGCAATGGCGAACAACTAAAGATTGACCAAAATATATTACTTGGACCCACCGTTGTCATAAACCCTAAATTAAATTAGATCGAAAAATCTAGGGTTCCTAAATAACAAAAAATAATTATGAAATTTTGATCTCATAAATCAAACAGGAAAGGCTCTGATACCACTTGTTAGAAATTATCGTATATTGACTCATGAGATGAAAAATAAAATAAACTGCGGAAACGTACCTGAATCTCTTGATTAGCTTGATGGATCTTGAAGCAGACATCTCTTTATGGTATTCGATCTTCCAACCCGCTACGACCCTTAATAACAAAGATGAAATCTTTGCTCATCTCTCTGTTGATGGGGATACAGAAGAGAATAGAGAAAACCCTCTCTTTTGTGGCTGTATGAGTTGGGGACCATAACCCTAATGAAAATATATATATATATATATATATATATATATATATATATATATATATATATATATATATATATATATATATATAACACTTTAATTTGGCTTAATTAAAATATATATATATATATATTTACCACTTTAATTTGGCTTAATTATTTAGATAGCCCAACACAATTAATTTTACATGTGTGGTCCATATTATTGAATAATTCCAACAGGAAGAGGTTGCGGATGGACGACAATACATTGTGTGAAACCCGTAATTTTTAGTTCATTATTTGAATTAGTTAATTAATTAATTCTGGAAATTTTTGTCAAAAATCGTATTTTTCTAATAAATAAAATATTGTGTTTAAAATTTATTCTAGTTAGGTTAAATAATATTTAATATTTAATTAAACCTGTTAATTATGAAAAACCATATTTTAAGAAAATAAAGTATTATTTTTCTGGATTTTGATTTTTTGGCCCTGACCCGTCTAGACCCGAGACCCGAACCCATTTCCGAGTCCGAACCCATTTTGGATCTTTTCTATTAAATATAAAAGTTATACTATGATTTAAGAAGAAAAACAAAAGAAAAGATTTTTATTAAAAAAAATATATACTAAGTTTCTTACTGTTATAACTCATTTAATCTCATCTCTTTAACTCTCTCTCTCTCTCTCTCTCTCTCTCTCACGTTCTTCTTCTGGAGAAACCCTTCCCATCCCGAACGTCGCCGCCGCCGACCGTCGACCTCCCCCGAACTGCCATGCCACTCCAGCTCCAGTAACACCTCTCACCTCTCCCTATATAAATCCCCTCTTCACCCAACTCTCTTCACACTCCAATTTTCCTCCACACCCAAACCCTTCTTTTTCCCCCACCCGAGCCCTAGTCGGAGCTCCGACCAAGCCCTCGGCGACCCCCGCGGCCCCGTGCGCACCGGACCCCGACCATCTTGCGGCTTTTCCGAGGCAGTCTCCGGCGACCGATCCCGGTCTCCCGCGTTTCCAGCGCGGCTCCGCCCTCGTGTTCGCAGGCCGACGCCCCAGCGCCGCCGTTCCCGGCCGGCCGACGTTTGTGGCTGTGACCAGCGGCCCTTCGTCGTTGTTCTCCCGTGCTTCCTCCACTGCTGTTCTCTGCACCCCTTTCGGCTCGCTCCCCCGGCGCCGATCCTGACCTGTGCGCTGTTCGTCGTAGCAACCCAAGTTCAATCTGAACGCTGTCCAGCGTTTCCCCGCGCTCGACTTGCTATTCTGAGTCTGAGGCTACACTTCAGATTTCGTCAAGTTTTGGGTAATCTCTGATAATCATAGTAGTTCGTCCCCTGTCTTGGTCTGTGATGATATTTGGTCCAAGAATTCCCTGGGAATTCGGTATGCGAGATTTTCGAATTTTTTCGAAAACTTTTCGGAAATATTCTGTGAGTTTTGGAATAATTCTTTGGTTTGAGTATTCTGTTGGTATTTCCGAAATTCATTTCGGGTTCTCTGAGTTCATTTCGGTTTTCCGAATTTCGGAAGAAGTACTGTGGATATTTTCGGGTTCGATATTATTTTCGAGTTCTGGTTATTATTATTATTTTTGGTTGGAAATTGGTGTTCCCTGGTTTGGGACAGTTATCGATGTTTGGTTTGGCATTTTTCCCAGTTTTGGTTTATCCCAAAAATAGAGGGAATGCTGCCGAAATTTTTATAAAATTTAATTATATAGTTTTAAAATAATTTTCGAAATAAAAATAATATATTTAGATTTATTGGACGACGACCGTATTGGTCAATGGGCCCTGGCTAAGTGCAAACGAAACCGGTTTCGCCCGGACGTTGAGGCATTAGCTATTTTGAAGAATGGACCAATATTCTGAGACTCATAAAATAAATTCAATTTAGTTTAAAATTATTATTTTTATTTTGTAAATTTAATTGTAAGATAATTTTCAGGACTAACCAAACTTTTATTCTTATTTAAATTCATGTAATTGGTCTGTAAGGGCATAAGCCTATTTATTTATTCTGGTTGTGAGATTGTAATAGCTTAGGTTTTATTTTATTTTTTTTTTATTTTTCTGGATGATTTTTGGTCATGGGAACGTAGTATAAAATGATAATTATTTATTGTATTTTAAAAAGAATATAATAATAAATGTTTTGTCACTTAGCAATTAAGTTGTAAATTTAAAATAGAAATTCATGTACTTCTCATTAAAAAGAAAAATCTTAGTTTTATATTTATATAATTATAAAATACCAAGTTTTTCCAAATAAACCGATAAATACAATTTTTCTCGAAATTAAATATAAACTGATAATTCTTAATTGCAACGCACTAATAATCGTGCTTTGGTTATGTTAGCTAAATAAAGACTAAAATTGACTAGGACACAACTAGAGATTGCAACTAGTATAGCATCTTTGGCAATTTTGGTTTTCTGAGACAAGTTTCCCGAATGTAGGATTTCAAGGAAGAACCTGATTTCCCATCCCGACGTATCGACCCGTCTAGTCCAATCATTGAGGCAAGTACATTTTTGTGGTAGATTACAATTAGTTAATAATTATTTTAATGCAAGTTTAAACCACGATACAACACGGAACTCTCTTTGAGAGCATTGATTGTAACTACTGTAACTATTGGGGATTGGGGGAGTAGTGTAGTGGATATGACCACATCCAATAGTATAACTGATTGTATTAGCTTACCCCTCAAACACACGGGGATAAGCCATACCATATCACTAGGATATTACTGTAACAAACCCAACCCGGTCATATTCATTGCCTATTCATATTACACTGTTTTAACTGTTAAAAATTATTTATTTCAAATTGTTTAAAAGTGCATAATTCCATTATTAATTTCAATTGTTAAAATATCATGAATTTGTACTTTGCTCCCTCTTGACTGGAGACTATATTTTTAGGTCCTTATGAGGATGCAGAGCTACTGATTAGTAGCTACTGTCACGCCCCAGAACCAGAATACTGGAGAGCGGGAGAATGACTCAGCCAGCTACGTATTACGGGTAGATGAATACCGTATAATACGATCAATGTTGTCTACAAGACGAGGGGGTGCATACTACATGAAAGTCTCACTATGGTCACTTCACATCTATTGTCTCAATCATTCAAACAAGAAACAAAAATAGAGAACATATAAGATAAAGCAGTAAGGCGTCCCAAATGCTTAGTCAAAATGTTCTTTGATATCTGGCTTTACAAAACATAGCCAGATGATGTAGCAAGGCATACACAATTGTTATCAGCTGCTGCCTGACTTAGTTACAATTATGTAAAAGTAAGTACAAGACGATCCGACTAACATGTCGGTGCCAAACGGCAAGGTATAAAGTAGATAACAAAACGAGCGGGGAAGTAAGAAACCCACTCGAGTCCTCCTGCGATCATCCCTCTAGTGTTGACCATCTTGGAGGTAGAAGTAAGCTGGATCCTCGGGGACTGGCTCTAAATCTGGCCATGCAAAACTAGAGAGGTTAGACCTCTAATAGCAAGTACCACAAGGAAGCACGACATGAGAACTAAAACCAGTAATGAGAAATATGATAAATAGATCTCTGCTTGCCACTAGGATTCTCATAACATCACGACACTTCGAACCAACCTCCCAACCAAACAAGGACAGAAGTTGGCCCGTCATGTCCTGACATTCTGATCATCTTAGTTAGGCAACAAAGTAAGTACAGTACACAAACAAATCAATTTAAACGGCCATACAACAACTACGGCTTGCTACTGTGTGTTCCAAGTTATCCTGGAATTATGCAATAAAAGATTCCTCAGTTCTCACTATGCGCAAGCAAGGCTAGTTTACCCAGTCAATCAATTGCGCCAATCATAAATTAGACGAGTCCCAGCAGGACGCCCGTCATCAATATATAATATACAATAAATAATATAACCAGATACCGCTCCGTGCCCGTGTGGCAGGTTTGCAGTATCTGTGGGGACCAGCCGACCTGTCGGGCACTTAATAGTCCCAAGAGGGCTGCCATGTAAGAACTCGGAAATCCATTCTCTCCATGCAATTATTATTTTATTTAACTTAATAAACCCATTTTGTTGAGTGAAATCCCATGCCGTGGATCATGGTTATTCAAATGAGTACATTCGTACGGGGTACGATATGTGCAACTCTACAACGATACCCGTACGGCTAGGTTGTAGGTCTTACATAGCGTAATACAACAATCAAATCTAACTACGAAATAATCATGCCTTGACCATAAAGTACACATGCTTCTTTGGTAAGATAAATAAATAATAAATGAATTAAAGCCTGCATGTGCATGTATGCCAATATTCGAGATTAGCCAGTCGATTTTGATAGTTCATAATTAATATGAATGTGTCCCATTCATTCAATTCAAAAAGACGACTAGCCAGTCTCTTAGTTCCAACTAGGAACACATGATCAATTATTAATCAAGGTCACAATCATTATCAATGGTGACAAGGCATGAAAGTCAACTAGTATTCAGTGGGGTCGAGTCTACAACTCTCAGGGTTTAATTCCAGTCAATCGGGGTATCTATGACTCAATTCACGACATATGGTACATCCCACGTAACAATCTATATTTAACAGAAATATTAGCATATCATAATTATATCAAGTTTATGCAAAAAGGCGTAAAGATATAAAATGGACGTTAAATATCTAATAAAATATCAATATACATAGGCTGCGCTCAAGTCAAGCTACGCTCAAGTCAGGCTACGCTCAGGTCAAGCTACGCTCAAGTCAAGCTACGCTCAAGTTAAGCTACGCTCAGGTCAAGCTACGCTCAAGTCAAGCTACGCTCAAGTCAAGCTACGCTCAGGTCATACGCTTCCAAAAGGCAGCGTATGAACTCCATACGACTCCTTGTCACCCAAGTGAGCGTATGCAAGACATACGCTCCCAAAAGGCAGCGTATGAACTCCATACGACTCCTTATTATCCATGCCAGCGTACGCAAGTTATACGTTTCCAAAAAGCAGCGTATGAACTCCATACGACTCCTTGTCACCCAAGTGAGCGTATGCAAGACATACGCTCCCAAAAGGCAGCGTATGGACTCCATACGACTCCTTGTCACCCAAGTGAGCGTATGCAAGACATACGCTCCCAAAAGGTAGCGTATGGATCGGACTGCGCTGCGCTAAAGAACGCGCGTAGCTCAGTGGCGCAAGCTAAAAAGCTAGCGCACACTGCTCACTGTCTTCTCCAAAATAGCAAGAACTCCATGGTTCGAACCCAAAGCTTCAAAATCCATAACTTGGTCAAAATAAGTCCAAATCCAACTTTGCAAAGGTCAAAATTGGGTAGAATAAAATTTTCTACAACATGGAACCATCAAAACTTGAAAACAAAGAAGTTTGATAGATCAAAACCACCAAAATCCGAAAACAACTAATTTCTAGATCTACTAAAAATAAAATGAAAAATGTCAAGTTCTAAACTCTCTTAGAATCACAAGGGGAAGAGAATGGAACCATAAAAATGGGTCCTCATGAAGAAGCAAGATGTACTTGCCTATGGGTTTGGTAGGTGGAGAGAGTAATGAGAAAGAAGAAGAGTAATGGTGAAGGAGAGTAATAAAGAGAGAGAAAGAGTTTGGGGGCTTTAAATGGAAGGGGTGGTGGTAGGTGGGTTCGGTTCATGATGAACCACCATAACCCAAAAATAAACCAACCTAGGCCAAACCTAAAGTAAACTAAAGCAGAGAATAAAAGCAGGAAGTAAAATACAGAAAATTAATTGCAGGAATTTAATTAACATGAATTTAAAGAGATTTAAATACGAAACAATACATGATAAGTATTTAAATAAATATATTAAAGCAGTACATGTATTAAAATACGTATTCTGGGAACGGGGAGTGACAGCTACTATGACCCTGAGCTATACCCTGTTGTGCTTCCTGAGGATGGCGTACCTGATGATGATGTTGCTTCTTTTTAGATGTTATTTTCCAGTTTGATAGTTTTGTTTTAAAACAATGTTATTCAGTTGGTGGTTTTAAGATTGTACTTTGTACTGGACAAGTTTTAAGTTTAAATTATCAAATAATAAAGTTGTGGCAAATTAGATTGAGTTGTTGATTACCTGCATATAGAAGTTACAGCTTACTGCCGCCGCCTCAACAGCGGTGCAGGCTGGGCATGATCCGATTCGACCCAAGTAATTGGGATCGGGTCGTGACATGTTTTTAGTGGTGGCCCATGCAGGTCTTATCAACAACTTAAGAAAACCTATCTAGAAACATTTAGAACACTAGAACATTAATTTGTCACAACATAGGATCGAAATATATTATAAGTAAATATTTTTGTTTGATTATAGATTGGTAGGCTACCTTGCTTATGTTTATATCCTAAACCTTCCAGAGAATGGCCACTGACAATACCAATCCTGCTGGCGATGGGGTATCTTCACCCTATCATACCCCACCACCCCAACCAAGTTCGGATCCTACACCTCGGCAGCTGGCTGACCGTCCCCATAATACAACGGCGGATCCATCATCTTCCCAGACGGAGATGCAGCCCCCTGTGGTTTTGCCCACTCCAGCTGCCCCACCGGTACCTGTGGACCCCACCGACCTCATAGGTCTACTAAGAGGAGTGCTAGAAGCCCAGAGAACTCAAACTGAAGCTCATCGCGAGCAGATGGCAATTATGAAAGAAGGCATGGAGAATGTCCATAGCGTGGCAATGGCTGCACTGGAGAGAGGAGAAGCAGCTCAACAAGAACCAAGGCCTGCCAAGGTAAACATAAATCTAAGGATTAATTTATGTAATATTAAGGCCATTTAAATTGATGAGAATCATATTGCCAAGGTGGGCAATATTGAGAGTTTCAAGAAGCAGAACCCTCGACCCTTCAAGGGAACCGAGGGAATCGTCTATGCTGATGAATGGCTCGATAGTATGGAGCGTCTCCTAAGCGTCGCTCGACTTCTAGAAGACCTCAAGGCTGAAGCAGTGGGACTCCAATTGCAAAGTGTAGCAAGCACCTGGTATCGGAATGAACCCCGACTCCAGGACAGGCAGATTGACTGGGACACTTTCAAGAGATTGTTCAAGAGGAAGTTCTTCCCAACATCAGAGTTGCGGAAGATGGAGAGGCAATTTCAGAACCTGAAGCAAAGAAACATGACTGTTGGAGAATATGCGGCAGAATTTGGCCAACTCAGTCGTTTTGCCAAGAACCTGGTGGCTGACCCTGAAGATCGTGCTGAAAGATTTAGACATGGGCTGAGAGAGGAGATCCGCACCCATGTGATCTCAGGTGGTGCTAAGACCTATGAAAAGATCCTGGAGCGAGCTCAAGATATAGAGAAGAGCCAACCCGCTCGCTCAAAGAGGGATTATCCTGGAACTAACAACTACCAGGGTAATCAGAAGAGGCCCAACAACAACAACAACAACAACAACCGGCCTTCCCACCAGCAGCAGAACCAACAGGCAAGGAACAATGATAGGGCACCTCAGAGGTAGATCCCTGTCTGCGACTATTGCAAAAGGTCGGGGCATCAAGCAAATATCTGCAGAAAGAGACTAGGACATTGCCTAGTCTGTGGGTCTTCCATCCACCAAGTGAAGGACTGCCCCTCGGTGGCTCATCGGATTGGAGCAACTCAACAAAAAGGTCCTTTGCCCACTCAGCACAACAGTTTGGGCAGCATCAACAGAAGACTGGGCGAGCTTTTGCCCTAGCAGCAGAGGAACAAGAGCCAGAGCAGGAAACTACAGCTGATGTCATCGCAGGTTTCATTTATGTGCATTCTTATCCTGTCTTAGCTTTATTTGATTCAGGAGCATCACATAGTTTCATATCCACAAAATTCATCTCTGCACACCACATAGATACGGGCTTTAGCAAGAAGATATGTAGAGTCATGACCGGTGGAGGACCCCTACCTATCACTGAGACCTGTAATTGCCCTATCACCATATCAGGCCACCAATTCATAGCACCTTTGCTTGTGATGCCCTTACCCAACTATGATATAGTCCTAGGGATGGACTGGTTGAGTAAGCAGCATGCGCTGATAGACTGTCACAGAGGATGTGTAGTCTTCAGCCCACCTGGAGAGCCGGAGTTTGAAATCTCTCGAAATCCGGAGGATATGGAGTGTGTTACCTACACCTCTATCACAGAAGAACCCGGACCTCCCCATCCTATCATAGCAGAATTTATGGATGTCTTCCCTGATAGTCTTCCCGGGTTATCCCCAGACCGAGACATAGAGTTCACCATTGACCTAGTCCCCGGTTCTTCCCCTATTTCTAAAGGATGCTACAGAGTCAACCCGAAGGAGGCCAAGGAGATGAAGGATCAGATCAATGAACTGAAGGCTTTAGGATTTATCCGAGACGGAGCTTCACCCTGGGGAGCACCTGTCTTGTTTGTTCCCAAGAAGGACGGAACTGTGAGGATGTGCATCGACTACCGGGCGCTGAACAATATCACCATCAAGAACAAGTACCCTCTGTCCCGGATCGATGACTTGTTTGACCAACTCAGTGGAGCCAAGGTGTTCTCGAAGATTGACCTCAGATCCGGCTACCATCAGATCAAGGTCAGGAAGGAAGACATTCCCAAGACGGCGTTCAACACCAAGTATGGGCAGTTTGAATTCTTGGTCATGCTGTTTGGATTGACAAATGCTCCTGCTGTATTCATGAACCTTATGAACAAGGTTTTCCATGAATACCTAGATCAATTTATCGTTGTCTTCATCGATGACATTCTGATCTATTCGAAGACTGAAGAGGAGCATGAGGAGCACCTCAGGAAAGTTCTGGGAACTTTGAGGAAGCAGAAGTTATATGGTAAGCTATCCAAGTGTGAATTCTTTCTAGACAAGGTGGATTTTCTTGGCCATGTTGTCACAGGAGAAGGAATTTCGGTGGACCCTAAGAAGATAGCTACTGTTGAGAAGTGGTCTACCCCAAGCTCAGTTGCTGAGATCAGAAGTTTCTTGGGCTTGGCTGGCTATTACCGGAAGTTTGTGAAAGATTTTGCCAGAATTGCTGAACCAATGACGAAGCTTACTCGGAAGAATGAAGAGTTCATCTGGACGGAAGATTGCCAGGCGGCATTTGAGAAGCTGAAGAAGAGGCTTACCACTGCACCAATCCTTGCGCTACCCGCAGGAACCGGTGGTTTTTCAACCTATAGTGATGCCTCTGGAAAAGGACTGGGTTGCGTTCTTCAACAAAATGGGAAAGTGATTGCTTACGCATCTAGGCAATTACGGAACCATGAGAAGAACTATCCCACACATGATCTGGAGCTTGCTGCAGTCATCTTTGCATTGAAGCTTTAGAAGCATTATCTATATGGAGAGAGAGTAGAAATATATACAGACCACAAAAGTCTGAAATATATTTTCACTCAGAAAGAGCTGAACATGAGACAAAGAAGATGGCTGGAGCTGATGAAAGATTTTGACATCGACCTGCAGTACCATCCGGGTAAGGCTAATGTGGTTGCAGATGCACTTAGTCGATACCTAGTGGCAATGTTCTTGACCAAGGAGCGGCACTTGTTGGAAGACATAGAGAAGCTTGGTCTGAAGATTGTACTGCCCGAGGAGAAGATGAAGGAACTGGGGCGAGAAGCTATTGTACCTGGAGCTGACTCAACCATGATGCAGTTGCAATTGTGTTCAAGTCTGATGGACAAAGTCAAGGAGACACAATTCCAAGACGAGACGCTTTGCAAACTTAGAGATGAAGTGCTGGCAGGAACACTTGAAGGTTTCTCTATCGCCAGTGACGGAGCATTGAAGAATGGTACGAGGCTGTGTGTACCATCTGGCGAATTGAGGAATGAGCTGATGCAAGAAGCGCACCAGTCGCAGTATTCCATACATCCTGGAGCTAATAAGATGTATCGGGATATGCGTACCATCGTTTGGTGGTATGGAATGAAGAAGGATGTATCCAGATTTGTGGCTAAAAGCATGATCTGTCAACAAGTGAAGGCTAGCAGACAGAGACCCGCAGGACTTCTACAGCCGCTGGACATTTCGGAGTAGAAGTGGGAGCATATAACAATGGACTTTGTGTCAGGACTGTCTCGATCCCAAGGAGGAAAGGACGCTATTTGGGTTATTGTGGACCGACTGACTAAGTCGGCACACTTTATTCCCTTCAAGGTTGGTTTATCCACCGAAAAGTTGGCGGCACTGTACATGCGGCACATCTACCGGATTCATGGAGTACCGGTAAGTATTGTATCTGACCGAGATACTAGATTTACCTCACATTTTTGGAAAAGTTTGCATGACAGCTTGGGAACAAAACTGAAGTTCAGCACAGCCTATCATCCCCAAACTGACGGACAATCTGAGAGGACCATCCAGACGCTAGAGGACATGTTGAGATCTTGCGTATTAGAATTTGGAGGGTCTTGGGAGGACCACTTGCATTTGGTGGAATTCTCTTACAACAACAGTTACCAAGCTAGCATTGGTATGATCCCATTTGAAGCTCTTTATGGACGTCATTGCCGTACTCCACTTGCATGGGACGACGTAGGAGAAAGAGTACTACTGGAGCCAGAGATGGTAACTGACGCAGCAGAGAAGGTGAAGGTAATTAGAGACAAGCTCAGGATCGCCCAAGACAGGCAGAAGCATTGGGCAGATAGCAGTCGTCGACCACTGGAGTTTGAAGAAGGAGATAGTGTCTTTGTGAAGATTTCTTCTACCAGAGGAACTATCAGATTTGGCAGAGCTGGAAAGCTGAGTCCCAGATATATTGGACCATTTGAAGTTTTGAGCCGAATTGGTGAAGTGGCGTATCGGTTAGCTCTACCAGCTAATCTTGAGGGTGTGCACAACGTCTTCCACGTTTCGCAGCTCAGACGCTACATCCCGGATCCGAGTCATATTCTGGACCATTCGGAGCTAGAGATTGGACCGAGCCTCACAGTGCCAGAGAAGCCTGTAGCGATTTTGGATAGAGGCGAGAAGAGGACCAGAACTTCAGTGACTCCCATAGTCAGAGTTATGTGGAGGCACAATTCCCCAGGCGAGTCTACCTGGGAGCGAGAGGATGAGATGCGGGAGCAATACCCGTATTTGTTTGAGACCTGAGGTAATTCCTAACCTTATCCTTTAAATTTCGAGGACGAAATTTCTTAAGGAGGGAAGGTTGTGAAACCCGTAATTTTTAGTTCATTATTTGAATTAGTTAATTAATTAATTCTGGAAATTTTTGTCAAAAATCGTATTTTTCTAATAAATAAAATATTGTGTTTAAAATTTATTCTAGTTAGGTTAAATAATATTTAATATTTAATTAAACATGTTAATTATGAAAAACCATATTTTTAGAAAATAAAGTATTATTTTTCTGGATTTTGATTTTTTGGCCCTGACCCGTCTAGACCCGAGACCCGAACCCATTTCCGAGTCCGAACCCATTTTGGATCTTTTCTATTAAATGTAAAAGTTATACTATGATTTAAGAAGAAAAACAAAAGAAAAGATTTTTATTAAAAAAATATATACTAAGTTTCTTACTGTTATAACTCATTTAATCTCATCTCTTTAACTCTCTCTCTCTCTCTCACGTTCTTCTTCTGGAGAAACCCTTCCCATCCCGAACGTCGCCGCCGCCGACCGTCGACCTCCCCCGAACTGCCGCGCCCCTCCAGCTCCAGTAACTCCTCTCACCTCTCCCTATATAAATCCCCTCTTCACCCAACTCTCTTCACACTCCAATTTTCCTCCACACCCAAACCCTTCTTTTTCCCCCACCCGAGCCCTAGCCGGAGCTCCGACCAAACCCTCGGCGACCCCCGCGGCCCCGTGCGCGCCGGACCCCGACCATCTCGCGGCTTTTCCGAGGCAGTCTCCGGCGACCGATCCCGGTCTCCCGTGTTTCCAGCGCGGCTCCGCCCTCGTGTTCGCAGGCCGACGCCCCAGCGCCGTCGTTCCCGGCCGGCCGACGTTTGTGGCTGTGACCAGCGGCCCTTCATCGTTGTTCTCCCGTGCTTCCTCCACTGCTGTTCTCTGCACCCCTTTCGGCTCGCTCCCCGGCGTCGATCCTGACCTGTGCGCTGTTCGCCGTAGCAACCCAAGTTCAATCTGAACGCTGTCCAGCGTTTCCCCGCGCTCGACTTGCTGTTCTGAGTCTGAGGCTACACTTCAGATTCCGTCAAGTTTTGGATAATATCTGATAATCATAGTAGTTCGTCCCCTGTCTTGGTCTGTGATGATATTTGGTCCAAGAATTCCCTGGGAATTCGGTATGCGAGATTTTTGGATTTTTTCGAAAACTTTTCGGAAATATTCTGTGAGTTTTGGAATAATTCTTTGCTTTGAGTATTCTGTTGGTATTTTCGAAATTCATTTCGGGTTCTCTTAGTTCATTTCGGTTTTCCGAATTTCGGAAGAAGTACTGTAGATATTTTCGGGTTCGATATTATTTTATAGTTCTGGTTATTATTATTATTTTTGGTTGGAAATTGGTGTTCCCTGGTTTGGGACAGTTATCGATGTTTGGTTTGTCATTTTTCCCAGTTTTGGGTTATCCCAAAAATAGAGGGAATGCTGCCGAAATTTCTATAAAATTTAATTATATAGTTTTAAAATGATTTTCGAAATAAAAATAATATATTTGGATTTATTGGGCGACGACCGTATTGGTCAATGGGCCCTGGCTAAGTGCAAACGAAACCGGTTTCGCCCGGACGTTGAGGCATTAGCTATTTTGAAGAATGGACCAATATTCTGAGACTCATAAAATAAATTCAATTTAGTTTAAAATTATTATTTTTATTTTGTAAATTTAATTGTAAGATAATTTTCAGGACTAACCAAACTTTTATTCTTATTTAAATTCATGTAATTGGTCTGTAAGGGCATAAGCCTATTTATTTATTCTGGTTGTGAGATTGTAATAGCTTAGGTTTTATTTTATTTTTCTTTTATTTTTTTGGGTGATTTTTGGTCATGGGAACGTAGTATAAAATGGTAATTATTTATTGTATTTTAAAAAGAATATAATAATAAATGTTTTGTCACTTAGCAATTAAGTTGTAAATTTAAAATAAAAATTCATGTACTTCTCATTAAAAAGGAAAATCTTAGTTTTATATTTATATAATTATAAAATACCAAGTTTTTCCAAATAAACCGATAAATACAATTTTTCTCGAAATTAAATATAAACTGATAATTCTTAATTGCAACGCACTAATAATCGTGCTTTGGTTATGTTAGCTAAATAAAGACTAAAATTGACTAGGACACAACTAGAGATTGCAACTAGTATAGCATCTTTGGCAATTTTGGTTTTCTGAGACAAGTTTTCCGAATGTAGGATTTCAAGGAAGAACCTGATTTCCCATCCCGACGTATCGACCCGTCTAGTCCAATCATTGAGGCAAGTACATTTTTGTGGTAGATTACAATTAGTTAATAATTGTTTTAATGCAAGTTTAAACCACGATACAACACGGAACTCTCTTTGAGAGCATTGACTGTAACTACTGTAACTATTGGGGATTGGGGGAGTAGTGTAGTGGATATGACCACATCCAATAGTATAACTGATTGTATTAGCTTACCCCTCAAACACACGGGGATAAGCCATACCATATCACTAGGATATTACTGTAACAAACCCAACCCGGTCATATTCATTGCCTATTCATATTACACTGTTTTAACTGTTGAAAAATTATTTATTTCAAATTGTTTAAAAGTGCATAATTCCATTATTAATTTCAATTGTTAAAATATCATGAATTTGTACTTTGCTCCCTCCTGACTGGAGACTATATTTTTAGGTCCTTATGAGGATACAGAGCTACTGATTAGTAGCTACTATGACCCTGAGCTATACCCTGCTGTGCTTCCTGAGGATGGCGTACCTGATGATGATGTTGCTTCTTTTTAGATGTTATTTTCCAGTTTGATAGTTTTGTTTTAAAATAATGTTATTCAGTTGGTGGTTTTAAGATTGTACTTTGTACTGGACAAGTTTTAAGTTTAAATTATCGAATAATAAAGTTGTGGCAAATTAGATTGAGTTGTTGATTACCTGCATATGGAAGTTACAGCTTACTGCCGCCGCCTCAACAGCGGTACAGGCTGGGCATGATCCGATTTGACCCAAGTAATTGGGACCGGGTCGTGACACATTGTTTGAGGAGAGTAGTCGCTCTCTTGACGAAGAGAAGTGCAAAGCCATGGTCCCCAGGAAGAATGTAGCCGAAGGTGATGGGGGTGGGATGTCACGCCCCGCTCCCGTAGGAGCGATCGTCCTCGCTAAGGCGTGATGCCGTACGAGCCCAGATTGCACTCGTGCAAGGCGGGTTCCATAACGACCGATTACAGCGGCTGCGACGGGATCATCGCACAGAAGTCCCAAGCAGAGACATTGAATAATAGCAGCAGAAATTTGAAGCAAAACACAAGTTACTCAAAAGAAGCTCTTTATTGATATTGAAACAAAGGTTACAAAGGACGCAAGGCCAAGATTATAAGTCACTCAAGGTCACTCTTCTTACATTACAAGTCCCTCAGCTCTCTCTCATCTCTCAATACAAGTCTTGAGCCAGCGGATGCTTCGGAAGGCGACGTCCATACATTATGTCCCGTATAAGTCTTGACTCCACGCAGCCGCACGCTATAAATCGCCAAGGAACTCCATACCTCAACGCATCTAAGCGAGCTCCGTACCACGAGCTTCTACTTGTTCCTGTACATGAAAACTATGTGGATGTCAGTACTCAACTATACTGGTGGAATGAGCTCCTCGCCCACCCATACAAAACCAACACGTTTGATTTACTTTGTGCAACATAGTCCCTTTATGATTGTCTTCTACTCTTGCCTTAGGATCAGTACTTTTAGGACAGACGCCTTGGCCTATTTTGTGCCTCTAGACCATCTCGTGCTTGCAACAACAACGTTAACACATATCTTGCCTTTAGACTCTTCTCGTACCAAAAACGTTAACCTATCAAGTCGTGTTTGCCTTACGGCTTAAAATCAGAGACGTAACTACACGATGAGACTCCATCTCCATGTGAATCGTGCTATAAATCCATCGTGTCGTGTCTCGCAACTCAGTGTGACTTAACCATATCTCCGCCTCGCGGCCCTTGCTACTTTGATCACCAACTAATCCAATCAAGACTTGTGGGCTAAGTATCACTCGACCGACTTTGCCTTGCGGCATTTCCTGACTTAATTAACTCAAGACAACTCAAACCAACTTATGCAACTTATATGCCGACAACTTAAGACTTGACGCTACATCTCGTGTCGAAGCACGTCGCATACGTTGCGGCCAAAACTTAGGCCCAAAAATTGTGTTCTAACTGTACACACATTCGATTCGACTCAATCCAAAGGCACACCTGCGGATTGCCGCCCATGCCGACTCATCTATATGAGGTCACTAGTATGACAAGATATTTTGGACACATAGCTGGTACAAGATGGACCGGTCAAAGCAGGTAGCTAGCCCCAATGAGCGTCCACCGAATACTTGTCTTTCGGCTCAGCTACCCCGCTCACATTTAACCTCGATTTTCTCCTAGGCCGGAACAGTCCTGCTGTGGCCCCAGGTTATCGTCCGAGGAAACAAATCGCCCTTGTCAACAAGTTGTCCATGACCATGCAAGTCTCGACTCAAACTGACGTCTCACACAGTCATCCTTCTTTCAGTGTTACCATCTCTTTCAAAATCAAGTTCAAGACTTCTATCCTTGAGACCCCTCGACGACCCATGGTCGCGAGCATTCTTTCCATGTTACCCTATCATTTTATTCAACTCATGAACGCCTATTTGATAGTCCTTTCTCCAAAACTCACTTTGAATCAATTGTGGTCCTTGCCTTATAAACACTAAGTCTGTGTATCGTGCCTTAAGCCAACTGTGCTCTACGCAACACTCCTGTCCAAGTCGATGGGCCTTGAGATCGTGGGACTACTTAACTTGACAAACCGTAAAAGAGCGGGACAATACTTGGAATGTCTTAGGTCGACCGGCATAACTTTGTCTAACTTAATCAAACCTACAACTTAACCCGAGGGACGAGCAAAAGCTATGCCAAGCCTTGCATGGAGGAAGCGTGCATGCTCTATCGAGCATTTACGCGGACGACGCCTATGACTTAGGCTAATTTCAACTTGGTGACAACTTAACCAACTTCCTTCTCCCAAGCCACGGGACGAAGGGACGAGTGTCATTTTGAAAGCCCCCGTGCAACGATTCTAAGCCGACCGTGGGACCTTGTTCCTTTTCTAACTCAATTGATCCGACTTGGGATTATTCTCTTAGTTATGTGGATTCGTTTTTTTTATTATCAAGCCTACTTGTGCATTTGAAAACATGCGATTTATTATGTGAAGGCTAAGATGAGGCAAGTTCACCGAAACTATCCCACCTGAGCGAGCGGTCGTCTCGACCGAGCGATGTCTTCGAGCAGCCGTTGCAAGGCTAAGTCCGAACGCCGTCGGCGTTCCGATTCCTCTGATTGACTGAGCGGGACGGGGCACTACATGGGAGGGGTGACCATTCGGTTAATTTAGTTCAAACCGAATCGAATTACCTAAAATCGAATTGGATCAAAAATCGAAACTGGACCGAATTAGCTAAAAACCGAATCAAATCAAACCGAATTAAATCATTTCGGTTTTCAGTTTATTCGATTTTTCGATTTATTTGCATTTTTTTTGTTAATATATAGAGTAACTAAATATACCTCGATATATTTAGTATATACATAATATATACATATATATATATATATATATATATATATATATATATATAAACTAAAGTTTGTTATTCGGTTTTCGGTTTTGGACCGAAATACAAAATCAAAACCGAAACCGAATAAAATTTTTAATATTTTCAAAATCGAAACCGAACTGAATCTCTTATTTGGTTCGGTTCGCTCCGGTTCGATATTCTTCGGTCCAAAACCAAATAATGCTTTGGGGAGGGAGGGTGAAATCGGTGAACAAATGGTGATCCCCATTCTAGCTTGTTGCATAGTTCTTCATTTTTATCATGATTTTTTTTTTGATTTATTACTATTGTTGTGGGAGTTACATTTTATAACTGCTAATTCTGTGGTGTGCAGACGAGAGTATTGTCTTTTGTACTCTTTGAAATATAGCTAACAATAAAGTTTGCTTCTGTAAAAGATGAAATGTGTATGTATAGCTTAACGGGTTATTAGGTTTCCCTTCTCGAAGGATAATAACGTGGTTTTCAATCAGAAGATTAATTTGAAACATACACTTGCGATGAACTTAGGTCTCATTTTGTTGGTGGAATCATAAAATTTAAAAAGAAAAGTCATTTTTTTCCGTATGTTTGGATATTAAAAGAAAGTATGAGAAAAAATAATTTAGGAAATAAAAATAAGCGAAAAATTGGTCTCCCATCCAATTAAGGTTTCACTTTTCCACTATAAAAAAATCAATTTTTTTTTTCTTTGTCCTCTCCAAGCATCAAACATCGAAAATGAAAATGGATAGAATTTGCAATTTTTCAAGAAAAGAAAAAAGATTCCTTTCCACGGACCAAACAAGGCCTTATTGTGTTCACCATCGGCAATAGAAGTCCACAAGTTGGGAACGTGGTGTAGTCGGTGTAGTACGAATCGGAGTTGGTCTATAGTTACGATATTGAATTGTGCCCATATGCCTTAAAAGAGAATTCTAATATAAGGTCTGAATCAATCCCAATTATCTACACCATACGATCCCACCTCCTAATCGATGTGGGACTAAATTACTAACTCCATTGTCACCCCTCCCATTTGAGCGTTCAACTGAAAACGAGATACAACCCAACAATCTCCACTTTAACTCGTTTTCGCTAGCCGAATAACCTTAGTGTCTTACTATATTTGTCTGTTCCCGCTAGCCCAACAACCTTAGCACCACTGCTACCTTTTGTTTGTTCCCGCCAGGGAAACAACCTTAGCACGACTTTGCTACATTTTTATCCATTCCCGCCAGTCGAGCACCCAGGAGATCCAACATATCGTCATCTCGATTTGTTCGAACGCATAACCAAACTGACACGTTCACCCACACCACTATTGTGTGCCAACCACAACGTTTTGCTCCACATTGGGCTCGTCAAACCCACCTTTGAAGCCAATTCGTGTAGTTGATGCTCCTTACTCCACCTTGAGAAGAGACCATGTATATCCCTATAAACGCATGAACGTTCAGCACCATCTGTCTCGAACCAATTACGGCTGCTCAAACCAGTCCCGTAACCATGAGATCTGATACCACTTGTTGGAAACGCGGTATGGTCCGAACCGGAGTTGGCCCATGAGGTGCAATATTGAATTGGGTCCATATACCTTAAAAGAGAATTCTCATGTAATGCATGAACCAATCCCAATTATCTACACCACATGATCCCACCTCCTAACCGATGTGGGACTAAATTACCAACTCCTTTGTCACCTCACATATGAGCGCTCAACCAGAAACGACATACAATCCAACATGGACAACTTTGGCTTCACCTACGGTTGTTTTGAAGAAGTACAATAAAGTAAAAAAAATGTGGAAATCGAATTTTTTGCAGGATAAATTGCAAAAAATCCCTCGTTAAATATACGTCTTTTGCGTAGAAAGACCTTTTAGAATTTTTTTGGCAGTTTATCCCTCCTTAGATTACAAATCCGCTCGATTAGGTCCCTCCAGCCAAATTTTAAAAAATTTATACCTAAAATACCCCTGTCCCCCTCTAACCCCTCCCCCACCCCCCCCCCCCTCCCCCCCCCCCCCCCCCCCCCCCTCCCCGCGGCAGCGCCGGCGATCCCCTAGCCCCCCCGACCCCCACCCCCTCGCCGGCGATCCCCCAGCCCCCACGACCTCCCCCCCCCCCTCGCCGGCGATCCCCTAGCCACCCCCCCCCCCCCGACCCACCCCCCCATCCCCCCCTCGCCGGCGAGCCCCCAGCCCCAACCTCCTCCTCCTTCGCCGGCCCCGACCCCCCCGCTCCCTCGCCGGCCCCGACCCTCCACCCCCCTCCCCTCCGCCTCCCTCGCCGGCGAGCGCACCCCCCTCCTCCTCGCCGGCGAACACAGCCCAAACAGCCGAAGAAGGAGAGGGGGAGGGATAAAATTGTCATTTGGGGACAAAATGAGCATATTTCATACTTTTGGGAATTTTAAGAACATGGGGCCTTTTAGTACAAAAAGCGAGAATCTAACGAGAGATTTTTTGTAATTTTCGCATTACTTTGAAGTGCGGCGAAATGAAAAATGATTCGTTTTGGTGCTTTGAAGGAGTGGATGTTGGAAGTGAAAAATTCTAAAGTTGGTGTTTGAATGGTCGTTGAAGACTTGAAGTGAGTGAAAAAATATACCTTTTTATAGTATTACGATTTGGAAAGTATTAAAGCATACATGAAGTTGGAAATCCACCCAAACTCGCGAAGTGAGAATGAGGATTTTTCACTTCTACACTCTACTTCGAAAAAAGAACGATTTGTTGCAGACAATATTTACTGTTCACGTTACTTTATAGTAAATTTTATCTGCATATTCTTCAACCAAACACGTAAAGTGTTTCCAAATCTGAATTTGGACTACTTTACGTCCCCAAATCCGCGAACCAAACAACGTATCTTAGGGCGTGTTTGGTTTGATCAGGTGAGGTCGAAGTGGAAGCTTTTTTGCATTTGCAAGTTTGAGAAATTCATATCAGAAGTTTGGTTGATTTAGGAGGGAAGTGTAAAAGCCATGACATGATGGCTACATGACATTCTGTCTACCACTTTTTTTTTTTTCCAATTCTCACTTCACCAAATTTATTTTAAAGAATGTGGGCGAGAAGTGATGCGCTTGTTCCCCTCCAAAGTTGTAAAGCCAGCCATAAACTGTCATATTTTCTAATTTTTTGGTGAAGTTGTTTCGATCTGGAAGTTTTCTTAGAACTAAGTCAATTTTTTACATTGAATAATGCTTATTTGACCCTCCAAATTATACCTCTAAATTGTACCTCCAAATTGTCCCTCCTTACATGACAGCTGATATGACATATTGATGTGGCAGCTGACGTGGCAAATTTTAAAATTCAAATTAACATTAAAATTAAAATTAATGTTAACATTAACATTAACATTAAAATTTAATATTAATATTAACATTAACAATAATATTATTATTAATATTAACATTAACATTAACATTAGTTAATATTAACATTAATATTAACATTAATTAATATTAATATTAATATTAACATTAAATTAACATGGACAAAATTGGATAATTAACTTTTTGGGTTAAAATTTACTATGTCATTGGCCATGTCAGATGACACATAATATTATTTAAGATGTCATGTCAACTGTCATATAAGGAGAAATGTATTGGAGGAACAATTTGGAGGTACGAATAGCATTACTCTTTATATTAATATGTTGTTGATTTGAGAAATCAAGTACTTTGATCAGAGAGAGATATGGTCGATTTTTGTCCGAGTATGTTGTTAGATATGGTCGATTGAGTCAGGATGTATATTTGGAATTTTGTTTTTAGTTGTTCGACTTCTTCGAAGGGGTTTGTTGTTGGTTTCTTGAAAGGATCTGAATTTTTCTAGTATGAGTGTGTTGAAGATCCATTACATGGAATTTTTTTTAATATATTTTTTGTTTTTTATATTTTTCGAGTTCTTCAAAGAAATTTCTTTATCCTTTGGATGTTTGGAGACAGTGCAACTTCTTCGAAGTGGTATATTGATGGTTTATTGTTGTGTTCATTGCCACTTAACATACTACTAGTATAAAGGCATAAACGTTGTACGTATTTCATACGTGTTTGAACAACTATTTGGCATTGATTGGTAAATAATTCACTCGCTAGAGAGAGAGATTTTAAAAGAAGATTTCAAAAACTTGGATGAGAAAAAACTCACATTGTAGGAGAATAAGAGTTATTGAAAATGAATGATAGCTATTGATAAAATAAAAAGGTTTTTTCTAAGGGCACCACCCTTTTTGCTTGGAGCTAGCCCAAAAATGTTTCAAAATATTACAAGTTTGCCATCAATTTTTTTTTTACTTGGGACTAGTCCAAGCAAAGGTATAAATACCAACTTTTGTTTTCTTTTTCTCTCTCTACTCTTTTTTTTTTCTCCCTCAACTCTCTTCTTCTCTCCCTCAACTCTAGGTCAAAGAATTTAACCCCAAGTTTTTCCCCAACCTACATTTTTTTCAAAATTTTCTCTCAACTCTAGGTCATTGATTTTTATCCCAAATTTTTCCCTCAACTCTAGGTCATTGACTAGTAAGTCATCGAATTAATATATGTTTAATGTTTTAAACATGAATCTTACATATAAAAAGTTGAATTATGTGTTTAATGTAGAAAAATATTGAACATGGAACAACCGGGATCATCAAATGTTGTATACTCTCTTCCCGTCACGTCCGAATAACACTTTGATGCATCGGAAGTCCTCTTGGTAACTAAATTTTAACTTTTTATCGGATAAAATTTTGGGTTGTGACACAGAGGACTGTTACCTCTCTGGCAGTCCCGATCATAGATTAGAACTGCCAGAGAGGTGGCAGTCCTTCACATATGTAGGACTGCCAGATGCCTGACAGTCCTACATAAGTTTTTTGCGATTCTAAAATTTCAACAAAAAGTGCTAAAACGGAGGTCCAAACATCATTTTTTTGCGATTCTAAAATTTCGGAAGGCCGTCTAACGATAAAATGGTTAATATCAGGTTTCTCAAAGATACGCTCATTTTGCGACAAATCGGGCCTCGTTTCGACCTTCCAGTCAAAAGTTATGACCCTCCAAAGTTTCAACTGACAATAAAATGCACCGGAATGACCATTCTCCGTCTTAATTTACACGGAGAATGGCTATTCCCAGTGTCAAAACGTAGGTGAATGACCATTCTTCGTGTTAATTTACACGGGAAGAATAATTATTCTCCGTGCTCCGTACTCCGTGCTAAATTACAGAGACTTACAAATAGGACTGCCACACCCCTGGCAGTCCTACATTAAATTAGGACTGCCATGGTGTTGGCAGTCCTAATTCAATGTAGGACTGCTAGGGGGTGGTAGTCCTGATACTGGATCAGATAGCCATTCTCCGTGCTAAATTACACGGAGAATGACCATTCTCCGTGCTCCGTGCTCCGTGCTCTGTGCTAAATTACAGAGACTTACAAATAGGACTGCCACACCCCTGGTAGTCCTACATTAAATTAGGACTGCCAGGGTGCTGCCAGTTCTAATTCAATGTAGGACTGCTAGGGGGTGGCAGTCCTGATACTGGATCAGATAGCCATTCTCCGTGCTAAATTACACGGAGAATGGCCATTCTTCGTGCTAAATTACACGGAGAATGGCCATTCTTCGTGCTAAATTAAGAGTTTTCAGTTGAGGAGCTCCTCACAGAGTTTGATAAGTAGGACTGCCACCCCCCTGGCAGTCCTATACTGAAGTAGGACTGCCAGGGTGCTGGCAGTCCTAACTCAAACTTGCTGTTGCAGCAAATTTCAGTCAGGACTGCCAGTACCCTGGCAGTCCTACTTATCATACTCTGTGAAAGAGTTTTCAGTTGAGGAGCTCATCACAAAGTTTGATAAGTAGGACTGCCACCCCCCAGACAGTCCTATACTGAAGTAGGACTGCCAGGGTGCTGGCAGTCCTAACTCAAAGCAATTTTGGTAGTGCCCTTAGAAAAAACCAAATAAAAAGTTAAGAATACTTGAGAACAGGAATGGACAGCTGCTGTAAGGCCTCGTTTGGTTCGCGGAATAGAAGGAAAATGAATTCCTTGACATTTTCTTTCCTTTGAAAAATTATAATTTTTATTGATTTTTTTCTCGATGTTTGAAAATGCCAAGGAATTTGGAAAAGAAAATGAATACTTTAATGTGGGAAAGTGATTCTTTACTTGGACGGATGGAATCAATTTTTCTCATAATTTTTCTTCCATTGAAAATTTCTTTCCTTCTCAATTCCTTTGACATCCAAACATAGGAAAGTAATCACTTTCCTTTCCCAACCCAATGATTCCACAAACCAAAGAGGCCTAAAAGAATAATTTGCATATTGCATGCTAATTTATAAATACTCTAAGAGCATCTCCAACCCTATTGTGAGTTTAAGAAAAATGGTTGCCACATAGGAATGACAAGCTTTCATTTCAAAAATCATTCTCCAATACAAATGTAGAATAAATCATAAGGGTGACATGACAATGACATGGCAAGGACAATGTGAAGTTGGTTGTCTGGATCTAGACAATGCACTTCACAATGACTTTATTCCACATCATCAATTATGAATACAAATATTTGTAAAAATATGTAGAAGTGGAAGAGTTGTCTAGGAAGTTGGAAAAAATAATTTTTATTGTCTTCTCAATACTTTTGCATTGGAGAAGACATTTCTATGTCATTGGCTTTTGTGAATGTAAACTTGTCACCTAAGAAAGACATTGTCTTGTGTCTCATGCCACCTAAGACTCACAACACATAAGACCATCTCCAATGGAGGGTTTTATCTTCCCTATTTCTATGGAAGAAATCCATTTTAGAAAAAACGTCTCCCAATGGTGATTTCTATCACCATTTCTATCCTAGGTGGCAATAATGTAGGATAGAAACTTTTTAGGTCTCATAGAAATTCTCCTATCTCTCATGACAATTATTATTTGGCCCCACCCCATTAAATTGGTCATTTTACTATGTGACACATAGGATAGAAATGAAGAACCATTGGAGAGCATTTTTGTATGTCTACAATTTCTATGTAGAAACTCTTGCAACTATGATAGAAATATCCTTAAAGTACATTGCCAAGTAGGATAAGTGTAAAACCCATAAATTTAGATTGCAATTTTAAATTCTAATTTGTAATTATTAAATGATTTTTTGTTAGATAATTAGTTAATATTTGTTAGTATAAATTAATTTTTCCAAAGTTAATTAATTTGGATTTTTGCATGTCAACCCAGACCCGCATCCGAATCCAATTGGAGTCTAAAATAATTATTTCTATAAATTAAATAAAGTTTTAAATAAGACTAAAATTGTTTTTAAACAAATGTTAAACATTTAGCCTTTTTATTAGGCCCAATTTTTATTTAAGCCTAGAGCCCAAAGCCTTTATATTAATAGGTTCCTTAAAAATTTATTTTTCAATTAAAAGCCCAAAAGCCTTGACATGTTAGCCCATTGTAATTTTGTTCTTATTAATAGGTTACTTAAGTTAGAGAGAGAGAAAGTGAAACTTACATTCACTTCTCATCTCATTTCTTTCTGTAGGTCTTCTGAGAGGAACCGAAAGAATTTTCGGTTATGGCCGAACCTTCCTCAACGGATCAACCGACGACCTTCGGCCTTCCGAAACCGACGGCGATCCTTCGGATCCCCTCTCCGGTAACCGCCCTATATTTTCCTATATAAACCCTCCTCTCCTTCTTCATCTCCATCTCAAACTCTATCACCATTTTTTTTCCCAATTTCTCCCAAACCACCATTTCCGGCGATCTTCCCGGAGCTCGATCCACCACCCGTGGTCGACCCCCTAGACGACCGTCGCTCCCCGGCGAGATCCCGAGGCCGGCGCCCCTTTCCAGCGGCCTGCCGCCGACCCGCGCGGCCCCCGCGTCACCGTTCGCCGCCGACGAACCCGTCACCCGCACCCTGCCGCCGCCCCCTGGCCGGCGCCCGACCCCCGGCAACCCGCTGACCGCCGGCGTTTGCCCCGGTGACTGTCCCGTCCGTTTCCAGTGCTGACCCGTTCCTGTTCCGAGATCCAAATCGGAACTCCGTTGTCGGTACACTCTGACCCAATTATTTTCTTTTAGTCTATGATGATACTGGTCCAACCGAGTTCCTCGGGAATCTGGGATTCCGACAACGTAACAGTTACGTTACTATTTTGATTCCGAAGTTTCTTCGGAAACTGTGGATGCTGGATTGGGTTCTGTTGAGTTTAATATGATGGATTGGGTTTTGGAAAATACTATTCTGTGGTATATATATATATTGGAGTTTTTGGAGTTATGTTGCAGGTTTACGGTGTATTCCCAGTTTTTGGGTTGACCAAAAACAGAGGAGATGCTGCCGAAAATTTTGCAAAATAATAAAAACGATTTTTTAAAAATAATTTTTTGATATAAAAATGTTATTTTATAATATTTTTGGGCGACGACCTTAACGGTCACTGGGCCCCAGCGAAAATGCAAACGAAACCGGGTCCACCGAACGTTGAGGCATTAGCTGCAATTATGACAATTGGACCAAGTCTGAGATTCATTTGATAAAAATTTAATTTAAATTATTATTTTTAGTTATTAATTTGTAGGATAATATTCAAGACTAACCAAATGTTTTCTCTTATTTAAATTCGTGTAAATGGTCTGTAAGGGCATAAGCCCATTGTTTTCTATTTTTTTCTGTGGCCTGTAATTAATAGTGTAGTTTTCTTTCTTTTTCTGGGTTGCTGGTTTTTAGCGTAGATACGTAGAATATTAAATGAGTATGAAAACTTAGTAGTTTTCACATTAAGTTAATATTTGAAATATAAGTTTGTATTATTTAACAAATTCACGTTTTCTTGTAAAATCTATTTTTTTTTATATATATAAAACTCACAAGGTTTTGCTAAATAACCTGTAAATGCGAATTTCTACATAAAAGTTAGTTAGATTTTACCTCGTTTACATTGATTAAATGAATTACTATTTGATTAAATGAGTCTTTCTCACATTTTAGTTACAAATTAGTAGTATAATAAAATTATGATTTCTCATTTAAAAACAAGGTTTAACTTTACATATTTTTGCCAATAAACTGATACATACTAAGCTTTTCCGAAATTAAAATGATAAATGGTTTTCTTTCGTAATTAAGTGCAAACTCACTAGATAATCGCGTTTGTTGTGACTTTGTTGTGTTAACGTAATAAAGACTAAAATTGACTAGGATTAATTCTAGAGATTACAACTAGCACATCTAGATACGGCTTAATTTTGGTTCTAAGTCGGGAATTTCAAATGTAGGATTTCGAGGAAGTATTTGACCAAATTTTCTGGAACAAACTCTCGATCCAGTCACAAATAACCAAGGCAAGTACAGTTATGTTTGTTCGGTAATTTAACTAGTAATTGTTTTATTGCAATTTTAAACCACATTGTTACACGGAACTCTCTCCTAGAGTATTGATTGTTATTGCCTCATTGAATCTAATTGACTCGGGATATTGGGGAAGTAGTGTAGCGTCTATGACCAATACCCCTCATTGAATCTAATTGAATCTAATTGTACGAGCTTACCCCTCTCACACACGGGGATAGGCCGGATCATATCAGTGAATCATCCCAATCCGGTCATAGTCGTTACTTACTCAAATCACATTGTTTTCAATTGTAGAATTGTTAGAAAATATTGTTCAAGGTATTTCAAAATTGTTTAACATTGCAAATTTCAAATTATTATTTGAATTATTCGATATTCGTGATTGTACTTTTCTCCCTCCTGACTGGAGACCAACATTTTTAGGTGATTACATCTTCGAGGATCTGATGTCTAACTCTGGCCCCGCAGAACTTGGAACCTCAGAATCATAAGGCTGGATAGTGCTTTATTTTAGTTGTGGTAATTAAATGTAATAAAAGATATTTTTGTAATGGTTGTGGTTCTGAATAAAAGATTTTATTTTTCGTTAGAGTTTTGTCTGTGTGGTTTACTACTGAATACAGCTTACTGCCGCCGTCTCATCAACGGTGCAGGCTGGGCATGATCCGGTTCGACCCAAGAAATTGGGATCGAGTCGTGACAATAAGAACCCAATTTTAGAAATCACCATTGGAGATGGTCTAATAAGACAATAGGGTTGGAGATGCTCTAAGGCACTATACATGTATTCTTAGGCATGCATTCATGAGCATCTTAATTAAATGTGCTCTTTTTGGAACGCATTATGGCTTTTTGAACGGTGCATCATTTGTGCATATTTGGTTATTCCTAAAATAATATTCATTATCCAAGAATGCTATTTATATCCCAAAAAATTTTGGTAATGCCATCTCACATTATGTAGCATATGATATGGCTGCTGACATGACAAAATTTAGCATTAAAATTAAAATCAACATTAAAATTAACATTAACATTAGTATTAATATTAAAATCAACATTAAAAATTAAAATCAATATTAATATTAACATTAAAATTAAATCAAAATTAAAATTAACATCAATATTAGTATTAATATTAATATTAACTTTAGCATTAATATTAACATTAATATTAACACTAATATTAACATTAACATTAACATTAATATTAATATTTAAATTAACATTAATATTTTTTAAAAATGGGTAATTGATTTTTTGGGTTAAAATTTACTATGTCAGCTGCCATGTTAGATACCACATAATGGGAGATGGCATCACCCAAAAAAATTTGAAGACAAAAAGCAAAATTGTCCATTATCATGTTGTATGCTTTCATGAGTATCTTAATTAAATTGGCTATTTTAAAAATACATCATTACAAAGTATATCATGCAACATGTAATTTAGAAAGACTATAAGGGACTATACGTGTATTCTTAGGCATGCATTCATTAGCAACTTCATTAAATGTGTTTTTTTAGAAATACATGATGCATTTTCTTGAAGGATTTTGTTAACATGTGTTCTAAGTGCACATGTTAATAATAATTAATACGTAGTTTTTTGCTTTAAGAATTGTTATCAAAACTCAATATACATTTAAAAAAATAATTTTTTGCATTGGAAAGTGTAATCCGGATTCAATACAAAACTTTTTGCATTGGAAAACTATTTTATTGGGTCTTGTTGACATTTTTCAATGCAAAAAATTTATTTCTTTAATATTTATTGGATATTGATAACAATTCTCAAAGCAAAAGGCTATGTATTAATTATCCTTAACATGTGCCCTTATGGCACATGTTAACAAAACCCTTTTTTGAATGGTGCAGCATTTACGATTAGATGTATGTTGATTTAGAAAGACTAAAAGGCAGAATATATATATATTTTTTATTTTGATTTAGGATTTAGAATTTGTAAGTACCTAACTATCCCTAAAATAAATTTTTTTTTTATTAGAATAAATAAATATACAGGGTATTGGTGGATTGGTGGAACGAAAAGTTCTATGATGAAGCAAAAGTTTTCGCATTTTATAGTAGAATAGATGCCTGGAATTGATACTGTTTTGCACATTTGGACTGTGAGTGTGTGTATTTATCATGAAGACTTTTTTGGATTCAAATTTTTTATGGATTTTACATGCCCAAAATCTTTTTGGATTCGAGCTTGAACAATCGCTAAACTCTATTGCCTCTCACTTCTAACTTTTTTCTCTTTTGTAGTCCTAGTTGTAGATATTAGTTTGGGTTGTAGTTTGGAAGGAAACATACTTTGGAACATTTTATTGGACTAGTTTTTTTGAAATACTAGTTTGAGGTCCAAAATAAAACATCCATTGTTACGAAATTATTTGACTTGTCCATTGTATTTTGGCACCAAATATAACTGAAATCTAAACCGAATTCAACTGACTCTTGTGGTCAACCATGAGAGTTATAACATTTTTGGCTAGGCGGACGGTCTCGGAACCGAACTACGAAAAAGACGTGGGTGTGTACGTGTAAAAATTGAGAACAGTTCAAAATGACATACGATACAACATACATAAAGTCCAATTTACGCCGGTATAAAAAACAAGAAAAATTCTATAGGCACTTCATATTTTAATTAACACAGCCCAGGACATCCTAGGTTTTAATATTTTTTATTCTGGATAGGCTCAAATTTACTTTGGGCTACCGAATTCACCCAAACCTCCCAGCAGAACTGTAGGCAAATTCTACAATCCTAGTATATACAGGAATGTAGAATTTTTCTACAGTTCTATTGTATATGTAGGACTGTAGGAAATCCTATAGTACTAGATTATATATGGACGGTAGAATATGTATATAATCAGTACTTAATAATATCATTACAATCCCAATTGTTTATGTAGGAAATTCTACCGTCCATATATAATCCAGAACGGTAGGATTTTCTACAGTCATATAGAAATTATAGAAAATTATACTGTAGAATTTATATATAAGACTGCAGAATTTATCTACAGTCCTATTAGCTTCTATACTCAAATTTTAGATTATCCTAAAAAAAATTGACAAACTTGTAAATAAATAAACCTGTCCTCAGGTAAAAAAAAAAAAAAAAAATTGAAGTGCGTGTACAATTTTCCAAAAACAAACAAAGAAACAAAAATGAGGAGACGCGGTCCACTAACTTATCCAGAAGCGTCCGAGCTCTCTAGCCTAGTGGTATTAGAGCGGACACCCGGAGGGGCCGGTAAGATTCGAGTCCCCCAATTATGTGTGTGAGTGGGATTTCAAAAAAAAAAAAAAATCTTATCCAGAAGCAAGAAAGGATATCAAGAAGCTTACGTGTTCTTATCCTATCATATGAGGACCAAATCACACTCGAGACAGAGCCACCTTAGATAGAGTTGCTATATAGCCTACCAAAAGGACACGACACGAAGGATCTTTCTTCGTTGTTACTCTTACAAATGGCTTTTGCAACTCCGCTCCCTCCGCCGTCGTTTGCCTCAACCCGGCCACCGGCGACCGCCAGGCTGTCGATGCCGATGCCGATGTCGCCCTGTCCTCCCAGCTCTGCGAAAAGGGTGGTGTCGGCATCGGCCGTGGGCGACGTCTCCTCCGACGGAACTGCATATCTCATCGCCGGTGCGGCTGCCGCTGCGCTCCTCGGCACCGCGTTCCCCATTCTCTTCTCTCGCAAGGACCTGTAACTCCCTTTTTTCTCTCTCTCTCTCTCCTACTTTGAGGTTTTAATAAACTTCTATTATTAGATGTGCATTGTACATACAAAAATTATTTTTTAAAAAAATAGATAAATTTTAAATTATTTAAAATATTTAAAATATAATTTGAATATATTTAATTATAATTTATTCTAGATAGGGGTGAGTAAATACCGACCGCTACCAAAAAACCGACCGAATATCGATTAAAATTATCCCAAAAAATCGAACCGAAATTATGTACCGTACCGAACCGATTAGAATATGGTATAATGGTAATGGTAACGGTTTGAATGTAATACCATACCGAAAATACCGAACCGATTATATATATATATATATATATATATATATATATATATATATATATATACATTTTTTTCGTTAGAATATTTTTCGTGATTAATTTTATATTAATTTTTTTCATTTTTATCTTTGTTTTAGTTGGAAATTAGTTTGTTAGAACTTAGAATGGATTTTGGTGGACTTGAAGTTATGTTAAGAATGCTAAGAATTGAGTTTTGGTCTTTTGAGCTTATATTTTTGTGTTTTCATATAATTTTAAAATGAATTTTTGTGTACTTAAACTTATACTAAGAATTAAACTTAGTGATCGTGTTTGATCTTTTAAGCTCTTTTTTAGGTGTTTGCGACCTGTTACATATTATTCTAATAAATTTGATTAATTGCTTGCTTGGTAGAGGTTTGGCTTTGAAATTTAATACTTCCAAAAAAAAGTAAAAAAATATTTTTCTAGGTTAAGAGGTTCATATCAAGTGTCTTGATTGATCAAATGTTAAATGGTAAAATACCGATACCGAACAAAAACCGACCGAATACCGATTTAACCGAAACCGAAAAAATCGATTCTAAATGGTACGATATTGGTATTGATTTTTTAAATACCGATTTTAAAAAAATACCGAAAAATTCAACCAAATATCGACCGATTATACCGACGCTCACCCCTAATTCTAGATATATTTTAGAATTTTGGATATGTACTTAGATAAATAATATTATGTACTTAGTATATTCTAGGATTTAGTATATGTTGAGGTCGTTGGAATAATTTTAAAAAAAAAATTTCTTGACTACCTGAATAGTTAGAAAGATTTTTTAATTTTTTAAATTATGTATTATTTAATGAAGAATATATATACGACTTGAGCCGTTTCCAATAAGCATTACAGTGGTAGAGATAGAGACTTTGAAACGATTCAAAATTTGACGTCTAAGTTTTCAACAATATTATTTTATAATTAAAAAATATTAACTTTTTAGATGTTAACAAAATTATAGAATTATGGTATTATCTAACTAAACATATAATTCAAGATCCTAAAAATATATCTATAGCAATTCCGAATTAAATTGTAGTCAAATCATATTAAATTTATTTTAATATAATTTAAATTTTTGGATAACTTTTGGACAATGCCGATTTCTTTATACTTGATCGATATTAGGAAGAAGAAAAAAAGTATGCCCATCACTAGGGCTGCAAACTAGCCAAGCGGAACCAAGCTTTTATAAGCTTGAGCTTGGGTTGACTAAAATTATTCGACCTCGACCTTGAGCTTGATAAAAAAATTTATTTTAGAGCTTGAGCTTGGCTCGCTCGAGCTTGGCTTGGTTTGGTTTGAGCTCCAATTTGGCTTGATAAGTAAGCTTGATTCAAGCTTGACAAACAAGTTCGATAAGTTCAAAATCAGATTTCAAGCTTATAGAGCTCAATTTTAAGTTAGTTAGGTTTGAATTCAAGTACGTATAATATTAACAATTTATTTATAAAATTTTAATTAAAAAGATTACTTAACATCAATTATTAAGAACATATAAATATATAATGCATAATCATTTTTTTATACAAATATATATATAATTAGAATTCAACAAGGAACAAACGAGCTTCTAGACAAGTTCTTAAACGAGCTCGTAAACGAGCCAGCTCGAGAGCTCAGACGAGCCGAGTACTTCTAAGCTTGAGCTTGGCTCATTTATTAAACTAGCTCGAATATGAAGGTTGAGCTCAGCTTGTTTTCTAAACGAATGGAGCTTAAACGAGCTTTTATCAAGCCGAGCTTCGAGCAACTCGCGAACGGTTTGGCTCTACACATCACATTGTCTGAAAGATATTTTTGACATAAATTACTTACATATACTAAGTTCAATGCACATGAGAACTTGACTAGTGTTGAAAATGGTCCAACAAATGGTACAACTATAGAGAGGGATACAAATGTGATTTGGGTTATTTATGCAATTTTGTTCTTGTAACACATTAAACAATCTCAAAAATTGAAATATACATCAACTATATAAAGGAAATTCTATAGGCACTTCAAAAATTAATTATGATAGTCCATTACATGGTAAAAGTTTAGGTTGACCCAATTTTTACTCAGGACAACCCTTATTTTTTAGCTGCTCACATCCCTCCTATCTCCTCCCGTCCTAATCTGACGCCCTCGTCGACAAACTCCGGCGACACTCGACCTCGAGAGAGGAGGAGGAGGCGGAGGAGAGGAGGAAGAGGTCGAGGAGAGGAGGAGGCAGAGGAGAGGAGAAAGTGGAGGTTGAGGAGAGGAGGAGGAGGTCGAGAGAGGAGGAGGAGACAGAGGAGAGAAGGAGATGAGAGGAGACGGAGGAGGAGGATTGTTGAAATATTTGACAGTCCTTTCTTAATTTTTTAGACAGTCATAAAAATTAGGACTGTTGAACTATTTGACAGTCCTTCCAATAGGAAGTGTTGTCAATTTTTTTTCCAGTTCTGAAATAATTAGGCTAGCCTGAAACAATTTTATTTTCGATGAAAAACTTGTAAATAAGTAAAAAAAAATGTACTAGCCTAATTAATTTTTAATATCCCTTTAGAATTTCCATGTATAAAATATGTTATGACATTTTATCTAATTAATTCAAGACGCGTGCAATATTACATGGTTACAGAAGAAAAAAAAATTAACAGTCAAAGAAAAAAAAAATTAACACATAAAAAATTGGACTAGTCTGAAACAATTTTTTCGATAGCAAACTTGTAAATAAGTAAAAAAAAAAAAAAAAGACTAGTCTAAGTAATTTTTAATGTGGCTTTAAAATTTCTCATGTATAAAATATGCTATGACATTTTATCTAATTAATTCAAGACGTGTGCAATGTGACATGGTTAAAATTTTCAGATGCCCGGAGTGCGATGGGGCGGGATTCATCAGGAAATCTGGCGCGACGCTCCGGGCAAACGCGGCCAGGAAAGACAGCGCTCAGATCGTCTGTCCTCGATGCAACGGGCTCGGGAAACTCGGACAGATCGATAAGTGAAGCGAAAACTTATTAGTGCAAGGGGTTCACATTTTGCAACGTCTCTCTCGTGCTGTCTATGTTTGCAACATTTTCTCATTTTCATGCCTATTGTACAAAAGAGAGAGAGAGAAAAAATGATAGTGAACATATTTCACATTACTTGTACTAATTTGCGTGTTAATACCTCCTTCAGTTGTCGAGTTTTTACATTTTTGAGCCTTCGCATCTTTAGCAAATCCGATTAGCTTATGACAATTTTTGTTCCTGAAACAAAAAATAACCCCCTAAAGCAAGTATGGATAGCAAACTTCAAACGATAGAAAAATAAGGTTTTTGGACGTAAATTAGACAAATGTTTGTTGGATGCATTGAGAAATAATATTTGCATTCTGAATTGAATTAATGAAACTATATGTCGAGAATGACATTTGAGGTCTACGTTTTTTTCGTAACAAAATCCATAAAGGATAATACTTTTATTGTAGATTTACATTTTTAAGTTTATATTAAAAAATCCTATTACTTAAATCTGTTAAACCTCTAAATATAATTAAAGAGGATATTATAATTTTACTTCTCAATGATAGCCTAAGGGGACTTGCTACCTCTGGAAAAAGTCTTCGTCCATGGCTGGTGCTCGACTACGGTGCTCGGCCAAAGCTGACGAGTGACCCCAGAGGTCGACCGGACCAAGGTGGAGTCCATGGCCATATAATTGTTGGCTCAAGATCCAACGGTGCTTGTTAGGACTTATGGGTAGGGGTGCAACTCGGGCGGATTGGGTCGGGCTTGAGGTCAATCCGAGTCCAACCCGATGAATCATAAGCCTAGTCCAAGTCCGAGCCTGGCCCGACCTCGGGTTTAACATATGAAGCCCCAGACCAAGTCCGGAGGATCGGATTTGGCTCGGGTTGAACTCGGGTTGGGTCGGGTCCATCAGATTTATCGGGCTCTAATATACTAACTGAAATAATTTTAAACAAAAGTAATATTAAACACATAATTAAATAGCAATCAAGTCTTGATCATTACAAAGTACAAACTGAAATAAGATTTAGGATAAGGACTTGAAGAATTTGGGTGAAGAAGTTTAGGATTTAAACTTTTATTTAAGAAGTATGACTATATATATATATATATATATATATATATATATATATATATATATATAAGTCGGGTTTCGGGTTCCTCGGGTAACCCGGCATATGAACCCGAGTCCAACCCAATTTATGATCAGGTTCAAATATTTGAACCCGAATCCGAGCCCAAACCCAAGTATCTTCAATCCTAATCCAACCCATTAACGGGTTTACTCGATCGGGCTCGGATTTAGTCCGCCCAAGTTGTGTTGGGAAAGAAACGCGGAAACCTTTCCCCAAACCGGAGAGTACCTGCGAGAGGACCGAGCAATACAACGCACGAACCCAAAAACAACCACACAAAACAATCCACGCAGACACAGAGAATTTTTGACGTGGAAAACCCTTGTGGAAAAAAACCACGGGACGATCGGAGTCCAACCCTGAGAAGCCTCCACTAATGGAATAGAAGAATTACACCCTCTACAAACTCCTCCCGATCCAAATCGGATCCCCACAACACTCAGAAATAAGAACAATGATTACAAGGCTACGAAGAGCGAGAACGACGAGTAGATATTATCCGAACACGATCTCCTTCGAATAGCGACCTTCAATCCTTCGTCTTCTTCTCCGAAGTTGCAATGGCGCTCTTGCCTCCTTCCTCTCTCCAAGTTGTGTTACGTTGCGTTATAGCGTAATGAATTAGGGTTGGGAAATCCCAATTTAACTCCCCAATCCCGCAACCAACCTGGACCGTTAGATTAGATCCAATGGTGAAAACTCACCCGAAATCCCGCTTCAGCCCCCGACGACACAGAGTTCGGCCAGAACTCTGTGTCGGGCAAACAGCACTGGACGGCCAACTTCTGGAAGAGCCAGACCGAGTTCGGCCAGAACTCGGCCTGGGACCGAGTTCGGCCCGAACTCGGCTGCCTCATTCCAGAACCTCCCTCCGGGTCTTCAACAGCAGCAGCGACTCCGCGTCGCCTACTTCCCGAGCTTCTTCGACACACGAACGGCGCTCGTCGCACTCCGGGGTCTTCTCCACATAGGTTGGGAACCCCACCCACTCCAACAAATCTCTCCCTTCACAACTATGGGGAGGATGTCGTCATCCCGACGATCTGCCTGCAGTACTCAAACTTCCCCCTTAGTAGAATCTTCGTGAACATATCAGCTCCGTTGTCATCTGTATGAACCTTCTCAAGCTCCGCGTCCTTCTTCTCAACCACATCCCGTATCCAATGATACCGAGTCTCGATGTGTTTGGACCGGCTATGAAACGTCTGATTCTTCACAAGGTGAATAGCACTCTGACTGTCGCAAAGCAAAGTATACTGCTCTTGCTTCAGTCCCATTTCCTGCAACAGCTTCTTCATCCACAACAGCTCCTTGCAAGCCTCTGTCGCTGCAATGTATTCCGCCTCCGTCGTCGACAAGGCAACACACTTCTGCAACCGCGACTGCCATGACACCGCTCCTCCCGCAAACATCATCACGTAGCCCGAAGTCGATCGCCTCGTGTCTACATCTCCAGCCATATCAGCGTCGGTATACCCAACCAGCTTCGGCTCGTCACCACCAAAGGAAAGTCTCCAACCAGCAGTGCCCTGAAGATATCGTAGAATCCACTTGACCGCACTCCAATGTACCCTTCCAGGATTTGAAAGATACCTGCTAACCGTACCAACTGTATGAGTAATATCTGGCCTCGTACACACCATGGCATACATCAGGCTCCCCACAGCTGAAGCATATGGAACCCGCTCCATATCTTCCTTTTCGTCCTCGGTAGATGGACACTGCTCCTCAGTGAACTTAAAGTGAGCCGCAAGAGGGGAACTCACTTTCTTCGACCCGTCCATCCCGAAACGCTGAAGTACCAGGTGAATGTACTTCGTTTGGGACAAGTGTAGCAGCTTGGACTCTCTCTCTCGACTGATCTCCATCCCAAGAATAGTCTTCGCTACGCCCAAATCCTTCATAGAGAAGGCCGCGCCCAGTTGGCGCTTCAGCTCCGCTATCCTAGTGGCATTCCGACCCACTAATAGCATATCATCAACATAGAGCAACAAAATGATAAAATCATCATCGGCAAAATACCTCACAAATACACAGTGGTCCAACGTCGTCCGTGCATAACCATGCTCCCCCATAAACGACTCGAACTTCCTGTACCACTGCCTCGGAGCCTGCTTCAGACCATACAAGCTCTTCCTCAACCGGCAGACCAAATGTGACTTGCCCTTCTCACAGAATCCCTCTGGCTGCTCCATGTACAACTCCTCCTCAAGATCACCGTGGAGGAATGCCGTCTTCATGTCCATCTGCTCGACCTCCAAGTCGAGACTGGCTGCTAATGCTAGCACCACCCGAATAGACGAATGCTTGACGACAGGCGAAAAGATCTCATCATAATCTATGCCTTTCTGCTGACCGTAGCCTTTGACTACCAGCCTCGCTTTGTATCGAGGGCGAGTAGCATCATCCGTCTGCTTCACTCTGAACACCATCGATTCTTCAAAGCCTTCTTGCCCTTTGGCAACCACACCAGATCATAAGTGGAATTGGTGTGCAAGGAACTCATCTCCTCCTACATAGCCTCCATCCACTCCTGCCTGTGTTCGTCTTCCATAGCCTCTGCAAAACTTTCGGGCTCTCTCCCGTCAGTCAATAGCACATACTCATCCGGTGAGTATCTCGTAGATGGTCGACGATCCCTGTCACTCCTTCTCAGTGGAGCCACTGGTGCTGGCTGTATACCGACAGTCTCCTCTCCTTCAGGAACTGCCTCCCCGACATGCTCATCCTCCTGAGGGACACCCTGACCACCATCAGCAGGCTGATGATCAAGGTTGGGAGCAACTCCATGTACTAGCTCCCCCATAACTGGATCCTCTGCGTTGTCCTCTGGAAACTGCTCGAAGTGAAATGACTCTAACTCAGGCAATTCTTCAGCCTCAGAAGGCGTCTCGGAATCCTGAGTGTTGGTCATGGTCTGATCCTCGACGAACACCACGTCCCTGCTTCTGTAGAGCTTTCCTTCCACTGGGTCGTAGAGTCTATAGCCAAACTCATCCCGACCGTAGCCGACAAAGACGCATCGCCTCGTCTTCGGCTCAAGTTTGGTCCTCTCGTCCTTCGGTACATGCACGAAGGCCTAACAACCAAACGCCCGCAGGTGATTGTATGACGGCTCTTTGCCGTACCATACTTTGTCAGGCACATCGCCCTGCAAAGGAGCACTAGGAGACAAATTAATAACATAAGAAGCTGTGAGAAGAGCCTCACCCCAATAACTGCCCGGCAAGTTTGCTTCTGACAGCAAACACCGCACCCTCTCCATCAGTGTCCTGTTCATGCGCTCCGCTACACCATTGAGCTGAGGTGTCTTTGGCGGAGTCTTCTGGTGTCGTATCTCTTGCTCTCTGCAATACGCATCAAAGGGACCGATGTATTCGCCGCCATTGTCGGACCGAACACATAACAACTTCTTGCCCGTCTTCCTTTCAACAGAGGCCTGAAACTCCTTGAAAGTAGGCAGCACCTGATCCTTGGTCTTTAAGGCATAGACCCAAACCTTTCTGGAACAGTCATTAATAAAGGTTACAAAGTAAGAAGCACCAGCAAGAGATTTTACCTTCATAGGACCGCAGACATCCGAGTGAATCAACTCGAGCAACGCCGGCTTCCTTGAACTTGGGTGACTTTGGAAAGACACCCTATTTTGCTTCCCAGCTAAGCAGTGCGTGCATTTCTCCAACTTTGTAGACTTGAGCCCCGGAATCACCTTCCTGTTCACCAAGTAGCTCATCTCCTTCTCGCTGATATGGCCGAGCCGCCTGTGCCACAACTCGGTAGACGCATCACTGACTGCGTTCACCTCCTGTGCCCCCTGTGCGCTCCCCTCTATATAGTAGAGACCGGACTTCTTGCTTCCTCTGGCAATCACCATCGAACCTATGGAAAGCTTCCACTGACTATTCCCGAAGAGACTGAAGAATCCCTCGTCATCCAACCTTCCAACCGACACCAGGTTGAAACGGATATCAGGGACATGACGAACATCTTTGAGAACAAGAACCGCACCCGTCTTTGTTCTCAAATGCACATCTCCAACGACAACCGCCTTCGACACATCTCCGTTGCCCATCTTCAACACGCCACAGTCGCCTGTCGTGTAACTGGCAAATAGTGCCCTGTTGTGAGATACATGTGCTGAAGCCCCTGAGTCCACTAGCCAAGAATTGTCGTCGCAGGCGAGGTTAGTAATGATCTCATCACCTACGATGATCACATCGCCTCCATGCATCGAGGCCGCCGCTGTAGTGTTCTCTTCTTGCTTCCCCTTGTCGCCCTTCTTCTCTCTTCCAAGCGAAACAGTTCCGCTTGATATGGCCCTTCTTACCGCAATAGTAACACTCTGAGTCCTCGTAACGACCCTTGGACTCCCCCCTGCTCTTGTCTCTGCCACCACCTGGACTCCTGCTTTTGCCCCTTCCGCGGCTCTCTGAAACAAGTGCCTCTGAGTGGTGGGATGTGGATGAAGTGCCCTGAGAACATCTCTGCACCTCTTCATTCAACACCCCGCTCTTGGCAAACTCCAGACTGACCACGCCCTCTGGAGCAGAAGCGATCATAGATACTCGTACGATCTCCCACGAGTCTGGCAAAGTACACAGCAGCCACAGTCCCTGAACTTCGTCGTCGAACTTGACTCCCATAGAAGATAGCTTGTCAACCACGCCCTGGAACTCACTCAAGTGATCCGAAATAGACGCCCCATCCTTGTACCGCAGACCCATCATCGTCCGGATCAGGAACAACTTGTTTACCCCGGTCTTCTTCGCATACAAGGATTCCAGCTTATCCCACAACGTCTTCGCGTGCTCAATATTGGCAACGTGGTTGTACACGTTCTCATCAACAAACTGCCGTATGTACCCACACACCTGTATATGCTCGAATGTCCAGTCCTTCTCGGATTTATCACTGGGCTTCTCGGATGCAAACACGGGTAGATGCAGCTTCTTGACAAACAGCAAATCCTTCATCTTGCTCCGCCAATAATGATAGTTTGTGCCATTAAGATTCACCATGCGCACCGGCTTCGCGTCCACCTCTCCTCTCTGGTTTCTCTGTCAACTACTGACACTCCTTCTGAATTCCAGAACCTGGCTCTGATACCACTCTGTTGGGAAAGAAACGCGGAAACCTTTCCCCAAACCGGAGAGTACCTGCGAGAGGACCGAGCAATACAACACACGAACCCAAAAACAACCACACAAAACAATCCACACAGACACAGAGAATTTTTGACGTGGAAAACCCTTGCGGGAAAAAACCACGGGACGATCGGAGTCCAACCCTGAGAAGCCTCCACTAATGGAATAGAAGAATTACACCCTCTACAAACTCCTCCCGATCCAAATCGGATCCCCACAACACTCAGAAATAAGAACAATGATTACAAGGCTACGAAGAGCGAGAACGACGAGTAGATATTACCCGAACACGATCTCCTTCGAATAGCGACCTTCAATCCTCCGTCTTCTTCTCCGAAGTTGCAATGGCACTCTTGCCTCCTTTCTCTCTCCAAGTTGTGTTACGTTGCGTTATAGCGTAATGAATTAGGGTTGGGAAATCCTAATTTAACTCCCCAATCCCGCAACCAACCTGGACCGTTGGATTAGATCCAATGGTGAAAACTCACCCAAAATTCCGCTTCAGCCCCCGACGACACAGAGTTCGGCCAGAACTCTGTGTCGGACAAACAGCACTGGACGGCCAACTTCTGGAAGAGCCAGACCGAGTTCGGCCAGAACTCGGCCTGGGACCGAGTTCGGCCCGAACTCGGCTGCCTCATTCCAGAACCTCCCTCCGGGTCTTCAATAGCAGCAGCGACTCCGCGTCGCCTACTTCCCGAGCTTCTTCGACACACGAACGACGCTCGTCGCACTCCGGGGTCTTCTCCACATAGGTTGGGAACCCCACCCACTCCAACAAGTTGCACCCCTACTTATGGGATATTGGCAACATGAAGGTTTGTTGACCATAGCTCGACCATCTGTCATTAGACTTGACAGCCAACCACCCACCTAATCTCAAATTATGCGACCAAATAGCACATACTCTTCGTCGGTTTGAGAAACCAAACATAAGCCATTGCCAGTCCTAAACTCTTGGGCACTACAGGAGACGAGCACGGGATGGTAGGCATCGCAAAGACGAGACGGACTAGTAAGCTTCGCCTGATATGAGTGCCAATTTGCGACGGTCGCCACCGAAGACGATAATCCTGTTTTGACCAAGGACAAAACATTCGACCTCGTGGCAAGCCACCGACATTGGAGTGCGACCTCTAGTCCAACCAGAGGCACGTACGTCATCGCTTGGACACGTCTTGATCATATATCTTGGAAACATGACATTGCCAGAGACGGTCAAGCAAGCTAGGGCGACGGTCTCTGCCTCTGATTGTCAGATTGATTTGGAAACAGGCCAAGAGCGGTACTCTTAGAGCATCATTAGTAGTTGGGACTCTCCAATGCAATTTGGAGCCCAAAATTTCAAAAAAAATGTAAATATAGCATGGGTTGGGTTTGTATGAGAATAGTAGGAAATGATAAAGTGAGCTTCGGTCCCAAAAATTGTGTGGTCAAAAATTAATGTACAAAAAAAATAATATAAAGTTTAGAATCTAGAAAGTTTGGCTCGAAATTGGAACTTACTATTCTACAAAACGAATTTCTACAATCTAGAATCTAGAAATTGGGAGGCCCAACCCTTAGCACCCATGGATGGATTGGGACCGAAATTGTAGAAATTGGGACTAGGGATGAGACTTATTATTCTACAAAATGAGCTCCTACATTCTAAATCTAGAATCTAGAAAATGGGATGGGCCTTACTAGTGATGCTCTTAGGCCTCGTTTGGTTCACGGAAAGGAAATAAATTCTCTTGTGTTTTTCATGGAAATACGAAAGTAGGATTCATGTCACATTTTTGTTTTCCTTGTTTGGTCAAACAAGGAAACTACCTAGGAAAGAAAAGTAAAATATAACAATGTTCCAATAATATCCTTACCTTTTAAAATAAAAATAATATTATAAAAAATAACATTAATGGTAAAATAAGTAATGACACATGGTTACTTTTGTCATAATTTTTGTAATAAATGTTGGGAAAGGAGTAGGGAAAATCAATCCCATGGGTCTTGAGTGGAATCATATTCCCATTTTCAACCAATTTTTCTCCTTGTCATGAAATTGATTCCCAAGTTTGTGGCTACCAAACAAAAGAAAGGAACAACTTTCTTTTCTTGGTTCCTTAAATCCGTGAACCGAACGAAACCGTAGAACGACCGACCGATTTGGAGAATATCACAGTCAGTGACCATGTTTTGACCAAGCTGCCAACCGGAATAAAATTCAAGAATTTTAAAACATGGTACTTTTGATATATATATATATATAAAAAGCAATCCCAAGGGGTCAAATGGAAATGGGTCGACCGAGTTAGACATGATCCGATGACACCTGGTGAATAAACAAGTGGATTAATATCTAGTAGGAATATTTTAGCAAATGTCTCCATTCAAAATATAGAAACTAATATATACCTCTATTTTTTTTAAACTAACAAATATCCCTTTTCATTGTATGAAATAAATAAAATTTAAGATATACCTTCACTATTTAACCAAAATTTTGCGTAATTTACAAAAGGAATGGGAGGTATATTTTAAATGGGGGCAATTGCTATCTAGTATAGTTCCAAATAGGGCCAAGCATTTTGTGGTTTGCAAACCGAAAACCGACCCGATTCGAACCGTTTTAGACAAACGGGTCGGATTTTCGACATTCGGGTCGGTGGTCGGTTTTCTATACTGAGGAAAGCGGTTAACGGATCGGGTTACGATTTTGAGGGAAAAAAAGTCGGTTAACCGAAAACAGGTAAGTACTTGAAGTTACACTTGTACCCCTTTAAGGCTGTGCCCTAACTATAAAATCAAATATCTTTCTCTCTCTCTCTCTCTCTCTTTCTATTTCATTTTATTTCCCCCATGCCCCAACCCTAAGCCGCCGCAGCTCTCGAGTTCTCCCTAATCCCTATCTATCGAGTTCTCTCTCCCTCTCTCTCTCTCTCTCTCAGGAATCAGGCGGCCTTCGGCGACCGGCTCCGGGTCTCCTCTCGAGCCTCCTCTCTAAGCTGTCTCTGGGCCTCCCATCTCCCATAGTCAAAACCCTAACACTCTCCCATCTCTGGATACCCTAACCCTCTCTCATCTCACCTAGATCTCTCCAGATCTAACCTAAATTTGTCGATATTTTGAAGTTTGCTCACTGATCTTGAAGTGTGCTCACTGATCTCGAGATCTAACCTAGATCTGTCGAGTGTCGAGGGCTAACTTAGATCTGTCGAAGTTCGAGTAGGAAATTTTGAAAATTTTGGTTGGTGTTCGGTTCTCTAAATCCTTTATTCTGGTAAGTAGAATCATAACCTAATTTTCTCTATATTATTTATTCTTCCAATGTTTACTTCTATAACTGCTGCAAATTTTATCTAACCTAGATATGTTATTTATGCATGAATTATGGAAGGAGGACATCCGAAGAACTGCTGGAAATTATCTAACCTAGATCTGTCATCTGTGACATCTCTCGGATATTTCTTTTTCTCATTGTAAGTTCCCTCTTGAAACATACTTTTGTATGGAACATCCCAAGGCACAACGAGAGAGAGCGTACACTTCTTTTTCCAACAACGAGCTTTCAAAACTGAGAAAATCGAAATGAAGTCCAAGAACGTAAAGCCGTGCTCTGATACCAATCTGTCACGCCCCGCTCCCGTAGGAGCGATCGTCCTCGCTAAGGCGTGATGCCGCACGGGCCTAGATTGCGCCCGTGCAAGGCCAAGTCCAGAAACGGCCGATTTAATTACTAGGCCACAGAGTGTCCCCATTTGCAGCGGAAAGTAAATGAACACAAGTTGAATACGAAATCAAACTCTTTATTGATATTCAAGAAGTTACAAGCGGCGCTAGGCCGATATTACAAATCGCTCAAGCTCTCTCTCTCTGAAACATAAAAGGCGTGCCAAGTGGCTTACAAGATGGAATGATACATGACGATGTTCCGATACATTATGTCCTGTATAGGGTGCCTCGGCTTCTGCAACGTCCCAAGGCCCCGGAGTTGGCTCCGCGCCTTAACACGTTCGATGGAAGCTCCGCACCAGCCGGCGTCTCCTGTATCCTGCAAGCAGACTGTGGGGTTATCAGTACATTGTTATGCACTGGTGGGGAGGCTAGCTCGCCCACAACGCCATCATTACCAAACACGTTGCATTTACTTTTGTGCACCGACTATCATTCATTGTCTTTCTAATCTTGCCTTAGGGTCAATTTCATGGCACATATCATGACCTATCTCGTGTTACTGATTTCAAGTGTCGCATGGAAAATGCATGCACGACTTACCCATACTTACCATCCGGCCTTCCCTGTCCAAAGTAAACCAAGTTAGTCAGCATTAACATGAAGTAATATGACGTGATTTATGTAAACATTTAATGTAACTGGCGAGTCCATGTCTCGGGTTCTAGCACGTCGTGGGCATGTTCTAGTGTTACGTTTCGAGCATGTTCAGGAGGCACATTTCAAGCATGTTCGGGGTGGTATATTTCAAGCATGTTCAGGCATGTTACATTTCGAGCGTGTTCATGTTCAGGATGTTACTTTGCAAGCATGTTCAGGAGTGTTACACTTCGGGCATGTTCAGGTGATACTTGTTCATTTAACTTAGACTACTTTGATTTCAATGCAAGAACTTGCACGTGGATTGCCACCAGCATAGTCCACTTAATCTACATGCACGGGTCGCTGGCTTTACAAGCCATTTAGGACATTCCCCTGTGGCAATTCTCAACTTAGCGTAGGGTGATGGCTGGTACACCCCGTTAAGTCTCTTGAATATACCCTGCTACTTACGTCTCTTGGTGCCCAAGCCCGCACCCAAGCAGCCCGTAAGCCCGTATTGATTCTGCCTAGGCCGGCCACGGTTTACCCCCCCAACGCCCGTGCCGCAGAATCCTTCCACACGACGGCCACGGTATTCCCCCCCATCGCCCGTGCCGTTTGTCCACGACCATTTCGTATTGTCTTGTCATTTTAACTTAGCGGCTATCTCCGAGCCGTAGGCTAACCCTTAGCCATAATGCGTTAACGACCAGGTTGGCGTCCGTACAGCGCGGGTAGCGAGCCCCGTTGCACGTGCCCGTCACACCTGTCGCTAGCGTCTTCCATGTCTTATCTTTCATGTATTCTTTCTTTCATTTTATTCTTTCACTTGTTCGTATGTTCATTCATGTTTTCACGTATTTATTCATTCGTTGATTCAATCATTCACGCATTACGCAACTCCCAGTGCGGGAGTCGCCTTGGCGACCCATCGGTCCCATAGCCTTTCAATGTTGCTATACTATACTTGGAACGACTATGTTGATAGTCTTCCCATTTCATTGTTGTAATCCATTCATGGTTTCATTGTTGAACGCGTACGGGACTTGAACATAAGCTTGTGCCGTAGCACGAGCGTAGAGCACGGGCGAGAGTTTCTATATTTGCCGAGTTCTTTTCCATGTTCTAAACCAGCATGCAAGATGGGATTATTCCCTTAGCTAGGTGCGTTGAGTCATTTATTAGCATGCAAGATGTTATCGCCTAACGATTCTCGTAAATGTGTCCGTTTTGTTATGTGTCTAGGCTAAGCAGTGACGGGTTCATCGGAGCCACCCACCTTAGCGATGTTCGCATCGGCCGAGCGATACTCCGAGCGCGCCTTTGAAGGTCTAAGCCTGGATCCATCTTGTCGGGCCAATACAAGTCTTGCATCGATTCGCATCGATACTTCATCGGGACGAAGCAACTCTTCGGGTCGACGGCTCGTTTGAGTCGTTGCACTTGCCGTTTGGAATCGGCGTTCCGCTAGGGCGGAGCGGGTTACTACATAATACACCACTCAAAATAAGTCTCGTCCTCGAGACTTTCTGAGTGCAGGTCATCCTACCATTCCTTAACTCGTGTTTTCGTGTTTCTTAGACAATTTCATCGAGCGGCCCTATCGTTCGACGGCATCGAACCATATTTGATATCTTTCTAAGTTCTGTGTCGCACGCGTTGGGTCGATTTTATCGAATAGCCTTTCATTCATTTTAGAGTTGATTGTACTTATTCAATTCGAGTATTTCTTCGTCTTGGTTGCTATTTCTCCGTGTCATGGGACGAAGATGGTTTCACGAGGCACGTTGTAATTCGTCAAATGTGCGGGTCGAAGGCTGAGGCAAATTCACTTTTCGTTCATCTCGGTCATCGAGATAACCCGACTCGCTTCTCAAGCGTTCTCGTTCATGAAATCAGTATGATTTCTTCTTAGCGGGGTCGACCAAGTATTGCACTATTGTCGAGCATAACTTCCTATCAATGGTTCAATTCGTTGTACCAACTGTTACTAGCACGATTTCACGTTCACGACACTTGTTTACTCCCCAAGTCGTGCTAGAACTCATCGTATCACTTGGCCGGATCGTGCACGCATTTCAGGCGTCCCCAAAATACCTGCATTCAGCCTAGCCGCATGATAGAGAATTTGTCATTCTCACTCGAGTCGCATCGTGTACATACCCAGGCGTCCCTGAAATATATGCATGTCAGCCGAGTCTCGTGAGTAGGGTTTCCTACATTCGTGGTTCATGCTATCCATCCATGTCAATCCTCAAGATCAATCTTTTGATTGCTAACACATGAAACAGGGGCGTCTTGCCTAACCGCTAGGCCATCTTTTCGAGGCTAAGTCAATGTCAGGATTGGAATCATAGTTCCCCAACAATAATGCCAACACTGACCCCAATCCTAGGGTCAAACCAAAGTCGATAGTACGGGATTTTCTACCCAAGCTCGCATCACTCAGATTTCTAAACATCGAGCACGATCACCTAGTTCGCATCAAGACATTCGTTGCGCGGCGCAACGAATTTGAATCCATTCAGATCACCAATTCTAACCAATTCATGTATTCGATCACGGGATCATCTAGCTCGACAATACGTTGCGCCCCAATCTCACGCGAGTCCGATTATCCACGGTGGTTCATGAATCACCATGCAACGCTCCCGCGGAATAATCATTCTCATCGGGGCGTAACTCTTGCTTATGTCTAGACTGATTCATTCTCGATACGCGGATTGGACCTACTCAATCCTCAAACTTCATCATTCAAGCACACCGAATCATTCTCAAGTCACCTTCGCATCAAACCACAAGTCGAAGCACACAGACTGCCACGCCATGCTAGTTCAATCACCCCCGCTGTATGAATCACCATACTAGCGCTCACGCGGAGTGATCGCCCTAATCGGCGCGACGCATGTGCGAGGCTGGAGTTGCGCTCGCATAAGACAAGAATGTCGACGTTGGGGTTTTCGTCGAAGAAATCCAAACACTTCATTTTTATTCAAGTTAGATTTCAATTCGATAGTTTACCCGTCATTTGTTCAACCAGAAAATCCTCGAGCCAAGTTTATCCTTTTCCTCGACACATTTCAATATCCCGATTATAATATCCATCGGAACAATGACATTTGCACGATCGTCATTTGCCGAGTCAGAGTACCCCCGAGTTATCGCATATCGATCTTTGATACGCCTCAATACCATCGACGATATGCGTAACCTGACGATCTTCCTTTGCAACCAATTTCGAGTCGTGCGTTGATGCTGTTGTCCGAGTTGGATTTTCCTCAATTTTTCTCGATACTCAAGATCAAGTTCAGTCGCTTTTCCTCAAAGCTCGTTTCAAGATCGTTATTCAAAACTCAAGTCACATTTCATTTGCATCAATTCGACATCGCACGCACGTTCCTCTAAGTTTCCTCGATCAAGACCATTTATTTTCATCCATCGTTCCGAATCATTTCTAACACGCGTTACCCATTCACAAGTTGTCCGAACGACATCTCGTTCGGGACACACGAAGTCACGATCAACTAAGCGTGACACGTTCTAAAGCTTTGCGCGACCGCATCGCTTCGCCGACATACTTGTTCTATCCATAATTCCTTTAGTCTCGCTCGAACGATTTCTATAACGTCCATACACCACTCAGGGTTCGAGCCACTCGACTAGTCGCTGACACTCATTCTTATTCTTCTTCGAACCTATCACATACACCACTCGGGTTCAAGCCATACGGTCTAATCCTCAATCACGTTCGCGCCATGCACTAAGATATCCTTCAGATTCGTTCGACGAATCTCTAGCGTACTCGCTTACGTCGTCTCGACGTACTAAGTCGTTCACACTAATCCTCAAAATCCAAGTCAATCATTCGCGTACGCCTAAGCGTTAACTCGATAGCGTTCCTATCGATATACACTCAAAGTGTATCTCCGTTCTCGATCGAGCGATACTTGATATCGCTCGCAACCCGATTGCACCCAAGAGTCGAGGTGCGCGACACGCGGACTAAGTTGTACCGCTTAACCATCCCGCATGGACTATATTCATGTTTTGCACGCTCAGTTGCTAGGGTCAACGCTAGACTAGTTAGGCACGTACGAGACATGTTAACTTTGCATGTGTTCTCAATCGAGTCATATTTAACGTCGTCCGGCACAAAGGCCTTCGCCTATCGATCCCGTGCAACCGAGTACTTGTATGAGCTTTTGAAAGTATTAGACTTATTGTATGGAACATCCCAAGGCACAACGAGAGAGAGCGTACACTTCTTTTTCCAACAACGAGCTTTCAAAACTGAGAAAATCGAAATGAAGTCCAAGGACGTAAAGCCGTGCTCTGATACCAATCTGTCACGCCCCGCTCCCGTAGGAGCGATCGTCCTCGCTAAGGCGTGATGCCGCACGGGCCTAGATTGCGCCCGTGCAAGGCCAAGTCCAGAAACGGCCGATTTAATTACTAGGCCACAGAGTGTCCCCATTTGCAGCGGAAAGTAAATGAACACAAGTTGAATACGAAATCAAACTCTTTATTGATATTCAAGAAGTTACAAGCGGCGCTAGGCCGATATTACAAATCGCTCAAGCTCTCTCTCTCTGAAACATAAAAGGCGTGCCAAGTGGCTTACAAGATGGAATGATACATGACGATGTTCCGATACATTATGTCCTGTATAGGGTGCCTCGGCTTCTGCAACGTCCCAAGGCCCCGGAGTTGGCTCCGCGCCTTAACACGTTCGATGGAAGCTCCGCACCAGCCGGCGTCTCCTGTATCCTGCAAGCAGACTGTGGGGTTATCAGTACATTGTTATGCACTGGTGGGGAGGCTAGCTCGCCCACAACGCCATCATTACCAAACACGTTGCATTTACTTTTGTGCACCGACTATCATTCATTGTCTTTCTAATCTTGCCTTAGGGTCAATTTCATGGCACATATCATGACCTATCTCGTGTTACTGATTTCAAGTGTCGCATGGAAAATGCATGCACGACTTACCCATACTTACCATCCGGCCTTCCCTGTCCAAAGTAAACCAAGTTAGTCAGCATTAACATGAAGTAATATGACGTGATTTATGTAAACATTCAATGTAACTGGCGAGTCCATGTCTCGGGTTCTAGCACGTCGTGGGCATGTTCTAGTGTTACGTTTCGAGCATGTTCAGGAGGCACATTTCAAGCATGTTCGGGGTGGTATATTTCAAGCATGTTCAGGCATGTTACATTTCGAGCGTGTTCATGTTCAGGATGTTACTTTGCAAGCATGTTCAGGAGTGTTACACTTCGGGCATGTTCAGGTGATACTTGTTCATTTAACTTAGACTACTTTGATTTCAATGCAAGAACTTGCACGTGGATTGCCACCAGCATAGTCCACTTAATCTACATGCACGGGTCGCTGGCTTTACAAGCCATTTAGGACATTCTCCTGTGGCAATTCTCAACTTAGCGTAGGGTGATGGCTGGTACACCCCGTTAAGTCTCTTGAATATACCCTGCTACTTACGTCTCTTGGTGCCCAAGCCCGCACCCAAGCAGCCCGTAAGCCCGTATTGATTCTGCCTAGGCCGGCCACGGTTTACCTCCCCAACGCCCGTGCCGCAGAATCCTTCCACACGACGGCCACGGTATTCCCCCCCATCGCCCGTGCCGTTTGTCCACGACCATTTCGTATTGTCTTGTCATTTTAACTTAGCGGCTATCTCCGAGCCGTAGGCTAACCCTTAGCCATAATGCGTTAACGACCAGGTTGGCGTCCGTACAGCGCGGGTAGCGAGCCCCGTTGCACGTGCCCGTCACACCTGTCGCTAGCGTCTTCCATGTCTTATCTTTCATGTATTCTTTCTTTCATTTTATTCTTTCACTTGTTCGTATGTTCATTCATGTTTTCACGTATTTATTCATTCGTTGATTCAATCATTCACGCATTACGCAACTCCCAGTGCGGGAGTCGCCTTGGCGACCCATCGGTCCCATAGCCTTTCAATGTTGCTATACTATACTTGGAACGACTATGTTGATAGTCTTCCCATTTCATTGTTGTAATCCATTCATGGTTTCATTGTTGAACGCGTACGGGACTTGAACATAAGCTTGTGCCGTAGCACGAGCGTAGAGCGCGGGCGAGAGTTTCTATATTTGCCGAGTTCTTTTCCATGTTCTAAACCAGCATGCAAGATGGGATTATTCCCTTAGCTAGGTGCGTTGAGTCATTTATTAGCATGCAAGATGTTATCGCCTAACGATTCTCGTGAATGTGTCCGTTTTGTTATGTGTCTAGGCTAAGCAGTGACGGGTTCATCGGAGCCACCCACCTTAGCGATGTTCGCATCGGCCGAGCGATACTCCGAGCGCGCCTTTGAAGGTCTAAGCCTGGATCCATCTTGTCGGGCCAATACAAGTCTTGCATCGATTCGCATCGATACTTCATCGGGACGAAGCAACTCTTCGGGTCGACGGCTCGTTTGAGTCGTTGCACTTGCCGTTTGGAATCGGCGTTCCGCTAGGGCGGAGCGGGTCACTACAAGCGGGGTCGCCGGGGGGAGAAGGGGAGGGTGTCGCCGGAGGGAGGGTCGCCGGAGGGGAGGGTTCGCCGGGGGGAGAGGGAAGAGGGGGATCGAGCAGGAACAAAAAAATTTGGGGTGAAAAATTGTGATTTCGATCGGGCCAGTAACCCTATATGAAATACGTCAGCGACGTATAAAATCTACGTCGCAAAACGTCGCAATACAGCGACGTAAACAAATATCCGTCGTAAAACGTCGCCATTCAGTGACGTAATAAACTCTACATCGCGGAACGATACTACGCAGCGACGGTCAGCGACGTGTAACACTAGGAGTCGCTATAGTCAATTATCGGCGACTGTTTTTTCCGCCATCGCTAATATGCGTCGCTATTCTAGCAGATTTTAGTAGTGACGGCTGTCTAGATACATGAGGGTTTAACTACAAGCCATCAGTCTCCTATGGCCAAGAACAAGCCTATTGTCTCAATCTCAAACAATGTAATAACAGTTACAAGATGTCAGAGCACCAAATATATAATAGCAAGGCGTCCCATACATTACATATTGGATGATCATGAAGCTAGTCGTACAAAATGTCAAGACTAGCAAGAGTTCAGTCATATATAATCAATCCTAGGATCTGTCAATCATGTTACAGCCCGTAGGAAGACAATAAATAAAGGTACAATCGAGCTAACACGTGCTCGCCAGCTAAACGCCTCAAAAGAATAATTTTATAATAAAGTAGGATGACAAAAATAAACCTACTCGTTGCCAGGGTTACGCCTGGTGGTCACCATCTGGATGGAAGACAGGTAGATCCTCTGGTGCTGCTCCGATATCTGGCCATACAAAACCAGCTGGGTCAGATCCCAGAAAGAGCAAGTGCCACAAAGGAGGCTTCACTTAGGAACTAAAACCAGCATATCACAATAGAAAAGATAATAAATAAATAACTGATAATAATAGAGATAACAACAGTAAACTGAGTACGAGGAAAAACCATTCAAGTAGCCAGGTCACAACCCTTAAACCAAACAAGGACCGGGGTTGTAACCCTTCACCTGAATAGAAACCCGTCTCAAATACTATTGGTACAGTAAAGACAATAAACGAAGAGAGGACACAGAACTGCTCCGGGAGCCAGGTTACAACCCTTAAACCAAATAAGGACTGGGATTGTAACCCTTCGCCTGAACAAAACTGGACCCCTGATCTTTATTGCTAAGGCCAGTATAAATAATCATTGTATTAAGGTAAGGTAAAACATGACGAACATGGCATAGGGTTGAAATATGACAATAAACGAAGAGAGGACACAGAACTGCTCCGGGAGCCAGGTTACAACCCTTAAACCAAACAAGGACTGGGGTTATAACCCTTCGCCTGAACAGAACTGGACCCCCGATCGTTATTGTTAAGGCAAGCATCAATAATCATGTCGTGTCACAATCTTACACAGGATCAGGATAAGACTAAGCTGGAATAAACTCCATCCAATCAATCACGGCCAATCAAGAGTACGGCTTGATACTTTAACTAACTAGGGTTATCACAGGCCTAGTTACTAGCAAGATGCAATGAGATTATCCCAACAGCCACAAGTCCTGCAGACTATCCGGTTATCCAGGTCGAATGTCCGTTTATGAAGAATACAACACGTGACTGTGTGCTGGAAATGTGCCCTACTCGTCGGTAGGCTACAAGTCCACTTAATGCGCCTAGATAACGAAATTGCATGTAGCTGGAAATCTCTTCATGTCTACTGAATTATTCTAGTTTATTAGCCTTAGTCAATTGCAGTAGGTATCCCTGACCGTGGTACTCAGGAATCCCTATCCTAGACATGATACAAGACAGTATTGGTTTATTTTTACAAACACAATCGCCCACGGTGTCCAGGTCTTTCATACTTGTCATGTCGTGCTAGCTGTCGCAACAACATATCGAGGTACATCATGTCAGGTTTACTTATCAAGAGTGCGCCACAACGTCCACTGTCGTGTTCTATCCTTACATCAATATCATAAATGAGAAAACTTGCATAAATAGTTAGTAACATATACTTGAAGCCAAGGAAAAGATCTACAACTTTCATGTTGGAAGTTGGGAGAAATTTTGGCCATACATCAGCCAAATATGACAAGAAAACAACCAAATTAGGCACTATGCGACCAAGGGTGGATGGGGGCTCATGCGGCAGTAGATGGGTACCCATCTATGCGGCTGGGTAGATGGATACCCATCTATGCGGCTGGGTGGACGGGGTCTTATGCGGCAATAAATGGGTACCCATCTATGCGGCTGGGTAGATGGATACCCATCTATGCGGCTGGGTGGATGAGTCTCATGCAGCTGAGTAGGCGGGGTCTTATGCGGCTGGGTAAGTGGGTATCCATCTATGCGGCTGGGTGAATGAATCTCATGCGGCTGGGTAAGTGGGTACCCATCTATGCGGCTGAGTGAATGAATCTCATGTGGCTGGGTAAGTGGGTACCCATCTATGCGGCTGAGTGAATGAATCTCATGCGGCTGGGTAAGTGGGTACCCATCTATGCGGCTGAGTGAATGAATCTCATGCGGCTGGGTAAGTAGGTACCCATCTATGCGACTTAGTAAATGGGTGCCCATCTTCTCCGAAAATCTGAGAATGATGGCCATGGAACCCATAGCTTCCAAGCTCCATAAAATCTTCATTATAAGTCCAAATTCGAACTTCCATAGGTCAAAATGGGGTAGAACGAAATTCTCTACAACATGAAACCATCAAAACTTGAAAATAACAGTATTAAGTAGACCAAAACCCAAGAAATCCGAAAATACTATAAACTTAGATCTACATAAATTGAGCCATGGAAATTAAAAATGCCAAGTACTAAAGTATTTTAGAATGCTGTAAAGAAGAGAATGGAACAATAAAATTTGTGTTCCTCCGTAAAGCAAGATGCACTTGCCTAAGCCCTCTCTCTCTCTCTCTCTGGTAGGTGAAGAAGTAATGGTGGAGAAAAAAAGTAAATGAAGAGAGAGAATGAGGGAATGGGTTAGTAAATGGAGATGGTGGTGGTAGGTAAGGGTTCTCCCCCTTGGTTCATGATGAACCAAGGCAACCCAAGCCTAGCCGAACCAACCCAAAATAACCAAGCCATGAAATGCCAAGATAAGCCAAGCAAGGAATCATGGAATACAAGAAAATACGTACACGTATTCCAAAATACGTAATACGAACTACAGACATTACAACTCTACCCACCTTAAAAGAATTTCGTCCTCGGAATTTAATTAAGAGGCTAGAGGGACAAGGACAAGCTATATTAATCACAGGCAAGCTATACTAGGCAATCAATCAATCAATCATGCAAGCAAGGAATCGAAGGCATGAGGCATAAGGAAGACATTATACCTCACGAGTCAAACAGGTCGGGATATCGCGATCGGATATCATCCTCACGCTCCCAGGTTGACTCACCCAAAGAGTGATGACCCCAAGCAACTCGGACTAACTTGATAGTCTTGTTCTTGAGTGTCTTCTCTCTTCGGTCCAATATAGACACGGGCCTCTCCTCATACGATAGGTTGGTACCAACAACCAATTCCGAATGATCCAGGATGTGGCTCGGGTCCGGGATATATTGTCATAGTTAGGATACATGGAAGACATCATGCACCTCACACAACGACGGCGGGAGAGCGAGACGATAGGACACATCACCTACTCGCTTCAGAATATCGAACAGCCCTATATACCTAGGACTAAGCTTTCCCCGTACGCCGAAACGAATGACGCCACGGGTAGGCGAGATCCTAAGGAATACATGGTCGTCGACAGAAAATTCAAGGGGTCGTCGATGAGAATCGGCCCAATGACGCTGGCGATCTTGTGCAACGCGAAGATGATCTCTAACTCTCCTGACCACCTCAACTGTCTGAGTGATCATCTCTGGACCAAGCATTTGCCTCTCTCCAATATCGTCCCATGCTAGCGGGGATCGACACTTCCTATCATACAGTGTCTCGAACGGTGCCATCTGGATACTAGCTTGGAAACTGTTGTTGTACGAGAACTCTACCAGGTGCAGGTGATCGTCCCACGAACCATCGAAGTCGAGTGTAGAAGATCTCAACATGTCTTCCAAGGTTTGTATGGTACGCTCTGACTGACCATCTGTCTGCGGGTGATAAGCTGAGCTGAACTGGAGGCGAGTCCCCAAACTCTCTTGCAGGCTACGCCAAAAGTGCGACGTAAATCTAGAATCTCTGCCCGAGGTGATACTGACTGGTACACCATATAATCTGACAATCTGCCGGAGATACATCTCCGCTAGCTGAGCCGTCGACTGACCAACACTGAACGGGAGAAAGTGAGCCACCTTCGTGAGCCGGTCAACTATAACCCAAATAGCATCTCGACCAGCTGGGGATCTAGGCAATCCAGTCACAAAATCTATGGTTATATGCTCCCACTTCCATTCTGGAATCGGCAAGGGCTGAAGAAGTCCAGCTGGCCTCTGATGTTCAGCTTTAACTTGTTGGCAAACCAAACATCGAGAGACAAACTGGGCTATCTCCCTCTTCATGTCATTCCACCAAAAGTGCTGACGAATATCACGATACATCTTCGTACCGCCGGGATGAATGGAATACTGCGAACTGTGAGCCTCTGTCATGATCTTCTGTCTGATATCTCTACTGGGTACACAAAGACGCTTCCCATGTCGAAGTGTACCGTCTTCATGGATACATAACTTTGGTCTTCGTCTTGCCTCACACTCTGTTCTGAGTGTCTGAAGCTTGGAATCTGCTGACTGCGCCATCTGGATCCTCTCGACTATAGTGGACTGAACTTGCATGCTGGCCATCAATGCCACACTGGAAGGGAGGACAACTTCTATACCCATCTTCTGAAGATCGGCTAACAGCTCTGGTTGCGCTGTTAGAAAATAAACTCCGGCTCTCCTGCTCAATGCATCTGCAACAACGTTGGCCTTCCCAGGATGATACTGCAAGTTGATGTCATAATCCACAAGTAGCTCTAGCCACCTTCTCTGACGCATGTTGAGATCCTTCTGGGTGAACACATACTTCAGACTCTTGTGGTCGGTAAAAATCTCCACCCTATCTCCATACAAGTAGTGCCTCCAAAGCTTAAGAGCAAACATTACTGCTGCCAGCTCCAAGTCATGGATTAGATAATTCCTCTAATGATCACGAAGTTGTCGTGACGCATAAGCTATTACCTTCCCATGCTGCATCAGAACACATCCTAAACCTCTGCCCGAAGCATCACAATACACTGAGAATCCTCCGGTTCATCTGGAAGCGTGAGAATAGGGGCCGTCATCAAGCCGCGCTTCAATCTCTCAAAAGAATCCTGGCATTCTGCTGTCCAAGCAAACTGCACATCCTTGCGGGTCAAATGGGTCAATGGCGCTGAAATTCGAGCAAAGTCTGAAACAAATCGCCGGTAGTAGCCGGCCAAGACAAGAAAACTATGAATTTCTGCCACTGTGCTAGGTACCGGCCACGTTTCAATGGCCACGATCTTCTGGGGATCCACTTCAACTCCTCCTCGGGTGATGATATGACCCAAGTACGAAATGCGATCGAGCCAGAACTCGTATTTACTGAACTTGGCATACAATTGGTGCTCTCTGAGAATCTGGAGGACAACTCGGAGATGCTGCTCATGCTCTGCCTCACTCTTGCTGTAGACCAGGATATCGTCTAGGAACACAATCACGAACTGATCCAAATAAGGCATAAAGATACGATTTATGAGGTCCATGAATACAGCTGGCGCATTGGTTGCTCCAAATGGCATAACAAGGAATTTCCAATGCCCATATCTCGATCTAAAATCTGTCTTCGGGATGTCCTACTCTCTGACTCTGATCTGATGATATCCTGACCGTAAGTCGATCTTCGAGAATACTGCTGCCCCCTTGAGTTGATCAAACAAGTCATCTATCCTTGGAAGAGGGTATCTGTTCTTGATTGTTACTGAGTTCAAGGTACGATAATCTACACATAATCTGGACGTACCATCCTTCTTTTTCACAAGAAGCATCGGGGCTCCCCAAGGCGATCCACTAGCACGAATGAATTCCTTCGTTCTGAGTTCTTCAATCATCTTGTACAATATCTCTAATTCTGACGGTGCCATCCTGTAGACTCTCTCTGACATTAGGGATGTTCCGGGAATCAAGTCGATGGTGAACTCGATCTCCCGCTCTGGCGGCATCCCTAGAAGCTCTTCTGGGAAAACATCTGGAAACTCTTCGATTATCCGGGGCAACTGCACTGCTGCTACTGCCATCCGCAATACTGGAGGAGAAGGTTCAACTTTGCCTCGGGAGAAGGAAAACTCTGGCTCTCCGGGAATGCTAAAAATAGCCCTGCCAATGTGGCAGTCTATCATAGCATACTGGTCCCTCAACAAATCCATCCCTAAGACCATATCATAATCGTCCATCGGGAATTCTATCAATCTAGCGGAGAATTCTCTACCGCTAACTACGATCCGACACGAAGAAAATACTCTATCTACTCCCACAAGTCCATTACCAGTAAGTATATTGAGCCTTACTGATAATGACTCGGGCTCCAGTCCTATCTGTGTCGCGAATCGTGCAGACATAAATGAATACGATGCACCAGAGTCAAATAACACTGAAGCTGGAAAGGTGTTGACGAGAATAGTACCTGCCACTACCTCTCCTGGTGCTACTCCTTCCTCTCCCATGGTCAAAGCCAGCACTTGACCATGCCCTCTGGGTGCGGGTCCCCTCTGCTGAAAATTCCTCTGCCTGCTCTGGATCAGGGCTTGGGCTTGGGCATACTGCTGCGGTCTCTGCTGCTGGAATGCCTGGGCCTGCGTCGGCAATGGCCTCGGGAACTAGTACTGCAACTGCTGCTGCTGCTGGACCGGTGCTGGTCCTCTAACTGAAGGACTAGAGAAGGCCGATGAACTCCCCCTGTTCGGACAATTCCCAACCCTGTGGTCCGGGGCACCACAAACCAAGCACAAACCCTGTGCTCTGCGACACTCTGACACCACATGCCCCGGCTTCCCACAGTGTGAACATCCCACTGCGGAAGAATGCTTCTGCTTCTGCTGCTGAGGGTGCATCGTGGTGGAATGCTGAACCGATGTCACTGAGGTCGCCCGCCTCGGAGCTCCAATGGTTAAAGCCCTGGCTGCGGGGGCTGGTGCCGATGATTGATTCATCTGGCCGTGAGATCGCTTCCGACCTCCGGTCCTATCCACGATCCTCTGGGAGGTATATTCATGCCTCCGGGCTGCCCTCAGTACTGCATCAAAGGTCTGATGCTCAAACTGTTCCACCGCCAACAAAATCTCTAGGTGGAGCCCCTGCTGGAACTGCTGGGCTCTATCGAACTCGGTCGCCACTAAGGTGGGAGCAAACCGACTAAGCCTGGAGAACTCGGCCGCATATCCATCGACCGTCCTGCCCATCTGCTTCAGATTGGTAAACCTCGTCTGTAGATCATACCGAGCTACAGCATCAAAATACTTGATCTGGAATCTCTCCCTGAATACTGCCCAGGCAATAGGGGCCACTAATCCAACGGCCTGCGCCACCCACCAGCTACAGGCAAGATCTAGTAACTGCATATGCACTACGGCCACCTTCTCGTTCTCTGGAGTCCTGGCTGCTTCTAGAATCACCTCTGTGTCCTGAAGCCATGCATCTACAGCGGTCGCATCTTCACTGCCGTCGAAGAATGGAGGGTTCAAGCGCTTGAAACTGTTGGCCGCGCTATTACCCTGATGACCTCCACTGGTCAAAGCGTCTGCCACCGCCTGGTGCAAGACATCTCCTCGTCGATCCTGAGAGGCTAATAGTGACCTGATGAGACCCACCAAAGTGCCATCATCAGGCTCTGCAGGCTGGACGGGCTGAATTGGTGGCTCTTCTCCAGTAGGTATGACTCTGGAGGCTACTGCTGAATGCTGGGCTTGATCTCCAGGTTACTGCTGGTCCGTGGGAGGTGCTCCGCCTTGCTGATCGGCAGGTCCAGGAACAATACCGCTGAAGAAGACGACATGGGGAACAATAAGGAAGGACCAGGACAGATCAACGATACAAGCATGTGATCAGGTCAAGAATCCAGGGATTTGAAGATACGAGCAGAGATCAAGGGCGAATACTGATTGAGACATCTATTCGGTAAACCCTCATATATCTTGATTTACAAGACCTGCATGGGCCACCACTTAAACCATGTAACACCCCAGAACCAGAATACTGGAGAGCGGGGGCATACATAGCCAGCTACGTATATTAAAGTACAACCCACCTCGCTATACGATCACGGCTGTCTAGATATATGAGGGTTTAACTACAAGCCATCAGTCTCCTATGGTCAAGAACAAGCCTATTGTCTCAATTTCAAGCAATGTAATAACAGTTACAAGATGTCAGAGCACCAAATATATAATAGCAAGACGTCCCATACATTACATATTGGATGATCATGAAGCTAGTCGTACAAAATGTCAAGACTAGTAAGAGTTCAGTCATACATGATCAACCCTAGGATCTGTCAATCATGTTACAGCCCGTAGGCAGACAATAAATAAAGGTACAACCGAGCTAACACGTGCTCGTCGGCTAAACGCCTCAAAAGAATAATTTTACAATAAAGTGGGAGGACAAAAATAAACCCACTCGTTGCCAGGGTTACGCCTGGTGGTCACCATCTGGCTGGAAGACAGGTAGATCCTCTGGTGCTGCTCCGATATCTGGTCATACAAAACCAGCTGGGTCAGACCCCAGAAAGAGCAAGTGCCACAAAGGAGGCTTCACTTAGGAACTAAAACCAGCATATCACAATAGAAAAGATAATAAATAAAGAACTGATAATAATAGAGATAACAACAGTAAACTGAGTACGAGTAAAAACTATTCAAGTAGCCAGGTCACAACCCATAAACCAAACAAGGACCGGGGTTGTAACCCTTCACCTGAATAGAAACCCGTCTCAAATACTATTGGTACAGTAAAGACAATAAACGAAGAGAGGACACAGAACTGCTCCGGGAGCCAGGTTACAACCCTTAAACCAAACAAGGACCGGAGTTGTAATCCTTCGCCTGAACAGAACTGGACCCCTGATCTTTATTGCTAAGGCCAGTATAAAAATCATGGTATTAAGGTAAGGTAAAACATGACGAACATGGCATGGGGTTGAAATAAGACAATAAACGAAGAGAGGACACAGAACTGCTCCGGGAGCCAGGTTACAACCCTTAAACCAAATAAGGACCGAGGTTGTAACCCTTCGCCTGAACAGAACTGGACCCCCGATCGTTATTGTTAAGACAAGCATCAATAATCATGTCGTGTCACAATCTTACACAGGATCAGGATAAGACTAAGCTGAAATAAACTCCATCCAATCAATCACGGCCAATCAAGAGTACGGCTTGATACTTTAACTAACTAGGGTTATCACATGCCTAGTTACTAGCAAGATGCAATGAGATTATCCCAACAGCCACAAGCCCTGCAGACCATCCCGTTATCCAGGTCGAATTTTCGTTTATGAATAATGCTACACGTGACTGTGTGCTGGAAATGTTTCCTACTCGTCGGTAGGCTACAAGTCCACTTAATGCGCCTAGATAACGGGATTGCATGTAGCTGGGAATCTCTTCATGTCTACTGAATTATTCTAGTTTATTAGCCTTAGTCAATTGCAGTAGGTATCCCTGACCGTGGTACTAAGGGATCCCTATCCTAGACATGATGCAAGACAGTATTGGTTTATTTGTACAAACACAATCGCCCACGGTGTCCAGGTCTTTCATACTTGTCATGTCGTGCTAGCTGTCGCAACAGCATATCGAGGTACATCATGTCAGGTTTACTTATCAAGAGTGCGCCACAACGGCCACTGTCGTGTTCTATCCTTACATCATCATAAATGAGAAAACTTGCATAAATAGTTAGTAACATATACTTGAAGCCAAGGAAAAGATCTACAACTTTCATGTTAGAAGTTGGGAGAAATTCTGGCCATACGTCAGCTAAATAGGACAAGAAAACAACCAAATTAGGCACTATACGGCCAAGGGTGGATGGGGGCTCATGCGGCAGTAGATGGGTACCCATCTATGCGGCTGGGTAGATGGATACCCATCTATGCGGTTGGGTGGACGGGGTCTTATACGACAGTAAATGGGTACCCATCTATGCGGCTGGGTAGATGGATACCCATCTATGCGGTTGGGTGGACGGGGTCTTATACGGCAGTAAATGGGTACCCATCTATGCGGCTGGGTAGATGGATACCCATCTATGCGGCTGGGTGGATGAGTCTCATGCGGCTGAGTAGGCGGGGTCTTATGCGGCTGGGTAAGTGGGTACCCATCTATGCGGCTGGGTGAATGAATCTCATACGGCTGGGTAAGTGGGTACCCATCTATGCGGCTGGGTGAATGAATCTCATGCGGCTGGGTAAGTGGGTACCCATCTATGCGGCTGAGTGAATGAATCTCATGCGGTTGGGTAAGTGGGTACCCATCTATACGGCTGAGTGAATGAATCTCATGCGGCTGGGTAAGTGGGTACCCATCTATGCGGCTGAGTAAATGGGTGCCCATCTTCTCCGAAAATCTAAGAATGATGGCCATGGAACCCATAGCTTCCAAGCTCCATAAAATCTTCATTATAAGTCCAAATTCGAACTTCCATAGGTCAAAATGGGGTAGAACGAAATTCTCTACAACATGAAACCATCAAAACTTGAAAATAACAGTGTTAAGTAGACCAAAACCTAAGAAATCCGAAAATACTATAAACTTAGATCTACACAAATTGAGCCATGGAAATTAAAAATGCCAAGTACTAAAGTGTTTTAGAATGCTGTGAAGAAGAGAATGGAACAATAAAATTTGTGTTCCTCCATGAAGCAAGATGTACTTGCCTAAGCCCTCTCTCTCTCTCTCTCTCTCTCTCTCTGGTAGGTGAAGAAGTAATGGTGGAGAAGAAAAGTAAATAAAGAGAGAGAATGATGGAATAGATTAATAAATGGGGATGGTGGTGGTAGGTAAGGGTTCTCCCCCTTGGTTCATGATGAACCAAGGCAACCCAAGCCTAGCCGAACCAACCCAAAATAAACCAAGCCATAAAATGCCAAGATAAGCCAAGCAAGGAATCATGGAATACAAGAAAATATGTACACGTATTCCAAAATACGTAATACGAACTACAGGTATTACATGGGGCACGGATGAGCTCTGGAGAGTGTGTGGGGAAAGGGTTTGAGAGTTAGGAAAAAAATGAGAATGAGGGAGAGAGAGAGCAGGGGGTGGGTTATTAAAGGAGAAGAAGGAGTAGAGAGAGATGTGGAGATGAGTAGTTTTAGGAACAATAAGAGGGGAACTTGGTCCAACGTGGGAGAGGAAAGCCAGGTCGTGTGGGGTTGGGGGACCGGGTCAGTTCGGGTGGATTCGGGTTTCGGGTCGGGTAGTGTTAGGATTTGTTTTTTTTTTAATCCAACATAGATATATACATATTAAAAGGTTTTGTGGATGGATTCGAAAACGGGATTGGGTTCAGGCTCGGGGTCGGGTTGGCAAACAAGATCCATGTCATTTAATATTTTGAAATATAGTTTCAAACCAGCAATAGTAACAATAATAAATATAATAATCTAGCACAGTCAAATCAATCGACAAAATATAATTAAATCCAAAAATCCGGTAATCCCGAAATGCGGGTTTTACAACCTTCTCTCCTTAGAAAATTTTGTCCTCGAAATTTCAAGGATCAGGGCCGGGGCGCACTCAATATAACTTAGCCTTAATAAAGAAATTTTTAAAAACATCAGGCACGATCGGATTCTAGGCATGGTCACTAGGTACAATGATAAACTATCGGTACGATCAGAACTATCTATATATGATCTGAGATGGAGTTGAAAAATTATTGTGATCAAAATCATTTTAGGCACGAGAAAATCTAGGTACAATTATGATCATAAAATAGAAGAAAACCAAATAGGGTCTCATGAACAGAAAATGCAAAAGGAAACGAATGGCAACAGTTTATTGAGAAAGCAGAAAGTAATAGAATCTTTTGAGATGAGGGACTAAGATGTCAAAATTGGAATGGGGTACAAGGGTTTGCGACTCAGAAAAGATAAAAGTTGTATGATAGTAGGATAGCAAATATGGTTAGAATAACATGACTATGGTAGGAATGTACTCGAGTAATATATTTCCACTGAGAGCCGAGTGATGATCAAAGGGAAAAGAAAGGATATCGTCTCACCATTTCAACGATCAAAAGATAAGATGTGCAGAAAAAAGGCTTACAAAAACTATCTGATTAATACTATACAAAACCATTCTCTGGCTAGCTGAACGTTTGGTATCTACATAAAACTAAGATATCTGTCAAGGTATTAAGACTAAATCTATTTGGAATCATAATCATCTAAAACAAATTTCCATCCATCGTTGTATGTAACTCGTATGCCAAATGTATTTCAAATTTCAAGTATTTCTCTTGATCAAGTTACCTTACAGACGTCAATTTTAAATTGTCCGCCATTCTTCCAAAACTAACTACATCAAAATTACAATCTTCCCTTGCCATAGTAATTCATTGGAAACTTCTTAAAGTTGATCCATTCTCTATATTCGATAATTTCTAATTTCTTGAAATCAATAGACCAAACGGTAACTACTAATCAATTTTAATCTTGAACCATGTACCTAACAATCGTTCTCACATAATAGCTAAATACCACAAAATTTTAATCATTCTTACCGTAACTAATATGAGTCTCCAATGTTTGGTAGAAATCGCATATTCAATTGCTCCTTTCCAAAGTTGTATGTCAATGGTCTTATCTCAATTCCACTATGCTTATTCCTACCATTCTAATGCTCGTGTTATTCCTTCCATGGCTATATCAGTCCCTTCTAGGTATAGTGGTCATCTAATTATAAAAGTTGATCCTAGTCAAGTGTTCCTTTGCTTGATCATTACATTCACATGTTTATATAGATATCCAAATTCACTTCCTCCATGGAAGAACACAACCAATTCCTATACCTTCCTCGCTAACTTCTACCTACGTCTTCCTTTATCTTAAATAACTTTTTCCTTTAAGCATAAAATTCAAAATCGTCAATTACCATCATTTTTGAATGAGGTTTAGACCCCAGTGAGCACTACTAACGATTCTATCCTGAATAAGTCACAAGCTAGATATACCACTCCCTCAAGGCTAGCTTACTCAAGGTATTCTTCTACCTTTTCTACCCTTTAGCCGTCTAATACTAATCCCAAAGGTCCCTTACAAGAAATGAGATAAATAACAATTTATGTTTCACCCGCATATAACTATCAACTATATACATATGGTCATCCACAGAATGTATATCAACTACTAATATATAAGGCTATCCACAATTATCTATAGCTCCCAACACTAACAACAACCAAAATTACAACAATAAGGAATAAATATACGTATACAACGTACTAAGATTGAAACAGGAAAGAGGTTGAACCAAGAGAGATTGATATGGTTCTATGAGTTTTAGGATGAATCAAGTACAACCTTATAGAAAATTTATTCTTTCTGGCTGTGATAAGAGATTTTTTTTGAAAATGGAGACAACCGCTAGAAATGCAAATCTTCTAATCGAGCAAAAATCGGAGTAATCTGATGGTGCTAAAAGATAACCTTGGTATGGATATAGTCTTAATAATATTCGAAAACCAAACTTATCGGAAGTTACTTTGCCTCAAATTTATGCCTCGCCAGAGTGCACCTGACTGCAGTAAATTTTTTTTGCTTCGTAACTTGAATAATGATAAGTTTCCGAGTAGTCTATCATCTTTATCCATTTTCTGACTGAAAACATAGAAGACAAAATGTGACGGATTTAGGACATAGTCTCAATGATATCTGAAAATCTATGAACACCTGAAATCATTTCAACTTAGAGTCTATGCCTCGCCAGTGCGCAACTGGCTGCAGTAAACTCGCAGTTTTCATAATTCAGACGAATGACTACTACACAAATGTGCGAAGTCGTATTAGGTCACGAAATATTTTCTCAACTTTGTCTATAAGAATTTCAAAAGGAGTTTCCGAAAAATTCAAACGAGTTCTAAAGTTCTAGTCATGATAGGAAAAGATGTTGATGTATGTTCTTCTGGAATCAAGAAAATTTATCAGGATAAATATGTGTTCCAGTATCTCTTGAGATTTAAGAGATTGGTTTGAAGTCATGAAATTGGTCTAACTGGATTATGGCTAATTGAGTTGGACACAAGATAAGATAGAAGCACCAGAGCTTCGAGTTGAGTTGAAGAAGCCAATGAGAATATTCCCGACAAATCGCTTAAAGGATACTGACATTTACCAAAATTATTTTGAAGAAATAATTTCCTTATCCAAGGAAAGTTTGAGAATGTGCTGGGTAAGTTGGGTTGACAGAAAAAAGGAAGTATGTCTTATTGATTTAAGGAAGTTAGGTTAAAATGGTTTAGCAAAGCCAACCAGGGGATAGTTCAACAATTCAAAAGTTTTTCAATGACTAAAAAAAATTTAATAATAGGATGGAATCAATTCTCTGACCGTTCGTGCTTCACGATACTCAGGCATTGAGTTTAAAAGCTGTCTAGGCCTTGAATTGATCAAAAAGTTGCATAGAGAGAGTAGGGTTTCAGGTTGAGTGGAGGAAGTCAACAAATGAAAATATTCTTGGTCTTAGAATAACCTAGGAAATATCAATCAATATTGGAATTATTTTTGGAAAATAATTCCCTTGGAAGATTCGTGAACAAACTAAGTTGAACCAATTCTTTTGGTAATAATTAACCATGGGGCTTTATGGTTCCAGAAGAATTTGGTTCGGGATTGGTCCCAAGAAAGTCAATTGAAAATAATGTCAAGATAAATGGTTGGATTCACTAGTCGTAAAAATACTCTGGATAGATAAAAGTTTACCAAGTTTGCTAAAGGAGAATTTGAAACTCTAAATAGTTAAATAGATCTAGTTTCTAAATAAAGATAGAGAAGTATGATTTGATCAACTAATTGAAAATTTTGAAATAGGTTTGTTGAAGAAGGAGATTGGGAAAAATCTAATCCTAATCCATAAATAACAAAAGAGTATGGATGCTAAGGAATGCGGGAGTATGATAAGGATATGGAGGAAAATAACCTCAGAAAGCCAAGGGACACTAAAAGATATATAAAATCTAGAAACTAAAGTAGGTAATAAAATAGACCACCATACAATCGGCCTATGCTGGATAAGGTTTAGGATGCAAAACATAAGCAAGGTAGCCTACCAGTCTATAACTAACAAAAATATTTATTTATAATATATTTCGGTCCTATGTTGTGACAAATTAATGTTCTGGTGTTCTAATTGTTTCTAGATATGTTCTCCTAAGTTGTTGATCGGACCTACATGGGCCACCACTAAAAACATGTCACGACCCGATCCCAAATTATTGGGTCGAACCGGATCATGCCCAGCCTGCACCGTTGTGAGATGACGGCAGTAAGCTGTTCTCAATGCAGGTATTCACAACAATATCTATACATTTGTCACAACTTGAATATACGAAAATTTTAAAACTTTTATTCAACATTTGAAAAGTACAACTGGAAATGAAAGACTGAAATAAAGTGCTGAATTCAAAATTAACAAAACTCTAAAACAGTAAAACTAGAAAACTGAAAACGAGTAGCTAAGCGGTCGGTTCGTCGGCCTCAGGTCCTGCGTCCTCCAAGGGGGACTCTGGCAACACTACAGGGTACAAAACCGGGTCATAGTAGCTATTGTACAATAACTCAACATCCTCAATGTCACCTAAAAATGTGGTCTCCAGTCAGGAGGGAGCAAGTATGAATATGTATCTCATATTTCAAGTAATAATGGAATAGTGCAGGCTAAACAGTTGAAACAATATTTTCCAACATTTTAACAATTGAAAACAATGTAATTTGAATGTGTAATCGTCTATGACCGGCTTGGGTTATACGATAGCGTCCTAGCGACGCGATACGGCTTATCCCCGTGTGTAAGAGGGGTAAGCTCGCACAATCATGCAATATAGGGGGTATTGGTCATAAATGTTACGCTCGTGCAAGGCAAGATGACAAGTTCTCAAATGGTTATCTTTTGATTCGATATTAACAACGAAAGGAAACAGAGTATATGAAACAATTCTCTTTATTGATATCTGAAACTGAGATTACAATGGCTTTCGATAGCCTAACAATATATGCCAGATTGGCTACAACACTCAGGTTCTCTCTTGCCCACAAAGGATTTCACCGTTCCATACATCATGCCTTCTATATCTCGGCCGCATCAATCCAGCTGCGTAGTCCGAGCGTCAATGCGATAGCACGCTTCAATGCGCTTCGGCATTCCAAGCCTTAATACGTTCAAGCAACGCTTCACCGCGAGCAATCCATTCCCTGCACCCTGCATGAAGCTGGTGGGGGATCAGTACGTTCGTCCTCGCATGTACTGAAGCAAAGATCATCTTTCCAAACCGACATTTATAATATTTATGTTGAATCATGCAACTTAGCTTATGATCTTGCTATGTTCTCCTTAGAGTCAATTTCATGGCATATTCGAAAGCGTAAAGCATGTTAGCATGGCAAGCATGTTATCGAATTGAGTAGACAAGCAAGCAATCTCGTATTTGATTCGTGGTACGACTTACCAAGTCGACGCACTCGTCCTTGCTCTGACGCAAGGTGAATACGCCTATCCATTTTCCCTGTCATGTTATAAGTGCCCTCTATTCGGATCTATCCATGCAAGATACGTATACCTTGCACTTCCAAACCCATCGCCCTTAACTATATGAAGGTCACTAGCTTGTCAAGCTAGAATGGACTTATATTATCAAATCGAAACATAAGACGATGTTAACTCCGTGCGGTTGCTAACCGACATCAGAGGCCATCGAAATAATCGCAGCAAGTTGCTTAACACATTCACCATAAGGTCGCTACCCGTCTGGTCGAAGTGGCGCCAACAATACCGAAAACGAATCCCTCCTAGACCGAACGGTCCCAGCGCCCTGGCACGCCGCGTTCGAGGGAAACCCATGCACGGGCTATTATATCTTTAAGTCCATTTGACCATTTGACCATTTGGCCATGCAACGAATCTTATATTTCATACAAATCGCTATTTCAATTGGCACAACGCCCGAATGTCCTCAACGAACGCCCGAAGGCCATGAACATTTCGAAGGGCACCATGCCGCATTACCCATCTCGTATTTCCTTCGTTAACTTTCTATGTTCTTACGTTTCATACTTCGTTTCAAATGTTCAATGGCATTATGCCTCAACTCAATGTTCGCCAACCGAACGACCCGAAGGTCCCGAACACCTTTCGAGGCATTATGTCATATCCGACAGTTCCGCCACATTCGTGCCACAACTGTATTCCTTCGCAATGAAGCCATCTTTTGTTATCTCGTACACGTAAGCACGTTTTGACACATTTATCATTTATCCTTCGCATCGTGCACTTGCTGCACGCGTCGAAGCCGTATTTCCACGTTCAATGTCCGTGGCTTGCGCGCTAGGGCGCTCGCCTATTGTCTTTCAATGTTCTAGCTGTTCTAACTCGTGTACGAAGGCACGGTATGGTTCGTGCACTAAGGCACTCGCCGAGTACAGTTATCCCATGTTATTGCGGCTTGCGCCCGAGGCGCTCGCCTTAGCGATATCCAATGTTTCTTAGCGACTCGTGCATTTGATGCACGTTTCATTTCAATTGTACTAACTTCGTGTTCGACACACACTATGATTATCTCCGATCGGACCACGCCCGTGGCGTCGATAGGTTAACTTAGCATACAATGATATATTTGACTTATCGAATGAAGGAGTAAAAAGAAGTCAATCCTCCTACCTTGAGTCGATATGCCTTTGCCGTTTCGCCGAGCCGATGCGGCTCGATTCCCTAACTTTGTTGCACGGCCACTCTCCTGACTTAGCCATTCGAGCACTTCGTGCTTCATTGCCTATACGTCCGATTTGCCTTAGCGTGTCAACGCTTCCGTCCGTCGCAAGGCGTCGATTTGGTTCCGCGGACCCCTTACTAAATATTGCCGAAGATCGACCTCTAATATTTTTGCGTCAAAGTATAACCTGCACATGAAACCAACTAAAATCATTACTTGCATCGATTCGGACTTGCGCCTTGGTCGATTCGATTTCTTAGAATCTTCGAGCCGTCTCAACGCACTTATCCTTCGGGGCAACGCGGCGCTTCGCATCGATTCACTCGATGCATTCTTTGGGACAAGGCAACTCTTTGCATCGACTTAGTTCGATGCATTGCTCGGGACAATTCAACACTTTGTATCGATTCGCATCGATACGTAATCGGGTCAACGCAACTCTTCGAGTCAACGACTCAGCATAATGCACCGTGCGGAGCGGGGCATTACAATAAACGTTACACTATTCCCCCAATCCCCACAATCAATATCAATCAATATTTGAACCCTAGGAGAGGGTTCCGTGTAGCAATGTGGTTTACACATGCAGCTTGACAATTACTAAATAAAATACAAGAAAACATAACCGTAACTTGCCTCTGTTAATTGACTGGATCGGGAAAGTCGGTACCGAGGAGGATGTCAAGTTCGTCTCCGAGATCCTACAGTTGAGAACCTTGGCTTAGAACCATAATGAAACCATTCTAGGTGTGCTAGTTACAAACTCTAGAAGTAGACCCTAGTCATATTTTAGATTATTTAGTTAATCTACTGTAACGCTTTAACGTCGCTAGCTACGTGCGTTGTCAATTAGTTGGATATCCGGTTTCTAATTTACTTGGGAAAAATTAGCCGTTACCGGTTAATTTGCAAAACTTTATATTTTTATATCATATGTATAAAACTAAATTTTCCTTTTAGTGATAAAACATAGACTTCGTTAACTTACCAATATTTTATTCAAGTTAATTTATCGTGAAAACCTTATTAGTTTTATATAAAATAATTAATACCCAAATTATAATTACGCGTCTAATAACGAAAACCAACTCAGAAAAGAAAGTAAAAACCTAAACTACACAATAGAGGGTCACAGTGAAATAAAATAGAAAACTGGGCTTATGCCCTTTACAAATTTTTACATAAATTAATTAATCATCTAGGCGAGCCCTGAGTGCCGCGAACGGTCCAAACAGTAGGCCGAAGCCCTGCACCAAAAATACTAACAGCAGTACCAGTTCTAAAAATAATTATAAATATAAATATAGCTGTAAAAATGCGTCTCAGACTTGGTCCAAATGTCATGTTGCTGGCTAGCGCCTCAACGTACAGGAACCCTGTAGCGTTTCCGCTTCGCCGAGGCTCATTCGACCGATATGGTCGTCGCCTAGCTGGTGATACAAAAATCTATGGAATCCGAAAACCAGCAAATCCAATCTATAAATCATTTTGCAAAGATCGATTTTCTTTTGAAAATAGGTTTTACTCAAATTGCTAATTTTTATACGAAAATCTATTTAAAAATATTTTCCCGAAAATTTGGGCAGCATCTCCTCTGTATTTGGGACAACCCAATCCTGGAAAAATACTAACCCAACATCAATGACTGTGCCCAAACCAGGGAACACCAAAATCCTACCAAAAGTAATTATCCAACCCGAAAATACATCACAATTATATATAGCCAAAAACCACAGAATAATCCCGAAATAAATTCGAAAATCCCAAAATAAAGTTCGGGAAACCGAAAGCCACAGAACCAAAACAAAACGAACGAATCATTCTGAAGTGGGATTCGAAAATTCCGAAACTACAATCGCCTAAACCGAATCCCGTAACGGGATCGGGGACCGTGTCATCATCGACACTAAAGTAGGGACACGGGGACACGAGATATACCTTAGGTTGCTCGGCTAGAGCTCTCAAATGATAATAGGAAAAGAAAACCACGTACCCGCGGACTCGGAAAAGTCCCAAACTTGCGGACAGCAGCAGAAATCGCCGGAACAGCGCTGGACAACGCTGTTGGAACAGCGGGGAGCACGCGGGCTGAGCGCTCGGCCTGGGCTGGCCGGAGCGGGGTCGGGGCGGTGCTGGAGGGCGTGCGCGGCTGGGCCGGGCGCGGACAGCCGCGGGATCGGTCGGGGAGGAGTTGGACGGGGCTTTGCGGCCGGGGAAGCCGGAGGCCGAGGGGTCGGGCCGGCCGGAGCGGCACGGGGCGGTCAGAAGGACGCCGGACAGGGCTTGTCGTGCTGGGGTCGGCGCACGGGGGTGCGCGCCTGTCGTGGGTCAGCCGGAGGATGCTGCTGGCGGGGCGCGGAAACAGGGCCGCCTGCGGGCGGTCGGCCTGGGAGGCCGCAGGGTGTCGGGGCGGCCGAGCGAGGCGGACGCGTGGCGCCGGAGGCGGGCCGAGCGGGGCGGACGAGCGGCTGGGGCACGGATGAGCTCTGGAGAGTGTGTGGGGAAAGGGTTTGAGAGTTAGGAAAAAAATGAGAATGAGGGAGAGAGAGAGAGAGCTGGGGGTGGGTTATTAAAGGAGAAGAAGGAGTAGAGAGAGATGTGGAGATGAGTAGTTTTAGGAACAATAAGAGGGGAACTTGGTCCAACGTGGGGGAGGAAAGCCAGGTCGTGGGGGGTTGGGGGACCGGGTCGGTTCGGGTGGATTCGGGTTTCGGGTCGGGTAGTGTTAGGATTTGGTTTTTTTTTAATCCAACATAGATATATATACATATTAAATGGTTTTGTGGATGGATTCGGAAACGGGATTGGGTTCAGGCTCGGGGTCGGGTTGGCAAACAAGATCCATGTCATTTAATATTTTGAAAAATAATTTCGAACCAGCAATAGTAACAATAATAAATATAATAATCTAGCACAGTCAAATCAATAGACAAAATATAATTAAATCCGAAAATTCGGTAATCCCGAAATACGGGTTTTACATTGTGTCTTGATGTTAGCACCCGGTGGAATTCTATATTTATTATGTTAGACACGGCTCAAAGGTTTGAGAGTGTCTTTGAGAGATTCACTTCTATTGATCCGTGGTTTAAAGTAGAGCTTGCGGAGAATGATGGGTACCCTAGCGAGGAAGATTGGTCTAATGTAAGAAGATTGTGCACTTTTCTAGTACACTTCTATGAACTAACAATGCGTATCTCGGGTTCACTCTATGTCATTTGTAATAACTTTTTTAATGAAATCACATCTATTGACATTCGTTTGCGCACTTCAAAAGAGAGTAGTGACTTTGACTTGACTATCATGGCCGAAAAAATGAGAGAAAAATATGATAAGTATTGGGAGGACATTGAGAAGATGAATATGGTTATATTTATTGTACCAATTCTTGATCCACGCCATAAGTTGGAATACGTAAAATATGTTCTTTATCAACTATATGGTACGGAAAAGAGTGATTCCATGAAAAAAAGTGAGAAGTGTTACGTACTATATGTTCAATGAGTACAAAAATAAGAGCACTTATCAAATTGGTGGCACTACTACTACTAGTGATAGAGTTCAAACATCTAGTGAAAATCAACTGGTACATACTTTGTATTTGAAAAAGCTTATGAAAGCCCAATTCAAGAAGCACAAGATGGAATTAGGTGGTGCACTACCAAAATTTGTCGATTTAGCGACGGCCAGATCCGTCGCCCGTCCGACGGGAATTTGTATTAGCGACCGATCACTGACGGATCTTGGCCAAAAAAATTCGTCGGCAATCAGCTCGTCGCTAATAAAGGTCCGTCGCTACGTAGTCGTCAAGCGACGGAATAGCGACGGCATTTCGACTTCACAATACGAAGCATTAGCGACTACTTTCCGACGGACTTTCGTCCATTTCAAGTATTAAATACTGAACTGTGTAGACAATAGCGACGTAATGGTCCGTCGGTAAACCGTCGTAATAGCGTATCAGAGTGTATCGTTCCGTCGCTATTCCATCGATCGCCGTCGATAACAAAGGACGGATTAGCGACGGTAAACTAACAGATTATCTGTCGACCAGGTTCTGGAAATGCTTGGCATTTCCAGAACCATGGCGACGGATGAGTAGTCGCTATTCCGTCGATCACTGTCGCTAACGAAGGACGGGTTAGCGACGGCATACTGACGGATTATCCGTCGACCATGTTCTGGAAATTCTTGGTATTTCCAGAACCATGGCAACGGAAAGGTCGTCGCTATTCCGTCGAACTATATACCATCAGAACGTTGCCGACGGATATTCCGTCGACCACCCGTCGCTACCTGGAAACATTTTCAAATCTCCAGTTAGCGACGGATTTGCCGTCGAACAGTAGTCGGAAACTGGAAATATCCGTCGCTAACCGGTCACTAGTCCGTCGCTAACTGAGATTTTTATAAAAAAAAAATTACAGCGCTTTTTTTGTTCGCAAAAATATGCATAAACCAAACCAATATATAATGCACACCAATTATCCAACAATCACATAGACTAAATATATAATGCACACCAATTATCCAAGAATCACATAGACCAAATATGCACATACGAATTTGATGCACACCAATTATCCAAGAATCATATAGACTAAACCAAATTAATATAAAATAGACATCAATTATCCTGAAGAGTAACCTAATATCCGTCGTTATAATCCGATCATAGCACAAATATTCCAAAATTCCCACAAATATTCCAAAATTCCCACAAATATTCCAAAATTTCCACAAATATTCCAAAACACATAGGAAAATCGACTTTAGCCTCAGCAAAGACCGCAAGTCAGACGATGAATCCTCACAGCCAGGGATCATAGTTGCGTTGAGGCATGTACCATTCTATCAGCCACTTTGCATACGAAGGCTCAATCTGGTTGAAGTCTTCTGTAGGGACAGGAGGGTCGGTCCCGATGCTACTACTCTCTGACGGTGGCTCCTCCTTAACTTCAAGCTTGGGAGCAATCTCTTTCCTGATGGTCATCGGTTCTTCCTTGACCTCGACCTTTGGTAACACCTCCTCCTTAACAGTCACCGGCTCTTGTTTGACGACGGGGACTTCCTCCGTGTCGACCTCCAAGGGTTTCTTGCCTCGGCCCCTTCCTCGACTAGTAGCACCACCTCGGCGAGTCCTAGGAGCCATCTCTCTGACAACAGAAATTTTCATATAGGGTAAAGAAATTTACTTAAATTATAAAAGTTGTGACGTTGGTTTTTTGTGTTCATCATCATTAGAGGGAGCAGCACTGGAAAAGTTGTGACGTTGGTAGCATGAGAGAGTAAAAATCTGTATCACAAGACTAACAGAATTACTATGTAATCATGTACTCACCAATAACCGGATGTAACTGGAGTCGTTGGGCCTATCGTGCAGTAATTGGTGGATCCGCTGATATAGGCCGGATGTACTTAGTATCTAGTGTATCAGATTAGTATCGGTCTATCGGTTGGTATAGGACGTATCAGACTGGTATTGGCCTTAACAAATTGGTATCGTCCTATATCCGATATGTACATGTATCGGCCGTATAGCTAGGATTCATATTGGCCTTATCAATTTGGTATCGGTCATATCCGATAGGTATCGGCCGTGTTGGATTAGTATAGACCATTTCGGATTAGTATCGTAGAAGGTTTAGTAACAACTGTACTTGGATTTCTCTCTTCTCGAGCTAGAATACCATTGCAAGAGAGTCACCAGATCGTGATTGGCCAGTTACAGTAACATACATGCTTCCTTTTCCATCAGGAAAAGCGAGATTGAAAAGGAAGTATGTATGTTCTGTAACTGGCCAGCTACGCTCTCGTGACTCTCTTGCAATGATAATCTAGCTCTAGAAGAGAGAAATCCAAGTACAGTTGTTACTAAACCTTCCACGATACTAATCTGAAATGGTCTATAATAATCCAACACGGCCGATACCTATCAGATATGACCGATACCAAATCGATAAGGCCAATATGAATCCTAGCTATACGGCCGATACATATCGGATAGGACGATACCAATTTGCTAAGACCAATACCAACCGATACGGCCCATACCAAAACGATAGCTCGATACTAATCCGATACGGTCAATACTTATAAGTACCTACGGTCCAGGAGGTTGATCCGCTAGTACATCCATGTACGATCAACGAAGTAACGATCCATTTCAATTTGGATGTGAAAAATCTGTATCGTAAGACAAACTAAACATAATCAGTTCTATTTCACATGCTTAATTGCCAAGTATGGAAACAAATGGCTCAGAACACAACCCAAAATTTATTCTAGCATACATTAGTGTGAATTATCTATGTTCTGTACATATGGTGTAGTATATGTTTTTATCGTATCTAGTATCTGAAGAATGTAACATAATCAAGATGAACTCACATAATGTAATACTAAGACATCATCTACTACTATATAAGATATAATGATAGGTTGTCATATCATCATTGCCGAGGGATGAGGGTCGGAGGACAAATACCGCTCGAGTGAGCCAAAGGCATGCAGCCACTTCCCTTCCTCCATTCACCCTCTCCCTCTCTCACGCTATCAACGTCACAACTTTTCCACCTCAAGTTCTGATCAAGCATCTTCCTTCTCCTCTCCTCCACCATGGCTCTGGACCCATCTGCTCCTCCCTACTTTCCTTCTTCTTATTTGACTCTCTCAGCCACATATGATATCCACCTCAAGTGTAGAGTCGGAGGAGAAAAAATGGGCAGGAAGAGGAGGGGGAAGCAGCACAGCCAGCGGCATGACCCGGAGGAAGTACAGAGGTTTTCTTCAACATCCGTAGGAGAACTATAAGGATATATCTTTTTACAACATATCACCTTGTCAAAGACCCTTAATGTGACAACCATGTTACCGTGGTGTCGGAAGACTAACATGTCATAATTTTCTAAGCCGTGTGTTTTGACATAATCCTCCAAACTCTAAGCGGGATCTTTGGCGTGAGGAGAGATGTAGTCCCTTGCAAGTGCTGCATGAATAGAACTCCCGGTCTCACTAGCTACCGGTGCTGGATGAATAGAACTTCTGGTCTCACTAGCAACCGGTGCCACTTCCTCCTTAATTGTAGGAGGAGCCACCTCAGCATTCACTGTTTCCCTCAAACGACGTGCCGCTCCTCGGGTCATGGGTGCCATCTGGTAAGATCGATATTCACAAATAATATAATTATAACATAAGCAAGCTAACTAAAGGAACCATCATATAATTTGAGTACATTTTCGAAAGCAGATAAAGTACAAAAAATTTGATTTTTTGCCAAGTGTGAGAACGGATGGCTCAGAACACAATCCAAGATTTATTCTAGCATACATTAGTGTGAATCATCTATGTTCTGTACATATGGTGTAGTATATGTTCTTATCGTATCTAGTATCTGAAGAATGTAACAGAATCAAGATGAACTCACATAATGTAATACTAAGACATCATCTACTACTATATAAGATATAGTGATAGGTTGTCGTATCATCATTGCCGAGGGATGAGGGTCGGAGGACAGTCAACTTTATCTACGGCTACATAGTTTCTGCCTCGCCAGTCGAATGGCTACAGGGACTATGTCCTGATCACCATGTCGTACCGTAGATTAATGCAAATAGAGCTGGAGCTGGAGCCAAAATACAGTACTACTTCACCATGTCGTACCATTTTACTCTCTCACTCTCTCTCCTCCCCCCCTCCGGCTCTCTCACTCTCTCCGGCGCTCTCACACTACTAATTCCTATGTGTTTTAAGTGTTAGAACGGATGGCTCAGAACACAACCCAAAATTCATTCTAGCATACATTAGTGTGAATCATCTATGTTCTGTACATATGGTGTAGTATATGTTCTTATCGTATCTAGTATCTGAAGGATATAACAGAATCAAGATGAACTCACATAATGCAATACTAAGACATCATCTACTACTATATAAGATATAGTGATAGGTTGTCGTATCATCATTGCCGAGGGATGAGGGTCGGAGGACAGTCAACTTTATCTACAGCTACATAGTTTCTGCCTCGCCAGTCGAATGGCTGCAGGGACTATGTCCTGATTACCATGTCGTACCGTAGATTAATGCAAATGGAGCTAGAAATATCCGTCGCTAACCGGTCACTAGTCCGTCGCTAACTGAGATTGTCACATACACATATGTATATCACAGCTAGATGTATAGATATATACATCTATATAGAAGCACACAACTGATACACTCTAAGGGTCGGTTTTTCAGGAAAAATTTCACTTATTCAGTGACTTTGGTGAAGCGAATGTCCCAAGGATATTCTTAACAAAGAAGGCAGATGAAGAACTCGCACTGTCCTTGAGACAGTGAACATATACACCATGAACCCAAACCCCATATTCACATTTACTAATCCAAACACCACCAAACTAATGGATAACACCCAATATGGATAACACATTATTTAGCCAATATATAAATTCAGATGAATTTGAGAAGCAAAGCCCCCCGCCGCCCCCGACCAAAGCTCGCCGCCCCAAGCCCGCCGCCCAGTAGTTTGGTTGTATATATATGAAGAGTGCTTATGGCTGTGCGTCGGTTGCATATACCCCCGACGCCCCCGCCCCAAGCCCGACGCCCAGCCCCCGACGCCCCCGCCCAGCTCCCGACGCCCCCGCCCCAAGCCCGCCGCCCAGCCCCCGACGCCCCCGCCCCAAGCCAGCCGCCCAGCCCCCGACGCCCCCGCCCCAAGCCACCCGCCCAGCCCCCGACGCCCCCGCCCCAAGCCCACCGCCCAGCCTCCGACGCCCCCGCCCCAAGCCAACCGCCCAGCCCCCGACGCCCCCGCCCCAAGCCCGCCGCCCAGCCCCCGACGCCCCCGCCCCAAGCCAGCCGCCCAGCCCCCGACGCCCCTGCCCCAAGCCCGCCGCCCAGCCCCCAACGCCCCCGCCCCAAGCCCGCCGCCCAGCCTCCGACCCCCCCGCCCCAAGCCCGCCGCCCCCGCTGCCCCTACGACACCGCGAGAGAGAGAGAGAGAGATCGAGAGAGAGAGAAAAAGAGGATTACCTTCGGGAGAGAGAGAGGAGAGGACGCCGACGCCGATCACCGAAGCCGCGGGAGAGAGAGAGAGAGAGAGAGAGAGAGAGAGAGAGAGAGAGAGAGAGAGGAGAGAGTGAATTTGGGGGGATACGAAAAGTTTCCCCCATCGTTTCATTTTAAGTCTGGAACATATAATTAGCGACGGACTAGCGACGGCTTTTAATCCGTCGCCCTTTAGTCGCTATTTTTGATACTTGCCGACTGAATATCCGTCGCTACGTAGTCGAAGAAATGTCCCGCCAATTCTCCACACATTTTTCGCCAAATAATCGACTGCATAGCGACGACTGACTATCCGTCGCTATATCTCCGACACCCTAGCGACGGATGTGCGACCTTTCCTCCCCCTAAAAATAAAATAAAAAATGTAACGGCTTGTCGTCGGTAATCCGTCGACAAGCTGCCACAAAGCCGTCGCGAACGCCGACGAAAAATTTCCGTCGCTAATTTTTGGTCGCTAATTTACTGTATTTTGGTAGTGGTGGTGACACTAAATCCAAGCTTGATCATTACCTAAATGAGAGTACCGTAGATGATGACGACGATGAAAGTGATGATTTTAATCTTCTGGGATTGTGGAAGCTTAATTCTCCTCGTTTTCTGATTCTTTCAAAGATTGCAAGGTATGTTTGGCCGTTCTCATATCTACCGTGGCTTTTGAGTCCGCTTTTAGTATGGGTGGTCGTGTGCTTGATGCTTATATTAGCTCTTTGACTCCTAAAATTGTTCAAGCACTTATTTGTTGTCAAGATTGGTTTAGGGGGCCTTTCGATCGATCAATTGTTTCTATTATTGAAGAGAATTTCGAGGACATCTACAAAGTAGAAATCGGTAATTTTTAGTTTTTATATTGTATTACAATCTTTCAATTTGATATAGTTGTGTTTTAACTTATTCATTGGTTTATTCTTATCATTTAGAAATGGGTAAGTTAACGGTGGAATCAACATCAATGAGCGAGGTTTGATTACTTCCCCTCTTTTGAAATCGCCAATTCGGTGTAATACTTTGGAACACATTATTGTAATATGTTAATCATTTTGATACTGCCTCTGCTAGGGCTGGAACACACTACTGGTTAGTCATTTTGATACTGTCAGTCCTTTTGATACTGCATTGCTAGTACTTTGAAGTTAAAAGTTTGATACTGCTCTGGAATTTTGATACTGTGCACCAATTTTTGAACTGTTCTGGAATTTTTTTTAACTGTTCTGGAATTTTGAACTGTTCTGAAATTTTGATACTTTCCTATTACTTACAGTCAAATTGATACTGTCCTGGAATTTTGATACTTTTCTGTTCTGGAATTTTGAACTGTTGTTCTTACAGTCATTTTCATCTTCGTTTATACATCATATTCTGGAGAGTGATACTCATACATGCTTCATGCTTGTTCTGATACATGTACATGCTGGATACTACTTGTCGATGCTTGTAGAGGCGGGGCACTCGTTGCAGCCATTGGCGAGGCACTCGTTGCAGCCTTCCATTGGTGAGGTACTCTGTTCATAGTTATTATTAATATTCAAAGATTTTACTAAATTTTTCCATTAAGAATTGGCGATGATAATTTGGCACTCTTTACCATTGGCGAGGCACTCGTTGCAGCCATTGGCGAGACATACATGATACATTACATCTTTAATGATGCATTAAAAGCCATTCTTAACCTTTATTTTAGTTATTGTATATAATGCAGGTTTGACTTGAGTGTTGAGTCTGGAATTTGGTTTGGAAGGGCAGACATGAACAATTCTTCTTGATTGTCAATTTGTAATTTGTATATGGATCCGTCTGGGAGTTTGTAACTTAATTCTGGAATTTGGGAAATTTGAATTTGGAAATTGAGTCTGGAATTTGGAATTTGAGTGTTGACTCTGGGATTTGGAATTTTTATATTGTGGCATTGTGCAGGACCAATGGCTGCTTTTATTTGTATATCGAGTCTTGGTTATGTTCTGTAACTTCTGTTCTCATTTGATATTTGTTCGATTTCAGTTATGTGCAAGACTTTTAAGTCCAATTTGGAAAGAAATGCATTGCTTTTATTTGTAAATTTGTATTCTGCATTGAATTTCTATTGTGCATTAAAAACAGGTCCATTAAATTTGTATTGTGCATTGTAATTTGTATTCTGCATTGAATTCTATTGTCCATTAAAAACCGGCTCATTAAAAATCGGCTCATTAAATTTGTATTCTCCCATACAGCCCAGCCCATTTAAATCCGGCGCCGTCTAGTGGCCCATAAACCGAACCGACCTAGAACCGAATTAGAACGGTTCGGTTCTGATCAGGTTTTAGGTTTGACGGTTCGGTTTGAAGTTATCATTTTCCGGTTTACGATTTAGGTCGGTTTAGAACAATACGGTCCGGTTGAACCCGAATTGAACCGATGCTCAGCCTCCAAACATATCAAACATAAACGGGTTGAGTTCTGATAAAGCATTAACGGGTCAACCCGGGAGTGGATTGCCACCCTCTAATATCCGTCATCCTCTCTTTGAAACCCTTCCCCACTTTAGAAACCCACCACCCCGTCCCCGCTGTTGGCGACCGACATCAACGGAAATCCATCTCCGGCGAAGTCCCAGCCGCCGCCTTCGCCTCCGTTGGGATGGGCTCTTCTTCCCGCAAGCGCAAGGAACGTGAGAACCCTAGCCGTGAGAAAGAGGACTGCGTTTGCGAGAACGAGGGTGACGGCGACGACGATGGTGCCCCCGGCTACTTCGATATCTACGGTCCCGACGTAAGCATCGACCCTCTCTTTTTCCGTGCCAAAAGTTGCTCCTTTTGTGGGTCTGGTTATGGAAGTTAGGGTTTAGGGTTTTTGTGCCTTTCTCGCATGAAAAACTGGGACACACCGTGTCCATGTTGCGTCATATCGGACACATATGGGACACGGAACGTACAGTACTAAAAGCACTGGGAAACACTTAAAATCAATGTGATGCCTTCAGTGTCAGCTCTGTTCGTATCGTCTCATGTACTGTTCGTGTCCTTGAAGAGTAGAATGTGCACTTCGGTGGAGCCACTTTTAGCTTGAGTTTAGTTTCGTTGTGTGTTGAGATGAATTTGAGTGTCTGGTTACATGGATTAATGTATGTGTAGACAGGACAACGTTGAGATGTAGAAGATCATAGATGTTGGAAGAGGTTGCGGCAAAAAGTGTTCAACTTCAACCACCTCCCTCAAAGGAAACACACCGTCGTAGCAGCTGGAACGATTTGTTTATTTTGAAGCAGATGGATTTAATGTTAGTGTTTCTGTGTTCCCCTGCCTTTTTTACTGGAAAAGGTTGAATAGTGCCTTTGTTTGGAGCAGATGGAACATGAGGGATCATTTGTATTTATTTAGAAGGAATTGAAATAATATGTGCAACAGTGCAAGTCCAAGAGGGTGGTTTGGGAATATTAACAAGAACAATTCTGTTTAAGTTGAAGGGGCTAGATCAGTATGTGTAGTTGAAGAAGATGCAATGGAAGTATAAACAATAGTTTGTGTTTATTTTGATTCAAGTAGGACAGAATACCACATATATTTGAACTTTGAACCGGATGGAATTGTAATGTGGAAATAACAAGTAGTGGTTCCAGTGTACGGAATGAGTCAAAGAGGGTTCAATAATACAGTTTCTTAATGCAGATGGAATTTGAAAGTAAAATGTGTCTTTTATTTTAATTTATAGAAGGTTGAACTTATGAGAATATTTAGTTGCAGTAGATGTCATTGGTAAGCAATGGGTCTGTGTGTATTTTGGTCGCCTAAAGAAGAATAGTATGCTTAGTTGAAGCAGATGGAATTGGAATTAGGTAAAAGGAACAGGGCTTTGTTTTTCTTTCTTTAATTCAAAGGGTAGAATATTACATTTGTATGCAGCTGTTGGAACTGCGAGTAAGTAACAAGAAATGGGTCTCTGTTTATTTTTTTACGAGAAGAAGGTAGAAGAGTATTGTTAGGTGAAGGGATGGAACTGAAAGTAATAATGTCTGCTTATCTTGATTTGGAGAAGGTAGAGTAGATATTTATTTAAGCAGGTTGAAATGGGAGTATGTTAGAAGAATCATTATCTTTCTGTTGATTGGAAGATGGTAGAAAAGAATGTTTTTCTGAAGTAAATGGAATTTCAGTAACAAGATTTGGATGTGAGTTTGTTTTGATTTGTAGAGCAGAAGATTCATTTGAAGGATATGGGACAAGAAGTAAACATTAATAATGGCATAGGAATCTGTCATCTAGAAGTTTTGTCAAAAGTTCATTACACAAACAATGGACGATTGGAAGTTCACCCATTGTGTGTTCATGTCTTTCTTCTGGTGTAACGGATGATTTATTAAATGCATGTTCATTATATGCTACACATGCTAGCAAGACTTCTCATCTTGCCTTTAGAAGTAGATTTTAATTTAGTTTTATTATATATTGATTATTTGTTAGTTCCATCTTCTACATTGCTTGCTGATACGAGACTAGAGAAGAAATAAATCTAGAGGTAGAAATATAGCTGGGAACTTTAAAAACTATAGAGTTAAATTTTTGTAGGTTGGAAATATAGGAGCAGGTGTAGTGTAATTTTAAGTAGAGTATAAGAAGGGACAAGAGAACAATTATATTGTCTTTGCTATTTGGTTTCGCTTGCTCATCATTAAGGGAAGATCAACGAGGACAGTCCATAGCATAAAAGTAGAAAAGTTTGAAGTGGAGTGATTTAAGTGAATTATGCAGTTGCGAGCAGTGTTTCTAATAATCATATTAAGTGCTGGGTAATAGAGTTATCAATCTGTTAATCCTTCTAACTGGATGACCTATTAAGCAGATGCATTCAGTTGGTTGTGTAAAAAGGATTAGTTTACCAATGAACTTGGGTCGAGTATTTCAAATATCTTAATAAGGTATTAATTGTTAGATACCCATGAAGGTAAAGGGAAAATTTTATAGGAAGCTTGTAAGATCAAGTATGCTTTGATACAACCAAAAAACATGTTGAAAGATGGGCATAGTTGCAATGGGAATCGTTACGAGGTGAGCTATTATACTAGAAAAAGCTAGTGAAAGAAATGAGTTCATGGTTGGATATAGTTATCAAAATCTGTGCTGCTGCACATGAACTTCGGAGCTGCTACTAGGATTTGGGGATATATTTATATTATTTAATAGTTCTCGCAGGTCGAATATCCTTATATGGGTTGAGACTTGGATTCATGCAGCGGTATAGTTATTTTATCCTCTTAAAAGGCATGCTGACTCGCCGTAGAAGTTAAATTTATAGTCACTGCATCACTTTTTGTGTGTGTGTGTGTGTGTGTGTATATATGTATATATATATAATGTGCCTATTGGTAATACACTAAAAGATAAGGATAATAAATGAGTGTATATGTGGGAAATTGGAGGTGTCATAATTGAGGTTAAGTTACAGCGAGTAGGAGGGCGAATTGATGTTAGTTAAAGGAGTGGCCAGAACCAGGATATAGCCTAACTTGATTGAGAATGTAAAGAAGGATATAGTTTTTCTAATGTTACAGAGGACATGACCTGTAACAGAGATGAATGTGGATTTAAATAGTTGACCACAAAAATTTCTAGTAGAAGGTAGGAGCCTATGTTGTTGTTGTTGTTATTGTAGGGACTAATAGCAATCATTTTTATTTATGATGAAATATTTTTTTCATTTATGATGAAATATTCGCACAACTAATGATTTCTTTATTCTTTGTTTTGTTTTGTTGCAATTAATGCTTGCTGCATGTCACATGTCTAAGGGTCTGAATTTAATCTCAAGTTCTCAACCAAATGTGATTGCACCATTTTTATAGTTTATCAAGTGCACAATGGTGTTTGGTTGGCATTTAAAATTTTAATATTAGAATCACTGTTTATCCATAGTGTTAGTCAAATATGAACATTTTATTCTATGTTTGTTTGCTAGATTGCTCATACTGTGCAAGTGCTTCTACCTAGCTTTACTTCTGATTTGCAGGGAAAGGCAGATGTTGTTATCAGAACTCCTACAGCTCATTCAACAGTAACTCTGCAGGTATTTTTTCTAAGACTCAATTGCTTACTAGGTTCATGTTAATGATCAAACATGTAATGGGTGTTTCATTTGTGAAATAGGATATCCAAGGACTTGTGACCTGGGTTATTGCTGATGGTGTGATGCCACCTTGGATTTTTGTCAAAGTATGGACCTACTTCTTTTCCTTCTCTTGGATCTGATACCATTTTGTTTTCTTCAAAGTCAGTAACTATTAAAAATCTCATTAATTCACAAAAGTGCCTCCATAGAGCTCACTGATGTTGCTCTTGTGAGCTTTTTTCCTCTATCCCCGTCAATGGGGCTCTGCTGCCAGTAATATTTTTGCCTTCTATAAGATTCAAAGTGCAATAAAAGCGTCCCTTCATCTGTTGTTCCTGGAATCTGTAGGGCAGTGAATGTCATAGATGTTAATCTTGGTACAACTCTGCTCATGCACTTACATATGCAAAATATTTTACTGCACAAGAAAAACATCCGTTCATTTTGTTATTCCTGGACTCTATTGTAGGACCTGTTGTAGATGTTAATCTCAGTAAAAACACCCGTTCATTTTGGTATTCCTGGACTCTATTGTAGGACCTGTTGTAGATGTTAATCTTGGGTGCAATTCTATGTACTTTTGCACCCTAAGACCGAGGGCAGGAATACATTGTTTATATGTAGTTATTGAAGAAATCCTGGAAATGAAATGAAAGGTTCAACCGTTCAGATCTTGGTTTTAACCTCGTTTTGAATGTTTTGATAGTCACCTTTCATCAGTCTTTGGATGTTATGGGTTTCAGTCGTTAAAATGTTTAAAGTTCTAATTTTTTAAAATAAATTATATTATATGGAAGTTTAAAGTTTGAGCATGGTTAATGCTTGTATGAGACTAATTTTTGTAAAATATTGGTTTATAATAATTAGGGGAAATCTGCTACATGTCCCTATTGATGAAAAAAATAGTGGTAAGGATCCTTGGTCACATTTCCATTTGATTCTGGTCCCTTGTACACACAAAAGTATAAGAATATTGCTACACTTATTATAGGGTTACAAACCTATGTGTGCAGCACAAAAAGTTCAATTTCTCCAAAGAAAAGGACATTTTTAGAAATGACTCTTTTTCCCTCTCTTATGATTATCTTACACTCCTATCTTCTCTCTTCCGCTCTCTCCGCCTCTTCCGCTCTCTCCGCCTCTCTCTCCTATTTGCTCTCCCACCCCCCTCTCTCCTACTTTTTCTTCTGCACTCTCTCTCCCCCTCCTGTTTTTTCAGCTCTCCCTCCCTTGCTCCCCTCTTATGTGCTTGTTAGAAAAGGTTGATATAGTCTATACAGGAGTTCCATTTAAGCTATACATGGAAAATTGTGCTATAAACCCTGAAGATAACTGTTTGTTTTACCTTTACAACAATCTTATATGAATGATAGTTATGCAAGATGTGGCATATTAGGTTACTGGTATATTTATTTTACCCTAGAAGAAATATCTAGTTCCTGCATTATGACTAGGATACACAATTTTGAAGTGTACGGTGAATAGCAAAGAACCTTTTTATCCGCATGATTAATGACTTATGTTGCATGGATAGAAACACCGCTTCACAATATGGATACGATGACATGATAATTTTCAAAAACTAGGGTAAGCTCCGGTGGTATGTGTCAATAAATAAATATATGGATTGCTTAAACTTAATTTCTTTATTGAACATCGAATAAAATCAATAAATGAGGTTTTTGAAAGTTCAGTTAATTATGAATCACTATATTTTATAAGTGAAAAGAGTGATTGTCAGAGGGAGGGGAAGGAGCTGATTTGCCAACGAAGATAGGAATATACATTTGTTTATTAAGAAAACTATGATAGCACATTCAAATTCATATTTTTCGAGCATTATGTCATCGTCTAACTAAAGTTATTATGTTTTTTTTTTTATCTTCGTCCTTCACGTCATTGACATGCCATAGATACATTATCCAAGTCTTTTCAATTTCATGGGTCCTGTTTTCCGATGATTATGTCAATATATCTGCACTCTTGACTGGACACGTTCGCTCCTCTCTTTTTTAACCATATTATGATTGTGATTTTTTTATTGACTGTGGACAATCATGTAATCACTGAAAAACATCTTTATGTTTTGTAGAACAAACCACTCATAAGGAAAGTCATCCTTCTCCATGTTCCAGGCTTGGATGCTGAACTATTTATGTCAAATCCCCGCAGATTGGCTGGTCTGAAAAAGTGTTGCGGTAACCCAATACCAGTTTCAGCTCTTAGGTTTGTGGGGAAAGTTACAATTCAGATGATGGTTTCTAGTTTCATGAAGGACGAGACATTTACATTTCTAATATGTATACATTTTCAGTAGCTTATTGTTGTGTGTCAAATTCCAGCTGCGTGTCAGATGAGATGCAGACAGTTGATTCTCTCCTTACATGCAAAGTGAAAATAAAGCGAAATGAATTTGACTTGAACACAGAGATGCCCAGTCAAACTTCTAAACAAGGTCAGTTACTTATGGGTATACATTTCTTATTGTGTTATAAAAATGATCTCTCTGTTGGCCTGTCATTCAACATTTTCACTAAACTACAATGGCATGAAACATTATGCTATATCTAATGTAATGAAACATATTCCTGCTTATTTTGATTCAATAAAAGCTTTCTGCATCCTTGTTCTCATTGCTTCCTGTACTACAACAAGAAGAACAAAACTTTCATCCAAAATCTTGAGCTTAGTTATTTAATTACTCTTCTTCCATTCTTCTCTATTAAGGCCATATCCTCTCTAACGTTAGCAAAATACAATATCCTTTTTTGTAGCCTCAGTCCCAGTTTATTTAGGCCTATACCTAGTTCTAGCAGCTCCTTTAGCTTGTATCCTATTGCTCCTAAGTGCTTCATCTATTGGTCTTCATGGCATGCATTTTTTACTTCATTATGAATATAGCTCAAGTAAATATATATAAACATTGTATACAGCTATTACAGGTTTCTCAGATATTCCATTTTTTTTGGCTATATGAAAAAAAATAGTATAATCGATTCCAAAAAATTGGGATAAAGGCTTTTGTTGTTGTCTTGAGCTGGGTTTTGTACACGGAGTACTTTTTAATTCTGGGAAACCAATGATTGGAAAACAATTGAAATGTTTGTTTCATGTTATAGTTTTTTTTTACCTAGTTTAAAAAATCTCTAGTGTTTAACAAATCAAAATGGGTAACCTAACACCCATGTGGCCATGTATAAGTGAAGTCAACTAGGTCTGAATCATGCCAACTACACACACACACCCCCCACCCCCCCACCACCCACACACCCACACCCACCCACACCCACACCCACACCCACCCACACCTCCCCCCGACAATTGTGCACTGCCTAAGAACATTTTTATGCCAAATTTTAATAAGTTCAGTTTTATGATTTTCACATTCTCAAAAACATTGCAAATTGCAACTGTTAATTTGAGGTGATGTATATTAAGGTTCACTAAAGGTATGTGTACCATATCTGGACTTTTTTGGTCATTTAATTTTTTTGTTAATATTTATAGTGATATAGCTCCGTTTCAGAGAAGCTATCCTTTTTGGCCAATAAAAAAGATCTACCTTTCCCTGTTCTGTACTACACACTTTCTAAAAAGGAGCTAGAGGAAAATGGCTATTGCTTCAATCAATCAGGTAGTTTTCATTCTTTGTTTCATATAGTTTATTAGTTGATTTGTTTGAATTTTCATGTTTACTACTCAATGCAGATCTCCTTTCAACTATTCCTGCTCCTGCAGGGTCTTCATATTATGATATTCTTGCTCTTGACTGCGAGATGGTAAGGATAGACATGATTGTGCTTTGGATTTGTATAGGTTATTGCTTCTTTTTTTTATCGATAACAGTAGTAAATGAACTCAATTTGTAGTTTTAGTAGAATGAACTAGGGAAGAACATACTTTACTGATGCAAAGTTTGAATTATATTACTGTTTCTTGTCCTGTCTGTTGGGACACACTTGTTCCCATTTGCATTAGGATATTTTATCTCCTTACAGTTGTAAAGTGGAATAAAGTGCTGCATGCTAATATTTACTACATACTCTATGTTCCAGGAAACCTGTTAGCACACAGTAGTCGATGGAAACCAATTTTAAATGAACAGAACTGCCATTTCTCATGTCTTTCTATTAGGAATTTTTTAGAGGCTGACATCAGTATACAAAATGACTCTTATGTCTATGCAACTTAATGAGTTAATTGTGCAACTTATGTATGTTCCCCTGTTCAGTAGAGTGGACAGGAAGCTCCTAAGCTTGCACCATAGCCTCAATCTCAAGCAGTGCCATTTACATACAAGCTATTACATTTACCTATCAATTAATGTTTTTTAGAATTGGAGGAATGCAAATAACTTCTTGAAACTAGCAACGTGTTATAAAATATTGAATCACAAGCAGTGCCATTTACATACAAGCTATTACATTTACCTATCAATTAATGTTTTTTAGAATTGGAAGAATGCAAATAACTTCTTGAAACTAGCAACGTGTTATAAAATATTGAATCATTGATTCTCAACATCAACTAGTGACCATACTTTGAGTTCAAAACAATTATCTGAGCATTATTTGACTATATTTACTACGCCTCACATGTATGAACTGTTCTTTTTACCAGTGTGTGACAGCAGAAGGATTTGAGCTTACAAGGGTGACTCTAGTTGATGTTGCGGGAGAAGTAAGAATCACCCTTGATCTTTAATAATTTATTTTGAAATTGTTAATCGAGATTATGTTTCATGCTTTAAGTATCTTCTCTAAAATTTCTTCACTTTGATGAATTACTATTATGATCATCACGTTCTGTAGCTCATCTGATCAATTGGAGTTGTTTTTACTATTTGATATTATATACGTAACTGATCTGTGTAAAGTTGGGAAGATTAATAAAGTTAGATTGAGAATTTTGGAAGAAGAAATTAGGGTCGCCGATTGGAAATTTGGAGTTTCAATTCAGGTTTTATTCCGGAAGATGAATTGTTCGGGTTTCGGGTATTTGGTTTTAACCGCACTTGCTTCCACACCGACTGGACAATGACTAATCTGGCTGGTTAGAAAAATTGGAATGACTATTCATTTTTGGCCTGATTAAGCGGTTTCACTGATTATTCGACCCGCTTAACGGCATTTTAACCGGTCCTTAGGCAAAAACTTATAAACGGACAATTAATCGGTCTTGTAAAATGATTCTTAACACTTATCCTAGTAAGCTTCGACCGTGTGTGGGCACGACACCTCCATTGAAGTATCTGTGAAACATAGGCACATATAGATGGTGTACTTTAGATTTCTTCTTTACACATGCTGCAAATAAGTTTCAACAAAATTGAATGGTTTCGGTGATATTTAGATGTAAAAGCTCAGTTTAAAAAGCTCAATATGAAAGTAATTATGTCATGATCATTTTTATTTCTTTCAGATTTGTGTAAATTTATGGGCTTTTATACTAGAGGAGTTACTTGACAATTACGTTATTGGATAATTCTGTATTAGTAGGATATTGGGCAGGATGTGGTCTAATGTTTAGAGACCAATTTGGATGATAGGTTTATGAATATTTTTGCGATTAATTTGGACGGTGGTTTAAGGATTTCTTTGCTAATTCTTCGATTCCAGATCTCTCTTGACATGAATAATCTGTTTGTTAGTTATAGGCTAGAAAATGGAAGAAGTATTTTTAAGTAATCTTCAGCATGTCCTAATCTTTACTGATGATGGTCTTGATGGATATTCTTGTTCCATCATGCATCTAGCAAGAACATTCCGAAAGATGGCAACTCATTATATTCTTTGAAACTCATGCTCTGAATCATTTTTAAACTATTGTAAGTTTTGGTTACTTTTTCATAATGTTGATGTATGAATTCCTCTATCGATTGACCCTGCCAAGAATATTCAAGAGCTATTGTTTAGATTTGGGATGACCTGTAAGTTGTTATTATGGAAAACTATGTTGGGATACTTAAATGCTCTGGTGGAGAACCTTTCTCATACAAATCTATCCAGCGTGGGACTACCGTTGACTATATTCACCTATAACAATCTCCCTCAAGCCGGAGCATGATGTCCAATTTACAACAACAAATCTTTTTACCAATTTTTTTGCCTCTTTGAATCCTTTTATTCCATTCAGCTCTGATAAGGGTTATGTCCTCCGTAAGAGTAATAAAATCCATATATTTCTTTACAACTTCATGTTTGTTTAGGCCTGCATCTGTTCTAGCATCTCCTTTAGCTACTATGTTATCGCTCGTCCTTTAGCTACTATCTTATCGCTCGTCCTAACTGTAGCATCTATTGGTCTGCATTCAACATGTCCAAACCACCTAAAGCCGACTTTCTCTCATCTTGTCCTCAAGTGTTTCACCTCTAACTTTCCTCGAATAGACTCGTTTCTTATCCTATCTTTTAATGTAATGGGACCCATCCATCTTAGCATTCTCATATCGGAACACCAAATTTTTGGACATTTTTTCCTTAATTGTCAAAACTTTGATTCATAAAGTATAGTTGGTGTTGATCTTATAGCCGTGTTATACAGTTTTTATTTCAACTGAATTCAAGGTATGTTCCAGTTGGAAAAAGAAAACACTAATAGAACCAAAAAGCCAGAATCAACATCAAATGAATGACCATCATGAGTAGAAAGTAGAAACATCATAACCAACAAAGTCATCATCATGAGTATGAACATAAACATAAGCAGACGATAGTAGCAAAGGTCGTCACATGACCCAGAGAGAGAAACAACAGTAGGCATAGTGTATATTAAGCTTGGTCCATCTAGGCTTTCCTTTAGTTGTGTCCTGATGAAGATATTGTAGAAGTTAAAATTGGATTAGGGTAAAATGTGATTCTTGATTAAAATTTGACAATATGGGATTAAACTTTGACAAGATTTCATCGTCATCATATCATCTAAGCCTTGTCCCATTAAAATGGGGTCAATAATGAAGCATAAGGTAGTTCAATACAAGGTTTGACAAAGTTTTATGACCGCTTGTCAACCTGACGTCAACCCTCTATGTTGGTACCAGATTCCTAGCCAAGGTGGCCATATATTATAACCTAGGTGGCGATTTGGCTGGTAGGTAGACCTAGCTTATGGGTTGTAGTTTAAGCTCGTACAACCAATGAGCACCATCAAAGTTCCCTTAGACTATAATGTCTAGACGAAGAGGTAAGATGATACAAATTGCTATACGAAATTGCATTCATCTATATGACACGATACGCCGAAGAGTGAAGGAATGACAATCCCATAAACTTTGACAAGATTTAAACTGCTTAATTAGCTATCTCTGAAAACTTTGAATCAACTAAACATGTGTCCTTGCTCATGCAACAATTTGATTGTGATCCCATGGTTTGAATTCTTAATACTTATCTTCAGAAATATGGATTATCCAACTCATTATAGTCACATATTTGAAAAGCAAGTAACCTCTTGGTTTGATTTTTTTAAAGTTTATACAATTCAAATGGTTGTAATCAATGATTTGATGTCAATGGAGTGGGTTTATAAATGGTTTTCCACTGATTTTGCATGGGAGCAGTCAGGACTCAAGGTCTCTTATATAAGTACCCTGTTTATAAGCTGCTTATGTTGTAACTTGTGCAGTCAATGGTTACCTCAGCATAATAGCATCTGACTACAAGGTGATACGAATTGAACCTTATACTGGCATGTTTTCCTCTTATACTGACATGTAATACATTGGCATTCTTATCTTAGATTTCATTTTGACAAAACCCCATTTGGAAGAAAGCTTTCTTGTAAGAGAGATTATTTCTCATGCATGTGTTTGTATGGCCTGCACATATGACCATGTTGATTGGTTAGCTGCCAAGTTGTCACTGGGGGAGAGCGAGAATTTTTTTTGAGGATCTTTTGGAGAGGTTGGGGGGGGGGGGGGGGATGCCTTAAACCTGGGAAAAAATTAGAGTGGGCGAAATTACATTAATTTAGAATTTAAAGGTACATTTTATAGAATTTCTAAAGAAAAAGTTAAAAAATAACTATAAATGATGCATAACATAGTTGAGGGAATTGAGCTCAAGACCTCTTGGTTAATTTCCAATCCATTTACCAACTAGGCAAGCATTCAATTGTGATATTTTTATAAGACCAAGTAATAGAACAAACAAAAGCTATATTGCATGAAATCAAAAACTCACGGCAGATGGCGCGGCGGGAGGGGGGCACCTACCCTCAGCCTATTGTGGGGCCACATCGGCTTGCCACCAACAATTTGGTCTATTTGCTCATTTGAATTGATTGCTGCATCCATTCTACTTTAGATGTCAAATTTTTTAGTGAACACGATGTTCCTAGTAATATTGACTCATTGAAACTTTGCAAATGCTACCTGTGTACCAAAAGTTGTATTGTATGAAGATAATGGTAATAGCCTGTTCACTGGAAACATTATATCAATCTACATGTTAAATGTAGGCCATAGAGGCATGTGCATGAAAATATGGTGATGGGAATAAGGTCCAAGAGGGGAAGGACCAAGGTTCTAAACGGTGGTAGGCGGGTGCGTGGCGGAGAGAGTCCGCTTACTGCCTAGGCACCGCCTAGGCGGTCGATACATTTTGAATATTTTTTTACTATTTTACCACTGTTCTTTGCATAATATGCATATTTTAAGGGCGTTCCATGCATAACTAAGTTGTAGAACGAAGATTTATAAAGTTTTAGTTTTGTAAAAGTGAACTATAGGCCTATAATGCTTACAAAACCTTTTTGGCCAAAATATCTTGTTAGGTATTGCTCCGTGTCGGCGCCCGCCTATGCCGTCTCACCTCCGCCTATGCCTCCAACCTCCGTTGGCCGCCTACTCCACCGTCTACCGAAAAGCGGTTCGGAGAGAGACCGCCTACCGCCTAGGCGGGCTAGGCGGCCGCCATTTATAACACTGGGAAGGACTTAAACCTGATAAAGCTTGATCCTGTGAAGTGGATTTTATTTAAAACAACCTGCATAAAAAAGAAGTAAAGATCTGACATTTTCGTTTATGTACATTTCAATTACCTTAGTACTTGTATCCAGACAACATATAATTTTTAATATGCAACGGAAGGCGACAATTAGTGAAAATCCCTAAACATCAATAAGTTGTGTAGTGTTCATTGTGCAGACTATTCACAAGATTCTGTTTTGGACACCTTACTGTTTGGTAGTGCTTTGTTACTGTTACCAACTACCTATGTCATAATTGCTGTTTCCTTTGCTATCTTTTATTGTCTTTATGCTTCTTATACTGCTTTTATTTTTTTCTTGACATGGACTCATTTTCTACTTATGATGCCTCCATAAGTTCTTATCTATTGTGTTTTAGGTTGTGCTTGACAAACTTGTTAAACCTTCCAACGCTATCCTTGACTATAATACAAGGTGCGCATTATGTTCATGCTTTCGATTATTAATCTTGGCAATGTTAATCTTTTTCTGTATTCAACATTGCTTTGTTTAATAAACTCCATTTGTTAGTTTGTCAACTGCCACAAATCCTGATGCTCTAAAAACTAAAGATGCCTTGTCTGGCTCTTTGCATAATTTCGTGGTTGGAAATTGAGTTCTCACTTACGAGTTGCATACCTGAACGAGCAAGAAAGCTTGACCTTGCTATGTGTACTGTTAGATAGCATGAATTTTTATTTCTATCCACTTTGTTTCTTCTCTTCTATATTTCTTCGATGTTGATTTTAACTAAATTCCCAAATGTTTCTCACATAAAAGTGCTTTACATAATTAAATATAAATATAGCTAATCCAAGCACCTGCATAAGATTCTGGAAATCATTGGTGACATTTAGTTTTCGGTATTTGAATTTGAGTTTGATTGATAGTGTACACCCTAGTACCATGTAGAAGTCTAGAGGTTGGACTAGATGCAACCTATAGGGAGTTAGTTGCATTAGGATTTACTAGAGCCTTATTAACTTCTAGTCGTTATGAGAATTTAACTGGGAATTACTAGTCAAGGTAATATGTGAAATTCCTTGGTATTATTTGGACTTTGGTTCGGTCTCCTTGTTTTGTCTGGTATGAGACATTGGGGCCAACAGATTAGACTCTAATTGCCCTCATTTGCTAGGATAGGCTATATGAGAGGCTGACTGTTTACAACATACTATAGAATTAATCATGAATAATTGGAAGCCCTATGCATGCTCCTCTTCATGAATTGGATCTCCTAATTATTTCCTTGATTGACCCCCTAGATTTAATTTCCTGCTAATCTGTCTTCTGTATCCCCTTTGACGTACCTCTATTTTCTAGTTTAGAACCATAGAACATCTATGTGGCTCTCAATCAAGCTTGTTAAAGGTAGCAACCTCACCCTTTTAGGAAGTCGTCCAGGTGCCTCAGAGGGTCTAGTGCCTAGGCAACATGTACTTGGACGAGCAGGAACTGAGTCAGACACTTGAATATGGAGACCATTGCCTAGGCGCACATCAACTGGCCTCTCCGTCTTGAGGTCCCAAGCTCGCCTTCTTAAGGTCCCCGCCTAGGATTTCTGGTCTTTGATGTCTCGTGCCTCCTTAACTAGCTTGAGGAGGAATAGATGATGGAAGAACAAATGTAAAGATGCATTTTTAAAGCCTAGTTGGGTATGGAGAGTCCTTTGTTCTTTATATTGTTATTCTCTATATCAGAACCTTTGGTTGCTTTGCATCATTTATTATTTATTTATTGTGATTTTGATCGTATTTCTTATCTGGTAACTATTATTTTTGTTATAAATTATGAGAAGTATATCACATGGACCATTAATTTATTGCTTATGCTTTGTGAGACTGGTTATGTGACTTGAACTTTATGTTTGATCCAATTAAAGTGTTGCATCGTGTAGAAGGAGAATAAATATGATGCTTTATTATGGGGTATGGACCCATCTATATAAAAAAAAGCACGGTCGTCTTTCACGACGAAAGACAAGGGGATAAAGGACGGCCGGGATAAATCGATGATAGTATTTCCGACAGAACCGGAAGTGTCGCGATTAAAACGGAGTGGTCTTTCCAGACATGTATATGTCATCTAAATAAGTGTCACAGATTATGGATTATTATTAGATGATATGAATGGTAACCAATTTCGAGAAGCTGTTTATGAAGGAGTGCCAGAGGAACAAGGATTTCTGGTATTATATAATGAGGATCTAGGTCCCCAATTGATATAGATATTGGACCAAAAGAGACTACCCAGATACATAATACGCTCTTACAATCCCTTGCAACATGGAGCACTAATTGTCAAGCAAACCCATCGACAAATTGTAGGAATAAAGAATTAGGAAAAGCTTTGGTGAGTATGTCTACAATTTAGTAGCAACATAACATGATTAATACGTACTTGTTGAAGCTTTGACTTTATCTTGAATGTAATGACAATCAACTTCAATATGTTTGGTGAGCTTATGAAAAACTAGATTCTCGGCCATATGAGTAGCTTAACTCTGAATCGGCGTGAGCCTTGACGTGGTATTGTGGAGGAACATGCGGCAATAATTTGTTTCTTGCTCTTCCATGTAGTCAACTTACCATCATGAACATGTTCTAGCCTCTAGTAGAGCCATAATGATTATTGGAGACACGATAATCATCGTCTATCTAATCTGTTAATAACAGAGAGAACAGTTGGACCTGGAGACTTGTTCAATGGGGAATATGTTCCACCGAAGAAATATGTGAAACAATATAGCCTATATATATGGACCAACACTATTGGAGGTTAATGAAAGATTTGGACGAGTCATAATAAGATAGATAAGCTTATCGGCGGAAGGAAGATACATGTTGAGATCTTGGACTAGTGGATCAAAAAAGAGCTAATGTGAGCGAGACAAATGTTCTGATCAATAGGTGTGTCAGTTGGATGATAACCAAGAAAGTTTCTTCCCAAATATCTAAACAATACTTCCTCTGAGAGAAGGTAAGGAACATTCCTTGTGAGCAACCTCAATACAAAGTACTGTCGACAATCTAAGTTTGGTGTGAAAGTCTCTTAAAGATGGATCCCAATAGAGTCGATGATCATGGACAGGGTGGAGTGGGTGCTTTATTTAAGAGTATGGAGCCCTAATCATATGATGAGGATTCAGCTGTCTCCATATTTTGTTAACCATATTACGTTAACCGATGTGGGATTAAATGAGTTTGCCTAATAAAGAAATAAAAGGAGATATATAATACTCTCTTACACTTTATATTCTTTGTTATTTTTGTTTCTAGGTCTTAATGTTTTGTCCATGATCTGTTATATTGTACTGTAGTTATTGATAGTACAACTTCTTACACTCTTACTTTAACATTGGACTTTTTGCTTATAAGTCTCTTAATCTAGCTTAGTTTTACATAAGTCCCCAAGTTTTGTTATTTTTAAGGTCTCCCAAATAATTAATAATTGATTTATGAATCCTCGAGATTAACTTAACTAATGAAATATGGGAGCATGTCTGTTAATTTAAACATAATTCTAATTTATTCGATACTTTCGAACCCTCTTTTTCATCCTTTGTTCTCCTTTCTTCTTCTTCTTGAAAAATCTAACTATATATCAAGATCGATTGAGATACATGTATGCCCAAGGTGATCCTTCATTTCTCTTCAAAATTCGATCTTTTGAAGTGGGTTATCATTAATTTATTTTCTTAATTATTTGAATGGTTTATCTTTGTTTTGGTAAGTGACTGGGTTTCGTGGAGGAAGTGGTTGAGGAATGGGGGAGGAGAATGAGTGAAAGGGCAATAAAATTGATTGAGTCAGCATTGAAGGTGAATGAGAAGTTAGTTGTAACAGGTTTTAGTAAGGGAGGAGTGGAAGGAGAAGAAAAGTGGAGGAATGAGTGCCAAGTTTGAGGAAGATGAGGACAAATAAACTTTTCAGTCTACTGACCCTGGAGTTTGGTTACTTTTTAAATTATAGAGACGGAGGGGTACTCATAACTCAACTTCTTAGTGATACGAGGAACTTCTAACCAAATAATAAGATCTCGGGGACTTATTTAAAAATATAGATTTAGGGGATTTCTATGCAAAAATCCTTTAATGTTTGACGTCCTAGGAATTTTACAGGCTGAATCTTGTATTACCTGCTTTTGTTATATTTTAGCCTTGTGCCCTCCTCGTCACCTTTGGATTTCCATCTGTCTTTTACTCTTTTGCCCTATTGTATCTTTTAGTCTTTTGCCCTATTGATGCCTTAAAAGACTCAAGTTTATCAGTTCTTGTTGTTTTGGTGGTCAATTATGTTATATTTGATTTTTTTTGATGTTTCAGTTATTTAATTGTTGTTGGAAATTGGTTAAGCCAAGTCTGGAATCATTATATTTCTTGGAAAGTGCTTATTGCATCTGGAAATTGAATAGTTTGTGGAAATTAATTTCACACGACTTATGGAATTGTCTAGAGATTTGGTATGTTCACTTTTGAAGATAGATTTCAAGTTAGCCCTAGTGTTCAACTTGATATTTCTATATTGACTGTATTTTATTGTCTGTAGTTTATTTCATAACAGTTGGATGTATTTGATTGCATCAATCACTTAGTAGTCTGATTTGTGCAGGTATAGTGGAATAACCTTTGAGATGCTAAATGATGTGACAACATCACTCAAGGATGTTCAGGTGCATCAATGTCCTTATTATTTTTGGTCCTTTTCTTTTTGGAGTGGATTAATTGTTATAGACATTTATTTTCATGTCTTCATTTATTACTACGTACCTTATTTTGGTTCCTTTTTTCCTTATTTCTAGGAAGAGTTTCTTAAACTTGTCTACAAAGAAACAATTCTTGTTGGGCACTCTCTAGAGAATGACCTTTTAGCATTGAAGATATGTCATAGTTTGGTGATCGATACTGCTGTTTTGTACAAGAACCCCAGTGGCCGGCAATATAAGACGGCTTTGCGTATTTTAGCATGGAAATTTCTCTCCTGGCAAATTCAAGTGTCAGGAAAAGGACATGATAGTACTGAAGATGCAAGAGCTGCTATGGAACTAGCACTTTTGAAAGTCAGACATGGTAAATTGTGGAATCTATTCTAAGTTTTCACTTTCATAAACTCACTGTTGTTTTAACTGCTGTCAAGATACAGAGAAACTGATAGGAATGTTTTAGGCCTAGCACAAGTTTTCATCAGATTCTCCTGAAGCAGCAGACTTGTTTTGGATATATCTACTATGCTCTTAATAACAACTGTTTTACAATCATTTGCTTCATTCGTACATGCATAGATCTCATGTCTGTAGTTAAACACGTGGCCTTCTTGCTTATGCTGATTGCATTCTGAACTCGTTGTCATAGTGGGCAAAATGTAATCATAAACTTCAAGATAATTTTGGGAATCAATGAGAGAAAGGAAAGAACTCAAAAGAGTTGCATATGCTCTTGTTGCACCATAAAGCACTTGGAGGTCCTCTAAGTCTTCATGACACGTCTACAAATCCATTTTGTAGATACGTCCATTTTCCAGTTTTGATGTGAGGAAGGTGCATGTTTTACTATATCTTATAATACATGCTCTTCTATCTGTTGTATCCAATTTCTATGGTACTGGATACTGGAATTAGGGTAAGGAATTGAGGAGGGTCTATTCCCTGCCGAACACTATTTTGACCACACCCATGAGTTATAATTTCTCAAACTTTATCTTCCTAATTCCTTTCTTTTCATTTCTTTATTTTTTTCTTTTGGCCATTTCCTAGGTTCCTGGGGAGGGTGAGATTTGGGAACTATAGCTCCTAGCTCTCAAGGCACAAGGAAGAACATTGAATTAGAGCCTCTAATTCCTGGTTTGAGAGAAATTTGTTTAGGAATTAAGTCCACAATTGACATCCGAACAGGTCGTATAAGTATATATCTTCTATCCTATCCGTGTCTTAAACTTTGGCTTAGTGTGGTGGCATAATGCATGACATAATAATGTATCTCAAGGGAAAATAAGATTAACGAAAGAAAGACGAGAAGTCATCAGAACCCAGTAGTCTCTTGATTATAGGGTTACCTCGAGACAGTAGCAGTTTATTCTTAAATATATCATAGATGAAGTTCAATATTTTGAACATACAACCTTCACCGTTCTTTTGCAAAACAAAAAAACCATCCTAGTTTACATCTCTTCTGCTCTCTTTTTTCCCAGTTGTCACATATTTTCCTACCATATTTAGCCTCTTCATTGTTTACTGCATCATATCATATGATGTTTCCAGGTAATGACATGAAGTGCTAATACCATTGATCTCTAATTTATGCCTCAGAAGAAATTATTTTTACCCGGTGTGATTTCTAACCTGGAAACCCACAATGTCCAACTGCTTATTCAAGCACTTTTGCATAGTACCCTCTGTATAGCGACTAAATACATAGTTTATCCAACTGACCAATAAGCTCTTCTGCATATTGACCTCTTTTTGTATGTGAATTGTCTGAATAAATAGTTTACCCAACCTTAACTGATTTATGCTATTTTTGCTGCATCCAGTTCCAATATGATTTGCAACTTCTTGGATCTATGTTGAAGACATTAAACCAAAATTGTCAGCTAATGTTTGATCACCAAGATATTTAAACTGAATGGACATTTTCTTTTAGATTTTCATTCGACTCCCCTTTAGATTCTTCACTTTCCCTCCATACGGCTAGTGACTGAAATGACTTTTGTCAGTCCTAAGACATCTACCATTATAAATAGGATCTCTTCATTTAGTGTATGGCCAACTGGCGCTCTAATAAGAAATGTGTTCGAGGTTGTCATAATTTTCTTCAGCATCAAAGCTTTATCCCACAGGGTTGGCTATATGGACCTATAGAATTTCCAAAAATAAATTGACAAAGGTTTTTTTTTTTTTTTTCCCGAATGGCTGTCAACTTGGCATTAGAGCTCTGTTGGGCCAAATTCCTGGATGAGGTATATAGAAGCAAGAAAAAGCCTTTCAGTGTCTCAGACTCATTCCTGGATGAGGTATATATAGAAGCAAGAAAAAAAACCTTCAGTGTCTCAGACTTGGTAGTTGCTAAGATAGGTATGAACACAGAGAAATATGGATCGAGACTACAAAAAGGGTGTGATAGTTGCTAATATTATAAAGGAAATGTGCCCAGTAGAAACTGAATGGAAGAAAAGTAGTCATGCAGCCAGCCTAAAAATAACTGGAATAATTACTTTTTTGTTTCTTTTTGAATATTTCAATGTAGAACACTTTCATGGTTTTTAATAAGATTAAAGCTATAACAGACTCCAACTGTTGCTTACCCTAGTTGGCCTTTTATATACTATTGAGTTTTTTAGCTGATAGCAATATTTCTGCGACAACAGGGCCAGACTTTGGTGCACCTCCATCATTCATGCGAAGCAAATTGGTTTCTGTTTTACATGGAAGTGGAAAAACTTGCTCTATTATTGATGATATGTCAATAGTAAAAAGATACTCTGATGGATCATGCAATTCAATTGCAGTTTTTTCAGATGACGAGGTTCTTTCGAAAGCACTAAGGGAGGTTCGTATCATGCTTGAGGAAGCTGTTCTTTCTGTACATAGAAAACATTCACTTCCAATTTATAGTGGTCTTTTCGTTGTAGGTACAGAATGAAAAAGTAAACTTCGTTTGGACCCGGTTTTCAGCATTGAATTCATACTATGATGCACAAGCACAAGATCTTGAGGATTGAAATTTCGACTCGCAGCAATCACTTCATTGCTCACATGTAGTGAAAGTTCAGCCAGGAAATGTGCAAAGCGCAGTGTTATAAGCTCTGAATTAAAGGCCATTCTAAAACACATTGATGCTCAAATACAGAAGCTCTACGTTGCATTGCCCGATAATGCATTATTCATAGTATCTACAGGGCATGGTGATACAGCCATTGTTCGAAGGTAAGTGGATGTTTCTTAACGTTTAATTTTTTCCAATAATTTGATGTGTAGAATCACTTCTTGCTCTCGTCTTATCCCTTCATTTGTTTAGATTGAAACACAAACTGGTTTGGTCTTGCATGGCCAGTATTCTGTTATGTTAGATTTGTTTCTGTGAACAATTGGTGACTTGGTCACGGGTTTAATTGTTTATGACCATTTCCGTTCATTTCAATTCCAATTCCATAAATGCTCCATCACAGATAAACTAATATACAAATTTCCAATTTGACAATGAAGTATAAAATAAGCATCAATGTTCTCTCTTAAATGCCTTGCCACTGCATCAAAACTTAGAGTTGTAGTGAGTGTTGAGGTTAAATATTACATTATTCCAACACGTCACTGCAGCTTGAAAGCCCCATTTTGTAGGCTGAGAGTTGGTTACTGCAGCGGTATTTTTTCACATTTGCTTAAAATGCATGCCAGATATGATTCAAACCTGGGCTACTCAAATACCATGTTAAAGTGCCTGCCACTACACCCAAACTCATAAGTTGGGGTGAGGTTGAGGGTACAATATTTAAATTATTCCAACAGGTTCCCATAGGTCGAATGTCCATTTCATAGGCTGAGAGCTGGATTCATGCTGCGGTAATTTTTTAATCCACTTAAAATTCGCGTCAGATGATTTGAGCTTTGGTTGCTTTGATACTGAGTCAAAGAACCTACCACAACACTAAACCTCCGGATATTGAGCGAGGTTGAGATTAGATATTTATATCATTCCAACACTCCCTCGCTGGTCAAGAGCCCATTTTATGGGGTGAGAGTTGGATTTGCAGTGATTTAACTTTTTATAAGATTCTCTTTAAACTACGCGTCAGATAAGATCGAACCTTAGTTGTTCTGATACCATTTAATGTCCGGCCACTGCACTAAAATCCAGAGTGGTGGTAAGATTCGAGTTAAATATTCCAACATCATTTACCATTTACAATGATATATTTATTCTTTAATGTGCTTTTGAGATATCTTTAAAAATAGATATACATGCAACGATTGAGGAATTCACAGTAGGCTTAAAAAGTTTTATAATGTAACAGAAATTCATGAGCATTAATATGCTCAATAAACCATAGGAAGTTGTTAATTCACGTAGCTATAAAAGAAAGATAACACAATATAAGACTTATTTCATCATTTGATTTAGGGAGAACTAGAATACGGAAAAGAGAGTTCATTCTGAAACCAATAAGGGAGAAAGGCATTAGATTATTAAGAACATTTTGTTGTCATTTGTGTTTGTGATCAATGGATGTTGCTGTCAATAGGAATAAGGCAAGTTGATTGTTATGATGATTGGAAGTATTAAAACATGATCAGGATACTAATATTTTCAGTGTGAAATTTTTTTCACTTCAAATTAGTAGTACGCATCTGTAGTTACAAATGATTTGTAAATGTATTTTGGGACTCTCCTTACCTGTTATATACTCAGTTAATTGTTTATAAATTGCACATCATGGCTTTCCCGTGATAAGTCCAGTAGAATTTTGGAACAAGGAAGAGTTGATTCAAGAACTCATGTTATTTGCCTTTTATCTCCTTTCCTTTTGATTTGTGTCCTTCTGTTCAGCCATTTCATGTTAACTTCTGTTGTTGGTTATTGCCCTTTCTTAGCTGCTACATTTCACATGCCCTCTTCTTCTATTGATATTTCTTGTTGGTTGTAGATTAAGGAAGATGCTTAGGGAGGACGAGACACCAATGAACCGTGAAGGCATCGTGCAAGCCTTGGAAGTGCTTCAGGCCCAGGCTGAAGTTGGTCTATGCTTTGCAACCGTCAAACACTAAGCAATTTGGTATACCTTGACAATTATTTATGTCCTTGTACCTTGCATCAAAAAAAAAAAAAAATTCGGATTTCTGCATTGGTAGGGAGCCAGTCGAGCTGATTCCACAAGACTTGAACCAGCAACCCTGAATTCAGAAAGCAGAGCAAAATATTGGTCTTGCAAATTTTTGGTGAAATGACTTGTCAGTTGTATGTATAAGAAATTTTGTTCTCAAGATTAATGATTGTTTGGGTACTAATATTTACAAATTGTATGCTAGTTTTAGGCACTTGTAATAGTTTAAGCTTTTCTAACATGTCATAGAATTATTAGTAATAATCATTCATGGAAGTTTACATCTCAGCCACTTGAATTTTCAGTTTGAACTGTGTTCGGGGTGAGAGTTGCCTGGGCTTTTTGTATATTCCTTCCATGATTGGTTTTTCCACCTCATATCATACTGTAGATAGATTCGGGAAAGGAGACCACGTGACTTTCATCATTCGTATAACGTGTTTGGGTGCACTCAATCTTCCAATTCTCGTTTGATATTTGATTTTTTTTTGTCTTGGAACCTCCACTTGACATGTGCAAAATGTCGGTTATGCAAGTTGTAGTCGAGGATGCGTCAGCAGCAGTAAGAGAAACGATGTTGTAGGTACGAGTGATCGTGTACTGTTGGTATAATAATAATCATATAGATGTTGTATTTGTGCCAAGAACTTACGCTTTCTATGAGTCCATTTTTGTTCACTCATAAAAACTATAATTTTTGTTTACCCTCCAATAGAAGATATACACGTGTCAAATTCATTCAACATAAACCACTTTGGAAGTGGCTGTGTAAGAGCATCTCCAACTCCATTGTGAGTTTAGATAAAATGGTTGCCACATAGGAATGACAAATTTTCATTCCAAAAATTCTTCTCAAATGCAAATGTAGAATAGAACATGAAGTTGACATGGCAAGGAGAATGTGAAGTTGGTTGTCTAGATCTAGACAATGCACTTCACAATGACTTTGTCTCCACATCATCAATTATGAATAGAAATATTTATAAAAAAATTGAAGTGGAGGAGTTGCCTTGGAAGTTGGAAAAAATACTTTTTATTGTCTCCTCAATACTTTTGCATTGGAGAGAGTTTTTCCATCTCATTGTCTTTTGAGATATAATTTTGCCACATAAACAAGACATTGTCTTGTGGCTCATGCCACATAGGAGCCACCTAAGACTCACAACACTTAACAAGACAATAGGGTTGGAGATGCTCTAAACATCCAAAGTGGTTTTGACCAAAAGATTTAACACGTGTCAATCTTCTATTGGAAGGTGAACAAATATCCTAGTTTTTAGTTTTGGTGAGTGAACCGAAAAGCGTACGAAAAATAATTGTAATTTTTTTCTAAACATTATTGAAAAGAGTCGACAAATTCTAGTTTCATCAATTTTCACATGTCGACTATGGTCGTACGCATCTTTGGTTCGTTTCGAAATCGTTCCGAACCAATGGAAGGATATCTAAGCCACAATTTTTAATTAAAACATAAATGTTTCAATAGGTCAATTTGAGCCTCAAGACAGCTGATCAAATGATGGACAGTAGCAAAAATGGCACTAACTACGATCTCTATTTTCTTCTAGCTGAATGGATACACAACAGGTTCAGATTGATCATAGTCTGTATTGGTACGCCCACAGTTTGGATGAAGCTGTAATGTGTATCGGCTTGAAATTAACAAACACAAGGCAAAGTCGTTCCGTCGAACTGATCACCAAAAAAAAGTGTCGAGTGAAATTATTTATGCCTCTGCATACATTTTGCTTATCATTGCTATATTTACAGTCCTGTACTAAAATTACACACTTTTACATCCATAACCTAAACTCCCAACTCCATCCAGCCGTCCGTCCGTCTCGTCCGGATCAGACGACGCCCCTCCGTCCGAACAACGACACGAACCTCCTGAAGAGCCTCCTCAGCCCTCCGCTCCTCTCCCTCCTCCCGACCGTCCCCGCGGCCCACGTGACCCTCCTCGGGCCCGCACCGGCATTGAACGCCCCGTCCATCTCCGTGAACACCAACGGCAGCACCGGAACCTCCCTCCCGGCTCCTCCCGAGCCGGAGAACGTCCCCACCGCGTACCCGCCGCCCGCGCAGCCTCCACCGTCAGCCCCCGCCGCCGCCGCCTCTTCCTCCTCCGGAGGACTCTCGTCCGCGGGCATCTCGTGCCGGCAGACCGGGCAGGAGTTGCGGACCGCCAGCCAGGGCAGTATGCACTCCGGGTGGTAGATGTGCCGGCACGGCATCTCCCGGGCCCCGGTCCCGACCACGAACGCCTCCGTGCAGACGGCGCAGCGGGAGTCCGAGACGACGTGGCGGTCGGAGATCTCGACGATCGGCATGGACTCCACCGACGACTTTGAAGCGGGCGCCTTGCGGGCTCCGGATCCGAACCCGGCGGCGGCGGCGGAGGAGTTGATGTGGGAGAGGTGGTGGAGGAGCTGCTCGAACCCGGAGCCCATCAGGAATTCGGACATGGAGGCGGGGAGCGGGCGGAGGCCCGTCCCGGACCCGTCGTCGTAGTAGAGGTCGAAGGCGGCGGTGGCGGTGGAGGGGGGAGGGGGGTGAGGTCGCCGGGCCTTCTTCCTCCGCCGCGGAGGAGGATGAGGGGGTTGAAGCGGTCGGCGGGGCGGCGGCGGTCGTGGCGGCGGAGGGAGGAGATGGGTGAGGGGACCGCCTCGAGGAAGCCCGTGTGGCAAACGGGACAGGAGAAGGAGTCGGGAGAGATTCTGACGAAGCGGCTGCAGCTGTAGCACCAGTAGGAAGAAGAGGAGGACGCTGCCATTTGGAAACCCTAGAAAATTTCGATGGAAATTAGGGTTTTCTTCTTTTGGGGGGTTGTGGGGAGGAATTGGGAATGGAAAAAGAAGGTTAAAGTAGGGGGCTTTTATTTAGTGGGAGCGCGTTACGTTGACGCGCAGTGGTTGGGGACGAAGAAGTCGGAAATATCGGGGTTTTTTCATTTGAAGACAAGACGTGTGCGTGTGATTTGTAAAAGTAGGAAAGTTCGGGGAACTGGTCGTGAAGATGGGCTGCTTTTGTTTTGACTTAGACTTGAAGGAGTTTCATTTGCATACTAATCCCTCAACTTTTATTAATTTCATTAACCACATTGTAGGGGAGTTTGTAAATTCCACCGCCTGCATGATTAATTGATTATCACCTATCACATTGTGGGTTGTGGTCTATTGATAGCAACAAGGACTCCGGCACGGAAGGCACAAGTTCGAATTTTCTTTGGCATTTGTCAAGTTGAAAAAAAAAGCACCTCAAAAAAAATTATTTATAAGGGCACATCAAAAGTTGATCAGGGCTGTCGCATTCTTAACTTTTTTTATTTACAAGTTTGCCACTGAAAAATTTACTATTCCATTCTTAGATATAAAAGACAACTCTTTTTATATTTTTTTGCTCACTTTTCCTTCTTCACAAGAAGAAGAACAAGAAGAAAGAAGAACAAGAACAAGAAAAACAAGAACAAGAAGAAAAAAACAAGAAAAATATCTCTTTCTCTAAACCCTAGTTTTTTTTTCCCTCTCTTCTAGTTTCTCATATTTTTTTCTCCAAATCCTAATTTATGGATGAAACCCTAGTTATAGAAGAAATTGGGTTATCAAATCTATTAATCTATTAATCAATTTTTCTTCATTAATAAAAGAAATTATGGATGAAATCCTAAATTCTAGAAGAAATCGATTGGTTGGGCAATTTTATATCAGGACTGCCACAATTTCTGGCAGTCCTATAAGTATTGAGGACTGCCAGAAATTGTGGCAGTCCTGAATGAGACTTGCTGTACAACAGGACTGCCACAATTTCTGGCAGTCCTAGAAGTATTGATGTAAAACCTCTAAATTTTTAATTTTTTTAAAAAAAGACTTAAAATCGAATTTATGCAATTTATGGGTTTTTTATTTTTTAAAGATGACCTTAGCCATTGTGGAGTTTTGGAGCACAAGACGACCATGAACTTTGGCACGGAAGATGTAGCAGTGTGTCTTGACTAGTGTACTAGCCATGCTAGGGGAAGCCTAGCCATGGTGAAGTCCGAACTAGAAAAACCAGGCCGAGTTGTGAAATAACGCATTTAAAATATTTTATTTAGATATTAATTTAGATATTGATTTTTAGATGACCCGGGTTGTCCAAACCAGTCCGAACAAGGTCCGAACCAAATTTAAGCCCATGTAGGCATGCATGTGATCAAAGATGGCCATGTAGGCCTATTTATGTGTGTGCAAATATTTTTTTAATTATTGATATATTTTCTAAATATGTAATTAATTGTACAAAATTGGTACTTTTATTAAATAATAATTTATAATATTTGTGCAATTTTTCTGGACCTGCATAAGGGTATGTGGCATAAGTTCACCCAAGAACCACCAATTGATTATTTTATTATTTATTATTAGTTAATATTATTTTGTTGAGATTAAATAAACACATTTATTACTATTGGACAATATTATTAATTGTTGTTCCTTTATGGTAAATTGAATTTGTATATATAATATATATATATATATATATATATTATATATATATATATATATATAAGAAGATTTAAGATAAGAAAGAAAAAAAATGAAAAGGTGGTCGGCCCAATGGGGTGGGACCGACCACCCACAACCTATTCTTAGAGCATTTCCAACCCTATTGTCTTGTTAAGTGTTGTGAGTCTTAGGTGGCTCCTATGTGGCATGAGCCACAAGACAATGTCTTGTTTATGTGGCAAAATTATATCTCAAAAGACAATGAGATAAAAAACCCTCTCCAATGCAAAAGTATTGAGAAGACAATAAAAAGTATTTTTTCCAACTTCCACAACTTTTAAGACAACTACTCATCTTCTTTATTTTTCTAATATGTTTATTCATAATTGATGACATGGAAGAGAAGACATTGTCAAGTGCATTGTCTAGAACAAGACAATCAACTTCACAATGTCTTCTTTAATTTTTGCCACATAAGCTTCACAATTGACTTGACAATTGCATTGGAGAAGAACTTTTGAATAAAATTTTGTCATTCCTATGTGGCAACAACTTTTTTTCCAAAGTCACAATAGGGTTGGAGATGCTCTTAAGCAAAGCAGCAGCGGCTGCAACTATAAGGGGGGAGGGCCCCGCCCATGCTTTAAGAAGCATCAGCAGCCAGTAACAATGTGGTCGATCCCCCCCCCTTTTATTCATCTATATGCTTTGAATTTTTTTTCCATCCAACCCTAATTTTTTTCCATCTTCTTCTCCTCTCTCCTCCATCCTCCTCCCTCTCCTCGGCGTGCGTGCCCACCCTCACCGGAGTAATAGCAGTCCCACCTCACGGTCGCCACGGCGACAGCAACAACAACAACAAACACCCACAACAACAGAATTTAACATCGAGGTACCCAACTTCACCATGCGATTTCTCCTTCAATTAAATCTGTTTTTAGATCTGTAAATTCATGTAGAAAGCCCACATGACCCTCTATCATCCCTTCAAATAGATTTATTTATTCTGCATTAAATTTCATGTTTAATCAAATTAAAAATCATGAAAAATCAGTTTTCAAAAACTTAAAAACCCTGATACGAGGTCCGTCCGACAAACCGGACGACCCCGTCGCAAACCGAGAGTACCTAAAGGTCCGTATCGACTTCGTGGACGTGCAGGCTTTAACGAAATTCAAATTTGTCACGTGTGCGCGACGAATTTGATCCGTATCCGTCAAAATTTCTCGTATCGGGCTTTTTCAAAAAAATTTAATTACTTTGTACACACTCATTAAATCGCGACGAAACTTACGCCATTGGACTCGAAATATTTTTCTGGTCCTGTGAGCCAAGTTTGGTCCGATTCTGAGACCGTTGACCGGGATGCTGTTTTGACAGGCCCACAATTCTACTCAACGGACGATTTTGTGCACGGTCCACCGGAATCCAAAATTGGACATACCGTTGGGTTCGTCCATCAAAACAAATCCGTAGACATGTAGTTTGATGACTTTAGAGACCGTAGTTCTGGCGCACATTTCGGTACAAAGCGGGTCCAACAGCGGACATCGTTTTGATCCGAAATTATGATTTTGTCCCTGTTCCATAATTTAACTTTTGGACAGGCATTTCCTAGGCATATCTTTTATTCCAAACTCGTTCGTGATGTTTGTTGCAGTATCTGGAGTCATCTGCGGGATTTGACTTTTCTGCTTCGTTTATTGCCGGTTCGAGCTACTGGATTATTCCCTTTTGCACATAACCTCGGACATACCTTACCATTATACTGTTTATATTCAGTCTGTATTTTTATAGTTATTACATATCACTGTTCATTTATTTCCAGTTCTTACAGTTCCTGATTTACTACATGCTCGTGATATTAGCTTACTTGTTATTATCCTTTGATTGCATATGGACCTAGAGTTAAGGGACTACCGTGTGTAGTGTATCGCATATACCTTGACACAGTTGTAC